>OU426980.1:17509930-18109930 GCA_911387785.2 Aelia acuminata
AAGATTGCCAACACCTTAGAATCTAAAAGGACAAAACACATAGACATAAAACATCATTTTATTAAAGATGAGGTGGAGAAAGGCTTTGTAAAAATTCTGTATATACCCACAGGAGAGCAAGTGACTTTTATTTCTGTTTATTTTATTCTTCTTTTCATGTACAATTTCAAGATGTTTTTATTTAGCAAGATTAATATTTTTATATAGCAAGTAAGGTTTTTTTATATATAGTAACTTGAAATTGGAAGGGGATGTTGGAAGTTGTGTGTGTCTAGTTTTACCTCTTTGTATATAATCGATTATTGTTCAGTGTATGGTTGTTTGAAATATAAGAGTTAGTTGTTGTATGGGTCTCAGTGTGTTTGGATCAGAGTTGGGCATATTTAAATAAAAATGTAATCATGATTATGACTGATAATCATAAATGTGAATAATGATTGTAATCATCATTCTTTAGCGTGGAATCATTAATCATGAATTGTATTAATCACTGGTTGTGAAGTATTCATGAATATAATGTATTCAACAATCATGAATGACCATTATTCATTATTAAATGTTAGTCAGTAATCATGATTAAGAAAAATTCATTATTCATGATTACTCATTGCTCATTAATCATGACTAATGGGAATTTACTACTCATGATTAAAGAACATTCATTAATCATGAATAATATAAATTCAATAATCATGATTACAAAAAAAAATCACAATTCTGAGTCTTACAAATCATGAATGATGATTGAAAATTTGCTTGCTCTTTCCATTCTCGTCAATAAACCTATACTAATTCCTATTGAAATTAGGGTCTGATTCTTTACTTGGGACTTCAGATGCTGTCCAGTTGACTACACCCACTCTTAGGACTTGTCCTTGCTAATTAGGACAACTTTTAGTTCAGAAATACATCCTCGTCTTTTAAATTTAAATGAATAATGATTATGAATATATTGTATTCATGATTGATGATTGGTGAATTTTTGTTATTCATGATTGATGAATATTAGGTATTCATGATTGATGAATATTATATAAATCCTAGCTCATGAATATATTTTATTCATGAATAATGACTAACTGAATTTATCAGTATTCGTTATTCATGAATAACTGAATACCAGTTATTCATTATTCATTTCAAATGAATACCATAAACACTTAATAATCATTAGAAATACTCCGAACTGATTATGAATAATGGTTATTCATTATTTATTTGTTTTATGATTACAATTATTCATATTCATTAATCATTATTCAAATTACAATTTGCCCAACTCTGGTTTGGATGGCAGTGCGCCATGCTTATTTCTTGTTTCCCTGTACCCTTTATAGAGTTATTTTCTGACCAGTGTGTCCATATTCATCACCAACCCTCTCTTTTGAATATTAAATTATTGGTCATTCTAATAAAGAATCCGTCGAATATTTCTGAGTTGGTGTTCTATGTTACATGCTACTTGGTCTCTCAAGTATAAGCATAAGATATAAAAGCATGAGACTGCAATGGGATGCTGTCAGTTCAGTAGTGTAAATGAATAAAGCAGTCTATCACGATAATATGAATATTTATATTAAATTAAACAGGGTGATCCAGAAAAAACTGCCACACTTAAAATATCTCAAAGGAAGTGTCCTAGCAAAAAATGTACAAACTTAATAATAGAAAATAGATTTTAAGGTGAGGAGTGTTCTTACAGTGATGATACCACTGCAGTTTGTCAGAGTTATTCCTACTGATGATTATTATTATACATACACATACATACATACATTATTATACATATAATGTATATACATTATACATCAGAAAATTATTCTGATGATAGCTCATCCAATCATCCAGAGATCAAAAAATGATTAAGCATCATTCAGTATCTCATACTTTATATATATCCCCGTTGAAATGGTTGAATTGATGCATAGTTTATATTTTAATGATAAATTTAGTTTTTTATAGATAAATTTCCACCCCTAAGGATGCCGCTTATGATAAAATGATTGCAGAAGATATGAATGCAAAGGTTGGGAGTGAAAGGATTTATATTCCAGTCATAGATCAGTATAAACTACATGAACATAGTAATGATGATGGATATATGCTTATAAACTTCACCACCGCACATGAACTCGTTATCGGGGCAGAATGTACCCTCATAAAAAGATTCACACAGGCACCTGGTGATCTGCGGATGGAACAACAGTAAATTAGATTGACCACATTCTGATCAGTTCCAGGCACAGATCTAATCTAATGGACATTAGATCCTGTAGGGGAGCTAATGTGGACTCTGACCATTATCTAGTCATTGCATGCCTTGGGAAAGGATCTCACTGGTAAAGAACATAAAAGAGTGAAAATTAAAGAGATAAAGCATTCCGAAGCTTAAGGAAGATGGAATTTGTGCATCATACATGGCTGACTTAGAACAAAAGAACGGAAGAATGGTCCATTGATGAAAGGTGGAATAAATACAGGGATTCAATTCATCAAGCAGCTGAAAAAATACTGAAACTACACCAGAAAGAAAGCCAACCCTCCTGGTATGACGAACAATGCGCAGAGGCCACAAAAAGAAAAACTTAAGTGTACATAGCCATGCTGTAGAGGCGTGGAGCTAAAGTAGAGCATTGCCAGTAATGACAAGAAGAAGGCTTAGTTGGTTTACATCGCAAAAGAAACAGAAAATAGCAAAATAAAAAGCTGGAAGAACTTGAGAGACAGAGAAGCATTCTAATAACAGATTAACAAAGTCAGAAAAGCTTAAGTCAGGTGCCTGCAATGGTGAAAATGGAAGACTCAAGTCGTAGGTAAAGTAAAGTAGTCATTTTATTAACCCACTTGGTGGTGGCCAACACACAGACGGGACACACGGTCAGGTGATACCATGTTCTGCTGAGGATGAGATTGAATCTCCAGAGGAAGATTAAATTACAGAGGCAATCCTGAATCTGAAAGATTATAATATCCTCCTTCAGAGGATGAAATCCTATGCAGAACATGAGCTTGGTACCTACCACTGTGGCTTTCAGGGTGGTAAATATACCTCAGATCCAATATTCTCTCTAAGGCAAATCCTTGAGAAAGGAAAGAGTATAAGATACAAACATACCATTAGTTTTTCGATTATAAAGCAGCATACGACAGTCTCATTAGACCCGCGCTGTACAAAGCAATGGAAGAGCTCAACATCCCAAGGAAGCTAATACCTCTCACACAATTAATGTCTCGTGACAGGCTTAGAATGTATGATGAGTATCCAAGGATTCTCTTTTTTTTATTAATGCATAATTTATTTAACATTAATGTAATGTAAAAAAAAATGTGTTCAATATAATTGTTTACAAGTGAAATATTTTAAGTAATTAAGAGAGCTATAGAACAACAAAGCATGTTACTAAAACCTTTTACATGTTCATAGGTATCTACCACAATAAATTATTACATTCAAAAGTGAAAATTTTTATCTTCAAACCAAGTGATCAAAAGGATAATTGCTATTAAATAAATAAATTTATTTTAAAAAATTTAAAATGTGGGGAAAAAAGTCTTACATGGTTTGTCTCGAAGTACTAGGTTGAACTTGAACATCTGAAATATTTTCCTCATCTCTGAAACAAATAAGTTAAGAACTAGCATATAATAAAATTATTCTGTAATTCACAATGTTTACTAAATATCATGAATTGATGTTTAATTAATTAGGTAGGTGGAAATGATCTTAAAATTTATATTATGGTAATTTTCCAACAAAACTATGTAAAATGATTTTAGATAGTAGACCGTAAAATTAAATATAATAAAAATGGTTGAAAGTGCGGTCAGAAGAAAAGAACAATTATGTATAGAAATAGGTAAAGTCAGTTGAATCCTAATCTAGCTCTTATAATTCCCTCCACACCACACGCCTAAAACCAGTTGTAACACTAATATGGGATTGAAAAATTATTTTTTGACGTAAATCACAAAATTATCAAGCAAACAATAAGAAGAAAAAACAACATAACGTAACGGAACAGTTAAATTGAGTGACAGTAGATAACTGTTTTGCTTTGCTGATCAATGTTAACTGCCCCCATTATGTTACTTACTGACTTATATATTGCAGACTATCGAACATTCTAGATATACTTTGAATATTTGAGGATGTTCCATAACATTAGACCACATGGTGATAATTGTTACCATTACAGACGATTCTATACTTTTCTTTACAAAGTTAAAGAAATAAACATCTGCTTTTGTATCTTCCATAATAATATAAATAAAATGTAAAAATATCATTTTAAGACACCTAAAAAATAAGATGATATTGTAACTTACGAATTCCAGATCCATTCCCCTGAATTGGTTTGTGTTTCAAGAATTATTGAGCGGTTATTCCCAAAACCAGACATTTGTACGCTCAGGCTCAAATCAATACGATCATAATTATCAGGACCTCGACAAAGCCACAGACGGCTTCTTTGTGACTTTTTGACTGAGAACTTTTCTCTCAGAACATTATGAATCTCACCTGTAAAAAAAAATAATAAGGGAACAGAGGAATTATTATTCATAACTAAATAATGCAGAATCAGTTCATAAACATAAATGTAGTTTTAGGCTTCCATGGTCTGAATC
This sequence comes from Aelia acuminata, assembly GCA_911387785.2. Lineage (NCBI taxonomy): Eukaryota > Metazoa > Arthropoda > Insecta > Hemiptera > Pentatomidae > Aelia > Aelia acuminata. Next base: position 17,514,557 of record OU426980.1, read on the forward strand.
CATTATATGCATTTCTTCTTTAGGGTTTGACTATGCAACACGCTTTTCTACTGCCAAGCTTTCACTCATCTTGCTGTGGGCTTCTTCAGGGGCCAATACAAGAATGAGAGTGGAGAAGGGGATCAGTAACTTATAATCTTCCGTCGGGGGCGAAGTATGTGTTCCCATTGGCTAGCGCCCGAGAGGGCATGGTCTGGTAGAGGGGGTAGGGGAGGGGATATGTCATCAGCTCTCTGAGATATGTTGTGTTGTCTAATGTTGTTTTTGCTAAGTCAACATCCGTCTTCTTGGTTTATATTATTTGGTTGTTTTATATCCTCCCTGATGGATCTATGGTGGTAGTTGTCAATCCTAACAATGGCTTTGGTGTCTTCAAAGGCTATATATAGTGTGTTGTGTATTGTGAAAGTGTTCTGCTATGGCTGATTTGTCTGTTTGTATTTTCTTAACTGCGGCAATATGTTCTTTTAGTCCTGTGGTGATGTTTCTTCCTGTATTGTCCTATGTACCGCATGAGCAAGGGATACTGTAGAGTCCAGGTTTGTTGAGTCCAAGCTTGTACTATGGATTGGGCAAAATCACTCCAATTTTCCTGGCTGTGGTGAAAATTGTTTTGATGTTGTTTTTTTAAAGTGTTCTGGCTATTTTTTCCGAGGTGCCTTTTTCTTCAGGGTGATTCTTGTTGGTTTTGGATTCTCATTTAATGAATTCGGAAGTTATGGTTTCGTCTGAGTATCCGTTCTTTTGAAGGGCTTTCCGAAGTTTTCTTTTGGAATTTTTTGGGTTCGGTTATGGTAAATGCTCTGTGTATGAGTGTAGCAATGATCCCTCTCTTTTGTGATGGATGGTGGTGAGACTCTGCGTGTAAGTATATGTCCGTGTGGGTCGGTTTTGTATAAACTGAATGTCCTAGAGTGAGGTCTTCCTTCTTTTCTACTAGTACGTCCAGAAAAGGTAGCTTGTTGTCCTCCTCGTTCTCCATTATAAACTGTATGTTGGTGTTTTGTGGTTGATATGTTGAAGAAACTCTTTAAGCAATTTTTCTCCGTGCTCGAATGAAGGTGTCGTCTACGTAGTGATACCAAACAGCTGGTTTGAACTTGGCTCTTCTTAAAAATGTTCCATGTATAGATCTGCTATGACAGGACTTAGTGGGTTGCCCATGCTTGCTCCTTCTTTTTGCTTGTAATACTTCCCGTTGAAGAGGAAGTATGCTGTCTTCAAACATATCTTGGCCAGGATCAATTCCTCCGCTCTAAGTATCTTCTGTAGTAACAGTATAGTTTCATCAATAGGAACCTTAGTGAACAATGATTTAACGTCAAAGCTCACCAGGATACTATTTCCTGAAATTTTGAGCTTCTTAACTTTCTCGATGAAGTCTTTAGAGTTCTTGATGTGGTGTTCTAAGTTTCCTACGTGTGGTTTGATGATTTGTGTGAGGTGTTTTGGAATGTAGTAAGTGGTGATCCTATAGAGCTGACTATGGGCCACCTAGGATTTGTGGATTTTGGGCAGTCTGTAGAGTCTGGGTGGAATTGGGTCGGATCTGGTAAGTTTCTTAAGAGACTGATTGTTTTCAGGCAATTTTTTCATTATGTTTGTCAGTTGCTTGATCACGTCTTTGGAGGGGTCCTTGTTTAGTTCTTCATATGTCCCGTCAGTGAGTAGTAGTAGTACATAGTAAAGATAACACGCCAGTGTGACCATATATTACATTAAATATTTGCATATAAAGTAAAAAAATAGGTAATTAATGGTAGGGATACAACAGTGTAAAATTCAGAAATGAGAAATTAGTTGTAGACAACAATTATTTCACAATAGAAAAAATCAAAAGTGAAACATTAAAATCCACCCTCCTCAAATTCTAGACCTTATGTTGAAAAAGCAGATAATTAAAAATCCACTCTCGGCTGCTGAACATTTTACATTCAGGCCACGGGAACAGTCAGACTCGAAGATCCTGCATCACCACCACCTCACCAACTGGCATCTATCATATTCTGGAATTTACATGGCTTTTCAAATTATCTCCATAACTCATTAACAATTTTGAAGTCAAACATAATCTGCATTTCTGAAACCTGGCTCACTAAAGATCTAATCACGTTACTACAACACATTAGCGAATGGAAATATATTCAGCCATCTGCCAAAAAAAAAAAAAAAAAAAAAAAAAAAAAAAAAAAAAAAAAAAAAAAAAAAAAAAAAAAAAAAAAAAATCGGAAGAGGAAGTGGCGGCCTTATGATTATATTCAACCCCGAAACCTTCAAGCTTCCACCAATAGTGATCAATGATAAGTAATTTGCTCAGTTGAAAATTCACCTCACAAAGAAAAGTTTCTTTATTGGGGCAATTTATCTAACCAATAATATAAATTAAGATAATGTCTTAAGATCTACAAACGATACAATTTGTGACATAAAATTACAAAGGATCGGCCTAGACAAGGTTGTCAATAGGAGGGTAGGAGGGGAAGAGTTATCACCGAGTTCATGGAACAACAAGAATTTGTTTTACTAAATGGCCAAACGAAAAGTGATAGCCCAGGCCAGTTCACCTGAAGAAAATAAAATGGGAATAGCACAGTGGACCAGCCTTGGTGCAATGTAAATAATATTAATGACATTTTAAATTTAACAGTCGTAAACAATTGGTTATCTTATTCAGATCATTTCCTCCTACTTATGACTTTCGATTACTCTATAAAAATGGACCTGCCAGGCTATCAACGTTAGAAATCAATGTTCTAAAATTATTCGATGGGACAACACTAAAGCAGAGCTGTTAACCAACATTATGGAATGCTCTCCTTGAGTAAGTGGTGAGGGGATTATCTCTTTCAATCCTCAGTAACTGTCAAGGCTGACCTAAGGTCAACATGCTTGCTACTATAACTGAAACAGCTACTTCCATTGACCTCATTAAAAGTATCATGCCTAAAGAGAATAAACAATGGTTCAATCATGACTGTTACACATTTAAAAAATGAGTATACATGGATTTAAAAATATTTTGAATGCAAAAATTACGACCTACTTTTCATAGAAAAACACCTCATGACTAAAAAGTCGTATAGAATTTTATTAAAATAAAAAAAATAAAAATTCTTCTACCACAATACAATAGATCTGTTAAACCAGGCCACTGATAGCAAGACATTTTAGGAACTTATCAACCGCCATCGTCTCTGCAAGTGTCCAGGCAACTTACAATTTTTTAAAATATTCGCCTCCTAATTGGATAATTTATCTGCAATACATGTACAATAAATATCAAAACAGTCACTATTCTGATCAACTAAAAAAAGGAGATATTCAAAATCTAGAAAACTTCCACCTGATATCATTAATTAATTGTATCACAAAGCTTTTTACACAAATTTTACTGATTTTTTTTTCAATTATATGGGACCAAGAAGTAAATAGTATATCGAAAATACAATCATGGTTATGAAAAAATTGCAGTTGCACTGATAATTTATTTACTTTAAATACAATCATACAGCTATATCTAGGATATAAAAAAAAAAAGTATTCTTGTTTTTGTCAATTTTAAACGCGCTTTTGACACGATTAACCATAATTAATTGTGGTCCAAGATGTTTGAACTCAGTGTAAGCAATAAAATAATCCGATTATTCTATCTATTATTCTATGCTTGCTGTCTTCTTCAGGGTGAGGTGACAAACCCGTTTCTCTCTAACCTTTTTATCTGTGACATGAAACATTGCTTTAAGTCCCAAGGTTTTGAAGGTATACAAATCACACCCACAATCTATTTAACATGTGACAACCTTTAAATTAAATGTATCACAGTATACCAACCTCGGTCTACCAATTTCAAGTATTGGTCTCTTTATAAACACCACTGAATTTGCTGAGTGGAAAATCAGAACAGTCGTCAATTCCACTTAGATCATCTATCGTAGAGCAAAAAAGTATAATGGGACCAACGGGTAAAAATATATAGATCCATAGCACTGGGCATATTATTTTATTCAGCTCAGATATGGGATTAGGATATAACGATAATATAGAAAGAGCCCACCTTGATTTTTTAAGAAGTTATTTTCACTTAACAACACCACTTCATCATGGGCTATTAGACTAGAATTTTGTTTTCCCATAGCAGATGAGAAAGTCTGAAATTTCACTTAACAACACCACTTCATCATGGGCTATTAGACCAGAATTTTGTTTTCCCATAGCAGATGAGAAAGTCAGAAATTTTCACTTAACAACACCACTTCATCATGGGCTATTAGACTAGAATTTTGTTTTCCCATAGCAGATGAGAAAGTCTGAAATTTGCTCTCAAATGGGCCCACAAAATACTTCTTATGGACGATAGCAGGATATCCAAAATTTTTTATTTAAAAATGAAAGAACTTCATTGTAACAATGATCATAAAATAAAATACAATTGGTTAACTCAGCTTGATAACTAGCTTTGTGAAATAAACAAGCTCAACCCAAGATTATTCAAATTCTTAATACCCAAAGCATTACATAATTTCAAGCAATATTTACACTCCCAGTACTTACAGCATCTAACAGTATCAAAGTTTAATCCTTACTACAATATAATATTTGCAGCTGATTCAGATTTTCAACTATTTCACCATTTAAATACACTAAACTGGTGGTCATTAAAAACACTTAATGAGGTTGAAGAGACTAATGAATTGTTTCATTAGATTCATCTTCGGTGTCCCCAGGCGCTCCCACGTCTCCAGCTGGTATGCAGAATTGAAGTGGCTCTACCCAGTTTTCCGACGGCAATACTTCCTAGGTGTATACCTTTTCCAAACCTTCAGAACCAAGAAACCTCCTTATATCCTCAGTTTGTTCAAACCCTGCTCCTCTATACATTCTCTAAATACCAGATCCCAAACCTCTAACCTGTATATCCCTTTTTACCGATCTGCATCCTTTACAAAATCCTTCATCATCCGTGCTGCCACCTTCTGGAATTCATTACCTGTCTCTATCCGAAAAACTTCATCCCTCACATCCTTCAAAACCCTACTATTTCATCACCTCCTAATTCTCCAATCCCCGATGGCTATGTAAATATGTAAATAGTGAAAACAGCATTAAGGATAAATCTATTTGATTTTTATTATATATATTATTTCTATTTATATATATCTCTTAAGCTCAAAAGCTGAAGTTTTGTACTGTACATCCGCATGTTGATCTTACATTTTTTCTTTCTACATTCTGTCTTTGTTATCTTTACTGTATTACTTTTCTTTTTTGTGTCTACCTTATATTTTAATTCTTTATTTCTTTCTATTGTTTTTATTATATTTTTTCCAAATAACCAGACAAATGGCTATTAATTTGTTCATTATTGTTATTCTTAGGGGACTAAATGTCCCAGAATAAAAATTACTTTTCTTCTTTCTTCTTCTTCTTCTTAAACTATTGGCTCAAATAAGACTTTCTAGCAAACATATAGTTAACATTGCAATATGGAACCAAGCTCACATATTTAAATCATCAAATGAGTGTACCATTTGTAACTCTAAAGTACCCGAAGACTTATATCACATATTAATCATTTTTTCACTGTATAAAAATTATAGACTCCATTTTTTGTCCGATATGATTCACTACAATGTAAATCAATTTATTGAATTGCTATCTTCACAAAATACAACCATCCTGAGAAAAATTTACCTTTAATTAAATATAGTACTCCACATAGAGCATTTATCATTTACACATAAGTTTTCTATTGCGATTAATTTTAAAGAAGAAGTACACATTTCATTATCCAGCTCACCTTTAAATTGTTTTATTTTATAAATTTATTCTTTAATATCAAATTATCTTAAGTAATTTAACTGACCTACTAAGCCTGAATAGCATCTCTGCATTATAGTTAACTGCTTATAAACTCGTATATAAAAGTACAGCTAGATTATATATTGCAAATCGGCAAGAAGATGGTTACAACTCAAAATATATCAATTTTCAGCTATGGGTACCATTAGAATCAAAATGAGAAAACCTACAATGCCAGAAGATAGTCACAATAGTATTAATATTCCCCTTTGCATAAAGCCTAGTTACTAAATTCTTTAATGGAGGGGATTATCATGATAATGCAGTAAAATTGAGAAAGCAGTCGAAACTTTATGTGATTATACAAAAAAAAAAAAAAAAAAAAAAAAAAAAAAACAGATTTGAGTTGTAACCCTCTTCTTGCCGACATGCAATATAAGAGAATTTATGTATATACAGTTTGTTTCCTTATTGTTTTTTTTCTTCCTTTTTTCGCTCTTGTGATAAAATATTCCATTTTCATTCTATAAATGGAAGAAGAAGGTAAAGAGAGGAAAGGATTAAGGACATTATATTTAATTTTAACTTCAGTGAAACATCAGAAGTGTCATTATGTTTATTGTAATTTTTTTATGTTTTTTTGTTCCAATTTATGAAGCATAATTTTTTTTTTTTTTCTCACTTCTCTTTCCTAGCTTGTTTTAATCTTACGCTGAAGTTTGATGTTATTATTATTTACCATAGAATAAGTTTTTTATTTTAGTTTTTTTCACTGTCCATCAATATGTTTTTTTGAGGCCAAATCTATTTGTATAGGGGGATTCCCCAAAAACAATTAAATAGATAATTAAAAAATTAAATTTTTGTGTTCAAGCGTTGAAAGAAATAATGGTTTTCTTGAATACCTGAATGCTGAGTGCTCAGAAGTACCAAACTAAACCAATTCAAGCTATATTACCACCTGCTCTAGAAAAAGATCTTAAAACCATTTTAAGCAATAGTAAATGGGAATTAGTTTATAACTGTGGCAGTAAAAATGTAGGACTATTTGGTTCATTACATACCAATAGTCTATAATGATAAATCAAATTCAAAAGATGTTAGTTTCTCATGATATCAATTAGGATGTAACTGATGCATTTTATTGATAACAGTTTACAGACATCAAGTTTACATTCAGCAAGAAAAAAGCAAAGAAGACATTACTAATGAATTAGCATTTGAAGATCATCTGTCAGATCAAATTTTTCCTGAAAAGCGTTTAGTTTCGTGATCCAGTGCTTAATTAAAAATGAAAGGTAAAAGGAAATCACCTTATTTTATACCTGGATAAACCCTAAGCCTCTCATAATAATGATTATCGGTTCCAATTTGTTTTGTAAATTCCTGTCATGCACATCATTATTAGATTAACTAACTTATATTGTATCCACCACACAATAAGATTATTATATGATTTCCAGTTTGTCTCAATGATCATTTGTATCAATTACATGACTGATCAGTGGGTGTTGCTCCATTCACTTAAATGTGCATAACAAACACTAAATGTGTCTTGTCTTGTCTTGACTAAGTGGTGAGCACCCAGCCTTAGTAGTGATGTGGGCCTCCTGTGCTCGTGTTCACAGGAGCCCACAGTGTAACCAACTCTTGAAAAAAAAATCTCACAGCAGACACCCAAATGCTACTCTTACCTTAGGGATATGCCTAATATAATATATATATATATATATATATATATATATATATATATATATATAATAGCATAATAAAATAAAAATACCGATATATATATATATATATATATATATATATATATATATATATATATATATATATATATATGTTCGGTATTTTTATTTTATTTCATAATACATAATCCTTTTTTTATTTTTCTAATTGAATTTGCCACCTTCACTGTCACAGAGATAGCAATCGCTGGGCTAACAATTGGTTATCAGTGGCATCATGATGGCATTTTAAGGGATTAGAGGTCCAGGCTTAGCCATTTTTTTTTTTTGCTCACTTGCTCTCTGAATGTGGAATGGTAAGCAGCCTCATCGTTGTGTGTGTTTCTCATTTAGAGTCCGCCGCCGATGGTTTTTTTGGTACCTCTTGGGTGTCAATTTATTTCGATTTTCTGCCTCCTGGGTATGAAATTCATAATTTTTTTTAAGTTTTCTCTTCAATCATCATTGTTTGCCGCAGGCCGCAAAATTCAAGAAGGACGAGCAACAGGTGAAAATTTCCTTTATCCTGGAATCTCCTTTCAATGCTTTTTACCCGATTATCCTCTTTTCACCCTTTCCCGAAATTCAGAATCAGCGTACAGCGCAAGCTTGGTAAGTCATATTAAAGATTTATTTCATTTTTTTTATTTTACAGTTCTTATCATTGTATTAATTGCTTTTCCCAGCTCACCAGAGCGAAATAATTTTTATCGATTTTTTCTCGTTAGTGATATTGATCAGATTAAGTGTAATTTTTCCCCTTTTTTTATTTTCACTTTAATTATCATACAATATATATATATATATATATATATATATATAAGGCAGTGGATTGCTGTGCTCAAGGTCCCGAATTCGAATCTGACATGGCTCATAATATCTTTATTATTCGCCACAGTTTGTCTCGTGGGCAGAGAGACCCTCCTGGGGCAAACCCAGCCTCTATAAAGTGGGTACCCTCAATTGAAAAATTAAGGGGAAAAAACCTGGTGATTGAGCATGATCACGGTCAAATCACCTCCTTGCACGACCGCTGACCAAGAAACAGTGCTCTTCCTTACATAGTACTGAACCCAAGACCCTTCATGGGTTGTAGTGGTACAAGTTTTTTTTATTTTTATGTATATATTTATTTATTTAATATGTTTTATAAGAAGAGAAAAGATTGGCCTTGGCTGGGAATTAAACCTGGATTTCCGTATCACTAGTACACCCTCATGCCACCTGTGCCACCAGGCACATATCCTGGCCAAGTCAAGCCTTTGTGTTCACTGACTCCTTTTCCACCAATCGCACAATTTTTGTAAATTATTTGGAGGAAAGAACATAATTTGTCCATTCAGTGACCATTGTAAAAATCTTTAAATATTAAATCAATTACTGTTCTTGCTTATGTACGCAGATGACTTAGTAGTTATTGGGGACTCCGTGACAGATTTGCAAGTAAAAATGAATATTTTAAGCAAATATTGCAAACTAAATAAATTAGAGGTAAATCTTGTAAAAACAAAAATGTTAAAAGTGTTTCGTGGCAGACCCAAAAAGTACAAGCAAGTAACATTTGATCAGCAGCCTATAGAACTAGTCTCAGAATATAGATACCTGGGAATATTATTCAACAGTTCAGGGTTATTCTCCAAAGCTACAAAAGACGCCTCTTCTAGGGCTAAATTAGCTACAGGAGCAGCAATTGATGCATGTTATAGGTCCCGTATGCGTACCGTCAAAAATTGTAAAAAATTAAACACGGCCATAACTTTGAACAATCTGCTCTATTCAGCCCCTGTATGGTCTCTGAGATATATAGAAGAACTCGAGAATGCCCATCAAAACTTTTTTAAACGCCTTTTATCCCTATGCAAAACCACCCCGAACTACATTATCCGCATAGAAACAAAGTCAATACATGTAGGAGTATACATCATAAAAAACACTCTAAACTGGCTACTAAAATTGCACAATATGGATTATTCCCGGTTACCGAAAGTACTGTATACAAAACTTTTAACTCAACACCAACGAAACCCCGGAAATATGAGTTATAACTGGGTTACACAATTGCAAAGTGTGTTGGAGCAATTCCAAAGGTTCGATCCGTTGTTATTCTCTGACCCTATAAAAATAAAAACCGACCTATCTGCAATCCTCATCGGATTTTCCGATTGGATAAGGAAAAGGGACGGAGCCACCCTGATAAAATCCCGCTATTGTCAAATATATAAAGAAATCTTCATAAACAATCCTCATAGTAATGAAATCATCGATGACAAAATACCCTTGCATGTTATTAAAATTTACTCGCAGCTAAGAACAAGTAATTTATATCTCATCAAACTAACAATATTTGGAATAACTTATCGCATCAATCCGCAACAAATTTGTTCTATTTGTAATTTAAAAAATGAAGAAAACTTAGAACATTTCCTGCTGAGATGTCCAATGTATAACCCTGTCCGCCAATACTACTTGCCACAATGTAATGATGTTGCCAACTTACTATCCTCGCCCGACAGAATTATAAATTTATATTGTTATGTTAAACAAGCACTCAAAATAAGGTCATTTATCATAAACGAATAGCTCTAATAAGAATATGAATTTATATCACCTAAAAAAATTGGAATTAATTAATTCAATTCTACTATTAATATCAATGATAATTAATAGTTTTAAGTACTTATATAGTATATTTTCGTTTCATTTTCTTATATATTTATATATATCATATTTTGTACGTATCGTATTTATATATATTTCTTATATTCTTATATATATCGTTTTAGTTTATTATTAAAAGTATATTTTTCCTTATTGTGCTTTTTTTTTGTGCTTTTTATTATGAGTTTTGTGAACTTATTTTATTTTTATGTACTTAAATTGTAATTTCATGTATTATATGTTGCTGCCAACTCCTTGTTATAAGGCATGTGCCTTAAAAACAATAAATAAATCTATCTATCTATCTAATATTAAATCAATTAGTTTCCTCGTTATGATAACTTGAAAATTCTTATTTTAATTTTTAAATATTTTTTATAAGAAGAGAAAAGATTATTCTTGGCTGGAATTTGAACCCAGATTTCCATATCACTAATATGGCACTCTTGCTACTTGAGGCACCAGGTACATATCCTGGACAAGTCAATCTCTCACTCTTTCACTCTCTCACTCACTCTCTCTCTCTCTCTCTCTCTCTCTCTCTCTCTCTCTCTCTATATATATATATATATATATATATATATATATATATATACATATACATATACATAAACATGAAATTTTGAAAATAACAGAACTACAAAATAACATGAAAATGTTGTACCTTATCTTATTATTATATCATCTTGAACCAAATCAGGGGTACATGCAATACATTAGAAAGGCTCTTTAATCAAAGATAATGAAAAGTAAAGAGAAAAAGTGTATTATAACATTTATAATCTATGGGATTCCTCTATTAAAGAGATTTCAGCATTTAAGTTATCTTAATGATTTTAACACCTTAATGCTATTTTTAAAAACAGCCAAGACAAATTTTAAGAAATATTAATTTTTTTTTTTTTTTAATAGAATAATACAGAGTGAATACATACTCAGACAATCGGCTCTACTAACAGTCAATATAGTTTCATTTTTCAATTCAAATGAGTTGTAACATATAAGTTCGATCAGGTAGACTTCGACCATTGCATAATTGAATCTGGTAAGGATAGCCTGAAAAGATAAAGATTATAAATTTAAAAGTTACAAATGTTTTAAATTCAATTATAAGCCCTTTGGCTACTATTAGCACAGATCTGTGCTCTCGACTTATGAATTACAAACACAGTTGTTATTTGACTGTTTAAATAATAGTGATTTAGATGAAATTATTCAGAGGAGATAAAAAGGTTTTAACAATACCAATGACAGTCTAAACTGTATGAATAAAAAAACCAGGATGGAATGTTTTTTAAAACAATCAGAATTTTTTTATTTGAAAAAAAAATTAATTTAATGATATAAAATATTTATCATTAATAGTCTTCTCATTTAATTTCGGTGCCATATTTAATTTTTTAAGGTTAATAAAAGCCGTAGGTCACTAAATATATCATATATTTATTTAAGTATATAATCCATGACGTTTCGGCCTCAATGTGTTATTCTCAAAAGACAAAGGTAATAAATATATGATATATTTGGTGACCTACGGCTTTTATTAACCTTAAAAAATAAAATATTTATTTAATTTAGATTTTTTTTTAATTTAATTTTAATTTATATTTTATTTTATAAGCTGGCAAAAAGAACTGGGAGGTAGCACAACTGCTAGCCCCTTAACACCCAATCAAATCAAGCCTTCCACGGCTACACTAGAGTTACATCTAGTTTTACATTGATTTATTGTTTAGCCAACTATCATCAGGCATGGTTCAGGAGAAATAATGTTTAAATGAGGGTTTGATGCCCAAAAAACAAATTCATTAAATTACACATACCTCTGCTACAAGAGATACAGACAGCATTTTTATGCATAAAAATAAAATTTTCTAGACGCAGGGGGAAATTACAGCATTATGACTAATGATTTATCAACACTTTTGCATTAATATAATAATTTAACTGAACAGTAAGTCATTGAATTAAACTGTTAAGCAAGAAAGTTAAATGATGGAGGATCAATACATAAAATTATAGAGTAAACCATTAATAATCAAATAAAGCCCCAACGCTGCATGCCAAGGCCTTTATTGAATTGTTATCTCCCTCAAAAAGTGGATGAAAGAGTAATAACATAGAAATGATTATTTTATAATACTAACATTTATTTAAATATTAATTATAATAGTAAAATTTAAATAAATAATATGAATGCCTTTCGTTCGATTGTTGCTTGGTCTGGGCAGTAGCCGTACCACTTAACCAGAAGCTTCCAGCAATCCTCAGGTACTAGTTCATAATCAGTATGCTCAGCTAATCCTTTCTTCAAGTCTACACCATTTGGAGCTGAAATGAATAATTAATTAATTTTAACAAAATTAATTAAAACATGAATATATGACCATTTAATACCTAAAGCTAATAGAGCATTAGTTAAAAAGTTCCAGGACTAATTTTTTATAAAAATTACAACTAGCGCCATCTGTTATCTGATGGCAGGACTATCAGGTGTTAGTTACACACACTGGATAGGAAGGTTGTAACCTCATTCATTTATTTGCCAGCTATGTTCGTTTTACTGGAAATGTCTTTGCCAGTATGTCACAATTGTCACAAGTGCCACGATCAAATTTGTTTTAAATTGGGAAAAAGTGGTTTGGAAACATTCGAATTATTGAAAACTGCATATGGTGAGGATAGTTTAAGCTGCAGTAACATTTTTGAGTGGTATGCACGGTTCAAGAATGGTCGACAGTCGCCGGAAGATGATCCACAAGATGGACACCCTTCAACCTCGACTAACGACGAGAATGTTGCACCCAGGTCAAAAAGTGAATGTACAATTCTACAAAGGTCGACTTTTGAAGCAGATTCGTCATGTGAGACCGGAATTGAACCGCACTGGTGATTGGTTTCTGCAGCACGACAATACACCTGCCCATTCCTCAATACTAATCACACAATTTTCGGCCCAACAAAGACTTTAAAAGCTATTCCAGAAGAAGACTTTTCCAGATCGTTCCAGCTGCTTTATGAGTGCAGCAAAATTTGTATAGAACGAGAAGCGGATTATGTTGAAAACTAAATAAAATCTTTTTTTAAATCTCTTGTTAAAATTTTTGAATGAACTTTATATTATTCATTGTTTTAGAAACTAAAAGACATACTTCTTCGAAATTACATAAAATTTATTATTATCTCACCATCTAATATCAATAAGAACAAATTAATATAATTTCTCTTATATTTTCCTTATGCACTATTTAGGAGAGAAAGAACCATAAACCAATATATAATAATAATGTTACATTAACCAAATATACCACTTGTCCAGTGCAAGACTGGTTTAAATAAAAGATCATTTTTTTCAGGAAAGCAAACTAAAGTTTCTACTTTTCTCTTCTTTTTATATCCATCATCTGCTTTATGTGACAGTTGAAATGTTTCATGAATCATAACTATCACAGTCCAGAAGCGATCTTTCACATAGATAGAGGACGATTGTAAAAGAAATTTACAAATGTGGAGAAAGTATTTCTAGAAGCTATTATGAGAGGTCTGTGTGTGTGAATGTGGATAACTGAGTTCATTTATTTAAATAATTATATACTTATTATTTTGAGAAAATAGAGCAGTTCCCATCTTTATAAGTCTCCAGTAAAGAAATAATTGGCTAAAAAAAAATTAACATTATTATGTATTGGTTAATTGTTCTTTTTGTCCTCAATACTGAATGAAGGTTTAAGAAAAAATCTGGCGCGATGCAGGCAACACACAACTTACTTAAACTGGAACTCATATATTTTTCACATTCATTTACTTATTTTTGTTTTTATTTGTTCTCTAAGGTACAATAATTTTTTTTATTATTAAATAAAAGTTTTTACTTGTGACAATCAGTAATGCAAGCAAAATACTGCATCGCGGGAGATTTTATAATTCTCTATTTTGTTTTTGAAAACTTTGATTAGTTACCATGGAAAGAAATAATTTCCATTAATTTCATTACATTTCAAAACACGTTGACAGCTCTTTCCCATAAAGAGAAAGTCTTTAATTATAAACAATGGTCTGTCATTAAAGGCGTACGAGCATATGTGGGCTCAAAGTGTATTATGAGTTGTCAGAATATTTTTTTTTTCCTGTATATGTATATGTATTACAGTATATGTATATGTCCTTAACAGACTCAATGTCCTTAACAGTATATGTATATGTCTTTAACAGAAACCTCGGTTAAACGGAAATAAAAGTCCGGTTTTCTCAAGGTAATAATTCACCTCCCATGACCAAAACCACCTCTCATTAACGGAAATGGGGTGTTTTGTTCTAGGTAAATATGCAAAGCTCCTCACAATAGCAGAAACAATGCTTAGATCTGGGACTGCTGGGAAAAAAAAATACTCTATTATTTTTACCCATGGTTTAATAATATATCATTACTGTTTTTCTTGAGTTGCCGGAATCATTGTCTTTCCCTTTTCCTAGGTATTTCCGTTTTTCACTTCATATTTTGCCATTTCTTATTTTTAGGTTTAAGGAGCGAAAGTTAATTTCTCTGTATAAACAAAAACAAAGGTACTCTATAGGTAAACAAAAAAGTCCCCTTCTTCATTTAAGCCCCCTCAGAACATTTTAATGATGATAAAATTTACCTGATATTAAACAATATTTGATTCTCATTATTCCGATTTTGATAAAATAAAAAAAAACATATAAAAATGAGACAAAATTTATTCAAAAAAGTGCTCCCTCCGTTTAATCAATTTGGATGACATTTATGCTGTCACATCTATACTTGATTCTTACTAAACATGAGGAGTTTGATCAAAATTGTTAGAGCCGTTTTTGAGAAAAAAAATAACCGTAAAATTGAGACAAATTTTATTAAATAAAGTGCCCCCTCCATTTGACCAATTTTGATGAAATTTTTGCTGCCATATCGCGGGCATATGCATAAACTAAATACCCGATTTTATAGAACCCCAGTCAGGTTCTATAAACCGTACTTGGACTCAGGGGACCCCAAAACATGTATTTCTGTTGAAAACCAGAAGTCATCGCAATACTTTCCCTTACTATATATTTCATATATAGGTAAGTGAAAGTAAAAATGTGTTTGTTTATGATTTTTAACATTAGATTATGGCTATTCAGGTAATCATAAATTTAAATTAATTTAGAAGAAGTATGTCTTAAAATCAGAATCCCCATAACTATAGTCTGTTAAATGTTTATATGTATAAAAATCTAGTTTTTCAGGCATTTTAGTTTTATTATTTTATACATTAGTTTTCTTAGTATTGTTGTAGTTTTAGTTTCATTATTTAGGCTGCTATCCATATATATATATATATTTAAACCTATTGTATTCTTAGGCATGATTAAAAATTGTTTGGCGTGATTAAATTACTTGAAGGTGTTTACCTAAAATCAACGAGTTGTCAATAGGTCCAGGATTGCTGGATAGCTGATCAGATTCAATAATGCCTATGTAACGTTTCATCGTTTCCATCCATCGGGTGCTAATTAGGTACCTAAAAAATAAATAAAAAATTAGGATACAAAACAAGTTTTCAAGCCATTCAAAAGCATTAAAAGGTAAAGATATAATACCAGTCACATAAATTTAGGTAACTGATAAGAATTTAGAGATATGAACTATAAATTGATCACTATTGGAGATAATTGATTATAAAATATGGTATGTGTCTCGTGGAAAACTACTCCTGAAAAGCTAAGCAGGTCATGGAACCTAGGGGATACTGCCAGAAGAGGCAGAGGGGGTAACTCCTAGAAGAGGCAGGTCTAGGGCAGTAGAGAGGCAGTTACATTCAGGTACAGGCAGAGCTAGGCATAGGTAGTCGGAACCTGGGGACAGTCAGGTTCAGGCAAAGTCTGGGTCAGAAACATGGAGTCCGTGCACAGCCTGGGAGAATACTGCTAGCCTAGTGGGAGTTGGAGTCTGGGCCTGGAGGCAGTCTGAGGCCAGAGATAGTTCCTTTAAAGCAGAGTAGTATCGATGTATTCTGATATATAAGTACTTTCATGTATTTATTATTCTTTATTACATATAATACATACAAAAAGTGATGTTTCTAAGCAGCAATTAATGATGTATCTTGCTACTGTTCAGCCCCAACAAGATACTGTTTTATGTTTTATTTATCGTAGATGTCTCTTACGATAGGCTGAGCGTGAACTTGTTCCATACCAGAGTTAATATAGATAAAAGGAAGATCTACCTTAGCTGATACTCTGAGTGCAAACTATTCCTGAAAGAGGCCATGAATATACAACCAAAACTCACCATCTTTTCATGGATTTTAAAAAACGTGAAAAGCTATACAGAGCTTTTGGACAATTTAAAATACCTGAAAAACTTATAAAGCTAACCCTAAAGGATATAAGATGTGTGGAAAGGATAATTTGTAAGCAAATCTTTGAAATTGCTTGAAAAGGACTCCTGCAAGACAATGCTCTTAGTAGAGGCTAAAAGCTTGTTTAAACCTACACTTAAAGCCAGGAAATATGCATCAACAAGAGGACCTATTTACTTGCTCAATACTATTGGGCTGCATAAATGGTAAAAGGTTTCAGATTATACTAATCTGGGATCTCTGGTCACCCAGGACAATATCCCTCCCAAATTTAGATAAGGGGAATAATTACAGCAGCCAACTACAAAGGCATATACTGAAAAGGAAGCACCATATTTTTAGAGGATTGAAAGTTAGAGAGAAGTGGAAGCGACACACAAACAAGGAGCAATAAATGATTTTAGAGATATTAATGTCGCATGTATGCAGGGTACGGAAGATGAAGAAATGCCTAAAATATTGTTCACTCTGCCAATGCATAAGAAAAGTAGAGCGAGACCAAAGCTGAGGTGGACAGATAGAGTGGCAAGAAATGCTGGCAACAATCTGGGAGTTTCATGATGTGGCACATTTATGTGGCACATCCCTGTTCGTAACTATTAAATTTTTGTCACCACTCCTAGCTTGAAGTATTTCATCAATTAAGTTACCAAAAGATTAGATAAATCCATATTTTATGGAATGATAACTAAGTGTGGTTATCTAAAATCACAGATACTTTACACCATATAATCAAAAGAACAAGAAATTTATAAAAAGTTAAACATTAATTAAGTTTTAGCACTTTAAGAATGAAAAAAAGGAAAAAAAAAAACAGATTGTGAATTGGATATATCGGGTACACCAGATTTTGCTGGTTTGTTGAAGATATAAAATTGTAACTTACATACATATATTTTCCTATTGTTAGTGACAAAGCAGAGTTGGGCAAATTGTAATCGTAATAATGATTCATGAATATGAATAATTGGTAATCATAAAACAAATGAAAAATAAATAACCATTATTCATAATCATTACGGAGTATTTTTAATGATTATTGAGTGTTTATGGTATTCATTTGAAATGAATAATGAATAACTGGTATTTAGTTATTTATTATTCATTTCAAATGAATACCATAAACACTCAATAATCATTAAAAATACTCCGTAATGGTTATGAATAATGGTTATTCATTTTTCATTTGTTTTATGATTACCAATTATTCATATTCATGAATCATTATTATGATTAAAATTTGCCCAACTCTGTGACAAAGTATTGCGACTAACTGACTCATTTATTAAAGGAAAGGGAGATATAAAATGCAGAATGGAGAGTGGCCAGAAAAAGTTTGGAGTGAAGGATAATAACTAAAGAAGCCACGGTACTCCAAGAAATAAAAAAAGTATTACATCCATAGAGAATGCCAAAGTAGCATAAATAAACTAAGGTTTATTGTGTTAAAAAAATTTAAAATAACTTAAACATAAGTAGTAATATTACTGTCCAAAGCTTAGTATGATGTTGAAGTAACAGGAAAATGCAAGCTTTCTTCACTTCTTCTTTGTCTTAATTGCATGTACCTGCAGGGAGCTATGATGGTCAATTGTGTACCACCAACAGAGGGTTTTTGCAATATTTCTTTGAGTTTATCTTCAAATTTTAAAATCAGACTACAAACACCGATTTCGAAGCATTAAAGTCTTTTTATATGTTTGCATTATTCTTTTTAACTTTTAATTATTCAAGTTTTATTCCATTAATCCCATTAATTAAATCAGACAAAACCTTGGGCTCGATAAAAGAAATTATAGCTTCATGATTTAGGTCTAAACTCTATATAACGTATATTTCACACTAGGACTCAGAACTACTTTTTAAAATTCGCCTCTCCCTCCCTAAATAAAAAATCTTCATTGTGAGGTAGGATTGTGCATGCAATGTTTTTGTAAATGACAAGAGTTGAAAGTAACTAAAATATATTTAGAAAATAAAACTTTATTAATATTTTGTTTTAGTAAAATTATTCATAAAACTTATTAAATGAGTAATTATTACAATAAGATCTTCTTATTTCATCAAGAAATATTAAGTCTGTAATAGTATTCTATACTAAATATTCTATACTAATCAAGATAAAAATTTAAATCTAATTCTAAACAATTTTGGAAGTTGACTAGAGAGCAAGGTATTTTAAAACAAAAACATTAACAAAAGATGATCCTAAAATAAATTCGAATGAACTGAAAGCTCCCCTGAAAGATACCCTTGAAAAAAGACAACTTAAATTTTTTGGAAATCTCTGACGAATGAATGAGAACCGTCGTCCCTGAAAATTCTTTAAAGCTGTGCCCATAGGAAAACGCCCAAGTGGTCGACCAAAAATGCAATGGATTTTATCACATTTTTAGAATTGGCCAAAAGCGAAACAATAAATGAGATGAAGGCTATGGCACGAGATCGAGATTCTTAACATGCATGGACCGAGGCACCTCCATACTGAAAGGCACTGCGGATGAAGAAATAAATGAAGATTTTCATTCTTTAAGAAGTGATGTTCAAATAGATCATTCATTACAACAATTTTATTCAACTAAAAGATTTACTGATCAAATAGAATATTTTGGGGAAGTAACTGTGGACAAAGTTCTATCAGCTATTAGTCATATGAAGTCGAAAGCAGTAGGTCCTGATCAGATTTTAGTTAAATTAATTGAAAAGAATTTAGCGAATATCCTAGTTCATATTTACAATTGTTCAGTAGCATAAACTGTTTATCCTCAAAAATGGAAAAATTCACCAATTATCTGTACAGATTTAAGGCCAATAAATTTAATTTAATTAAAGCAAAAATGTATTACAAAATTATAAATAAAAATTAATTTAAATGTTGAAAAAAAAAACAATATCTTAAATAAATATCAATCTGGTTATTGGAAAAACTAAAGTTCCTAATCAGCTCTGGTAAAAGTAACAGATGTATATTAGTTACACTTAATTTTAGCCATGCTTTTAATATTGTTCATCAAACTCTGTCAAAAGTTTTGTCTCGTATGATGCTCTAGCAATGCAACCAATTGTTTTTATCGTATCTGAGTGCAACAGTACAACCAATTGAAACAATAAAGGGACCATGTCAGATTGGATTAAAATGGATAAAGGTGTGCTGCAAGGTTCTATTTTATCTCCATGATTAGTTATCTGGTGCACTTGTTCTTTGTAAAATAAGTAATTACGCAGATGATATTAATTTGTATTTGGCATCAAAAGTACATCAAACAAAAAAACATTAATTGTGAAATTTTCAAATGTTCAATTCTGGTTAGAACATTACTACCACCTTTTGAATGCTAGGATTTATAGTAAATGCTAGCATTCTATAAGGGCTTGAAACATATTCCTAAAACAATGATTAAACAATATAATTTAACATCATCATTACTAAATAAATATTAGTATTGCTATATCTGATTCAAATATAAAAAAATAAAAAAAATCATTAATTGGAAGGAATTTAGAAACAAAAAGTAATTACCACTTTTCACCAGCCAATACAGCCTTCCCTAAACTATTATCATTACTAAATACATATTAGTATTGCTATCTTTGATTCCAATATTTAAAAAATATAAAAATCATTAAATGGATGGAATTTAGAAACAAAAAGTAGTTACCACTTTTCACCAGCTAATACAGCCTTCCCTAATATGCTCCATAATATCTCCTTCTGCTCTTCAGGAGGAGGGCTGTCGTTCCACTGTTCTTCCATTGAAAACATATTTTGAAGAAACCTATAGGTTTTTCTGAAAATTTTAAACGAAAGAAGTACAAAACTTAGAACCAAAGCAAGTACAACCGTTGCTATAAGCATCGCGACTCTTGATACACTAACATGGAGGTTTCAAGTTCCGGGGATAAGGTGTTCACTGGTTTTATATTTAATCATTTATTTTTTGAAGTTAATTGATAGAAATGGGATGTAATAAAATTAAATTTAAATTTTAATTAGTTGTTTATTTTAATTCCTTATCTACAATAATGGACTAATAAAAATTCCAATAAGCATAAATTCATTATTCATCATTCAATTTTATTCCGTGAGTAAGTTTAAGTTTATTTTCAAATTTAAGTTTATTTTTTTATCTATTTTCAGGGGAAAATAGACAAAGCAGAAATATTGAAAGATATGAGGAAAAGTACATTTTTGTTTCCCTTCATATTTATTTAAACACATTTTAATAAATTAGAAAATATCTATAATATTATTGTATTGGTAAGTTAGATTTCTAAAGAAAGTAAATTAAAAACCTGAAAGAAGAATTGCGCCAGCAGATGGATTGCCGGCCTTATACATTTGACCCCCCCCCCCCAGCAATGACGTGTTTTGTGCCACAACCCCTAAAAATGTATTTAAAACTAAATCCTTAACTAATTTATAAAACTTTATAGTCGAGGTTTAATTAATTTAATATTTGTGTACACTGTTGCTTTATTCATTCGCGAAACATAAATATTGTGTGTTATGGTTGCCTTACCCAAAAACTTGTACTGCGTAAATATAATGAATACGATTCAAGTTGTAGAGATTTTAGTCGTATCCTTGCAGAACCAACTTTTTTAGTAAGGCTCTCTAGAAAGGAGCCGGCGAATTCATTGGATTTTGTATAATTTTTGTAATCATTCTGAAGATAGAGCATGATTCTGTATATAATGGAGAAACTCTAGAATGCGATTCAAATTCCAACAAGTAAGTTCATTTGATGCACTGTCGGAACGGAAAAAGAGTCCATTTTTTAGTTTTCTTAAGGGGGTCGCACTTTTTATTAAATAAAAAATCTGATGCGATGCGCGCAACACACAACTTTCATTTACGAACTTACTTAGATTAGATATCGACGTGTTTCCATAATATTCATCGCCATCCCTCAACTTCACACATTTTTCCCCATTTATATGCTTTTATTTGTATATCCCCATAAGTTATACAGTATCTATACAGCAAAATTTGGAATTTCTCAGACCTTTTCGATTCATTATTGCTTATTTATTTTTTGAAGGGACCTAATTTCATCAACAGTCGAGTTTTTTTACTGCTTGCTTGTATTTTACTACGAGTTGCTTTTTGTAAAGGTTTATTACGTCTTGTTGTAAAGTTTGTCTTTTATGCCTACCTGGAAATCGAGAACGATTACTGTTCCTCTAAAATCGCTTCCAGAAATTTATTATGGAAAAAAAGTTTCTAGAATAAAATATAACTAATTAAATATTATCTTATACCATATTTTTACACACCTTCGATGCTTCAAAAAATTTGAGCATCGCGTATTTACTCTCATAAGTAAAAATGAATTCTTCTTTATTAATAATTAAAGTTTTAAATTTCATAATACGGTTAATTAAATTTTAGCTGTCACATATGCATGCATTAAATACCCAGTTTGATCAAAATAGTTACATCGCGGGGACATACATACACCAAATACCCAATTTCAGTTTCGTACGGTATATAGTCTTTGAGCTAGTCTGTTCACACACACACACACACACACACACACACACACACACACACACACACACACACACACACACGCACACACACACACACACACACACACACACACACACACACACACGCACGCACGCACGCACGCACGCACGCACGCACGCACGCACGCACGCACGCACCCACGCACGCACGCACCCACGCACGCACGCACACACACAAGACCATTTCGCGGGCCTTGGTTATTTGGACTCAGGGTACCCCAAAACGTGTATTTCCGTTGAAAACCGTTTTTTTTTCAAATTTTTCACGATCGCAATACTTTCCCTTACTATATATTTCATATATAGGTAAGTGAAGGTAAGAAGGATGGCTTTAAATTTTTTTAATATTTTAAAATTCTAGGTGCAACATCATAAATTAGATATATGCATTTAATGTTGTTTTTAGGAAGATTAACAATGTATTCTAATAAATGAGTGATGAGATAATCAATGTCACTAATTATCTCCTAAGCCTCCCGACAGAAAACAGATTCTCCACTTTTAGGAAGATTTCTACGTTTATAAACATTAAAGTCCTGCAAATGAAGTTGAAGTTTATTATGAAATTGGTTGAATAACCGAATCCGATTTATTAAGGAATTTGGAATGAAGTTTCGTTATTAGAAAATTGTGAAGGAATCCTCTCATTGTGGACATGGTCTCTCTCCTTGTTTTTCCAGTCATTCTTCGGAGGAACTTCATCGCAGATGCAGTTATTCTGCTCTCCTGTCGGCCCGTCGGTACCCTACTCTCAAGAGTATAGAAAGGTAGACAGTCTTAAATATGTCGATCATTATAGCCTCGCCTAATTCTCTTTTCCCCACAACAGTGTTACATATCTGGTGATAGACTGCATTCTCGTTGTTAATCCTATTTGATATTTCTACGTTTACTTTCCCAGACCTGTCTATCACTGTACTGAGGTATTTGAAGTCTGTCACAACTTCCAATTCCTCTCCATTGCAATATATATGGATATCTTCTTGCTACTTTCCCACTTGTAGGATCTTACTTTTTTTTGTATTAATAAGCATACCTTTTCTTCGAAATTCTTCGTACCATTCCGTCACCGCCTGTTGCATCTTTTTCACTGAGTCTGTAATTAATACATCTTCTGCGTAGAGAAAAAGTGTATTACTACTGGGTTAAGATTCCTACGTCCAAGATATGCCCTGTCTGTTCTTCTCCTACAAATAGATGCCATCCATAAACAACAGGAATAGTAAAGGGCTTAAACTATCTCCTTGTTTGACTCCCTTTGCAATGTTGAAGTAATTCGACTGAAGCCTGACAATTCGTTTTGGCTCTTGATATGTGGTCTTAATAGCCTCTGCCACATTCATCGGGACATTCTTCGTTGTAAGAGCTTCCCATATTTCATGTTGTGGAACCGAGTCTAAGGCAGATTTCAGATCAAGAATTGCTAGGTACATACTTTCATCTCGGTCCCAGGATTCTGGAGTACATTTCTGTTTGAGAAAGTGTGGTCCTGTGTTTGGCGCCCTGGTCTGAACCCAGCTTGCTCTTCTTCATTCACGATGATGATTTACAAGCACTAAAATCAAATCTTCATTATCTTTTGGTTTGCTTCGGTTATTTGTATTTTTTTTTTTAATTTTGTCTTAATTATACTATACGAAAAATTACATATAATGCCGTATTACATGTAAACAACAAGGTTCTGGATGACACGGTTGAAAAGGGTCTTCATATGTTAACGATGTAGGGAAGGTTTCCTAAAACTCTTATCCAATATTACTTATAAAAGCTAAATTTATTTTCGTTCCTTTAAAAACATTTGCACATCCCCAATTCATTTCGATTCATTTTTACAGTTATATTTATTTTTAGTTTCTCCGCCTCATAACCATTCTTCTAAAAAAATATTATTTTCTTTGTTTTTTATATTGATTTTAGCAGTGTCTATTTTCCTACAGATATTTTTTTTTAAATATTGCAAGATCACAACACAATGGTTAGAAAAAGTAAAGTTTATTGATATGGAAAAATCATAAAAATGCGGATCCAAAACAGAAAATGTTTTTAAGTACTGAGCAGTCCTCTTAGTAAAACTCAAGCGCGTACTTAAATGTGATATTAACGGAATCGTAAAAGTAAAACTGCGGCTTTAATAGCAAACCTCGCCATTATCGCTTCTCAAAGCCATTCACTTTATACTTATTTTATTTTATTTATCATATTAGTTTAATTTAATTTATACTTAATGCCCTCCATATGGCCATATATCAAGTTCTCTCGACATCTCTCTCTTTCTTTTCATTTGACGTTAAAATCCTTCTAAGTACTGATAGCACTGCATTTTGTTTTTATTTTTTTGTTTTAATTGTGTTTCCAGTCTAAAATGAGCTATTTGAAAAAGATAAACAATCGACTTCATACTACTGTTTGAATAGAGATTGAAAAGAAGGAAAATTAGTTTCAAGCTAATAATTTCTGAAAACCTCAGTTTCCACCTTTCTGCGTACCTCTTATTCTCATCAGGGTCTTTCAATTTCTCCAGGCAATACTTCCTGGCTTTTGTTGCCTATCCCTTTGATCTATTGGCAATCCTTTGGCAGTATTGTATCAGGATCATATGTGCAGTCAGCACCTCTGAAGCTTCGGACATCTGTGATATCTGTAGCATGTCTCTTTTCAATTATGACATGATCAATTTGATTTTTCTCAGCCCGTCAGGGGAAACACATGTTTCCTTATTTAATTGCTTTTATGTTCGAAGTATGTGCTAACTATACTGAAACCTGCCGAGGTAGCAAAGTCTATTGCTTTGAATCCATTATCATTGCTTTCGACGAGCAGACTGTGTGGGCCACTTAGTAGGGAGGAACATTTCTTCCCTCCCGATTTTTGCATTTAAGTCGCCCAACACTATTTTGACATCACGTCTTGGCAATCTGCCAACTGTGGATTCTAGTGCATCGCAGATAGCCTCCTTCTGTTCTTCCTCTGTTGGAGCATGAATACTAACCAGGATTATGGTATATAGTACCAACATAGGAAACATTTTTCTTCTATTCTTATTCAATAATGATTCCCTTTTTATCTCATTTTTATTTTTAAAAAGGGAATATATACTCAACAGTTTGATCCTAAGCATCGTTCAGTTGAGGTGAAGTAATTATCTGTTCCAACGAACTAAGTCTTAACATTTTTCCTTAATTAATTTCCCTAAACATCCATATTTTTTTCTGAATTAATAGATAAATATAATAAATATAAACCTCTTTTTATGACCGACCGCCATCCAGACCCAACTTCGTAAGATTTGCCTAAACGCAATCCTCCCACCTCCGTGTCGGCCTACTCTTTTTATTTGTTGTATTTACAGTCATAAATTATTTGTTTAAATTTTTGCATTTGTTTGCCTTCATCACATAAATCTATTTTTATAAAATTAAATTAATTGTCATCTTGTTCTTTACCCTCTATCCCAGAATGTGCTTTTACCCAATTTAATGTCGCTATTTCCCTGACAGTTTTTACTTTAATATAACATAAATAAATATTTTTCTTTATATTCTAATATAGTGGGAAAATTTTATGTTTTTTAGTAATGAATTATAGCAATATATCTTCCTTGTAACTTCTCTTTATTTTCTTACACCATAATTTGATTTACGTTTAGGTTGTGTCCCCATTCTCAAAACCTGCACAATACATAATTGTATATGCACTAAACATATTTTTTATTATTTAAGCTAAAATTCATTTTTTAAAGAATATATATATATATATATATATATATATATATATATATATTAACCGTTAAATAATATAATTTTTAGTTTATAAATTAAATATCACTTACGTATATTTCTCAATCATAGGATTGAATGTCTTGTATTTACATATTATAAGATAATAATCATATCTCATTTTTTTAAATCACTATTTTATATACATTAATTCATACTTCTCCTGTTACTTAAATGGACTGAACCTGTAAGACTTTGCCTTTTGGGATATATTTTATATATCAATAGATTAGATTGATAGCTTGTTGATTATATATATATAACTCCGCCAGTGAGTGTATTGTTGCTATCCCTAGTGATGCTAGGTGAACCACTGGATAAAGGAGGAGGGTTGAGCGTGAGGGATAGGCGACACCACCTCTATAAAAATGGTAAAGCCCAGAATCTACCGGAAAAGAATGGTGAAGGTTAAAAATACAAAGATATTCCCTAGAGGGACCTTTTCTAATACGAGGGGGGGGGGGTCCCAACCAACACAAAGTCTTGAAAAAGATTAAAAGAAGA
Source organism: Aelia acuminata (assembly GCA_911387785.2). NCBI lineage: Eukaryota > Metazoa > Arthropoda > Insecta > Hemiptera > Pentatomidae > Aelia > Aelia acuminata. Next base: position 17,540,921 of record OU426980.1, read on the forward strand.
AAGAGGAAAGGGGGAAGAAGAGGAGGAATAATAAGAGATACGAGATTAATATAGGTACCTGAAATGTTCAGAGTATATTAAAACCAGGGGGAAGCAGAACATTGGAAACTATGCTGGAGCAATATAAAGTAGATTTGGTGGCTCTACAGAAATCCGATGGGGTGAATCTGAAATGGTATCACTTGAAAAGTATATATTGATAAACAGCGGCTCTAAGGAGAACCAGAGAGGCACCGGGTTCATAATAAAGAAGAATATGCGACACACACTGCTAGGATACAACTGCATTGATGACAGAATCTGCAAAAGCAGATTGAAGGGGAGATTCTGCAATGTATCAATCATTAGCACACATGCTCCCCACTATCGGACAGCATAGCAGACATGAGACTACAAATGACAATGGCTTCCGAATTGTTGAGTTTGCTACCTCAAAAGATTTGAAGGTAATGACCACAATGTTCCTCCACAAAAATATCAACAAGGAAACATGGCTAAGCCCAGGTGACCGATCAAGAAGCCAGTTGGACCACATACTGGTGGATACAAGACACCGCTTGCACATAACAGATGCGAGAAGTTTCAGGGGAGCGGACGACTGCTCGGATCATTTCCTCGTTCTGGCAAAGTATAACCAACGCCTGGCACAGAGGAAGAGGACATTTGAGGAGCATGTTGAGATAGAGGGGCTGATGTAAGAATCAACTAGAAAGTGGTATAGAGAGAGACTCCAACACTGGTTTCAGGAATGGACTATGAAAGAACTTTGCGCGGAGGAAAGGTGGAAAAGATTAAAATAATTTATCAGGAATCGACACTCGAAGTTCTGGGAGAGAAAAATACTAGAAGAAGGAATCCATGGTTTGATGGGAATTGCCAAAAGGCCATACAAGAAAGGAATGAGGCCCGAATGAAGATGCTCCAAAGAAAAACCCGCAGTACATATGAGGCATATTCCGAAAAAAGAAGAAGTGCCAAAAGAATAATGCGAGATAAGAAAAGAGCACATGAGGCAAGAAAACTTGAGGAGATGCAAGAACATTTCCAGGCGCGAGAAAGCAGAAAGTTCTACAAGGGGGCTAAGTGGCTAAGACAGGGCTTTACCTAACAGACTAAAATGTATCTGGACAAATGCGGAAGCCTTCTCACAGAGGCTGTATTAATTAAATCTAGATGGCTCCAATACTTCGAGGAAATGCTAAATCCTGAATCAAGCAACTTACACCTCCACCAGATACAGCAATCAGACAATGATGAGGATATGGATGAGGAAATACCACCTGACTGAGACGAAATAGTGGATATAATTTTCCTCTTCTTCCAACAGTTTATAAGGTCCTGTTGGTGAAAATATGTAAGAGACTAGTGGTGAGGAGTGAACGACTGTGGGTCGAGTACCAGAGCGGTTTCCGCCCGGGACGGTCAACTATAGATCACCTATTCTTGATAAGACAAATGATGGAGAAGACTTATAAGTATAATATTGATTTACACCATCTCTTTATCGAATTCCGACAGGCATAGGAAAACTGTTATAGGCATTACAGTCACTAGAAATACCTAGCAAACTAATAAGATTGACAAAGATGACCCTGGAAAGGAAAAGCTGCAAGATTAAATCTAGAGTAGGTGTCTCAAATTGCTTTCGGGTCAACAGTGGGTTAAGACAGGGGGACCCATTATCACTTGTACTATTTAATCTCACCCTCAAAGTTGAAGGAATCTCCCTTATAAGGATGAATCCAGGTGGCACCATTTACAATGGCCTCACACAACACATTGCATATGCTGATGATGTCATTACAGGGAGAACCGAAGCAGCATTGGCTGGTGCTGTAGAAGAATTTAAAAGAGCAGCAAAAGATTTAGGGCTAAGAATAAATCGTGAAAAGGCAAAATATATGAAAACCTCTAGACAAACTGGGCAGAGAGGACAGATCGCTGAATTGGGAGATTATCGTGTTTCATAGCTGCAGCACATTCAAGTACCTGGGAGGAATAGTGATGGAGAGTAACAACTTAGAAGTTGAAATTAAATGCAGAATTGTAGCAGGAACCAGATGTCGATATGCCCTGCAAAAAGCTCTCCGATACAAAAGCCTATCTATGAAAGCAAAGCTAATTCTATACAAAACAGTAATTAGACCAGTGGCAATGTATGGCAGTGGACTCTGACCAAGGAAAACAGAAGAGCTCTCTTGGTTTGGGAGAGAAGAGTCCTGAAGAAGATCTTTGGAGCCGTCAAAGAAGAGCACAGGTGGAGAATTAGAAGCAACGCTGAAATAATGGAATTGTATGGGGAGCCTGATATCCTATGTGCTGTCAAGAAAGGCAGAATAAGATGGCTGGGACATGTTGAAAGAATGGAGCCCAGTAGACTGCCTAAAATGGTGCTAAATGGTGCACCTGGAGGGAAAAGGAAAAGGGCAGACCCAGTGGATTGACTGGTGCTACTGGTGGATGTGTTCTGGTTCCACTTCCTATTCTATTAAAAATGGTATAATAAAGAGAGAAAAAATAAAGTTTTTTTGAAGTCAGGGACAAAGTAAACAATTTAAACATTTCTATATAACATGATAGGGTCTCTTAAAAAAGAGAAGTGAAGAGAATTAGGTGAAGGAATAAAAAATGGTAAAAGACATTGATAATAGCAGAATTATTTTTAAAAATAAAATAAAATTTGGGGGAACTTTGTATAATTTATAAGAACTTCAATCCTTGGTTATGCCATCAAACTCGCTGAGATTCAAGTTGAAGTCAGCAGGAGAACATTAAGAGCCTTAAATAAGACTTTAGAAACAGCTGGAAACTTTTCGATTTAAAAAGAAAATAAGCTAATGATCTTGGAATTTTTTCGAATAAAAAAATTAAGGTGCCTCTAAAAAAAAAGGCATGACAATGGCTTTTTTAATCATGCAAATGAAATGGACATTTATGGAGTTATTTTTATAAATGATTTTGGTATACCTAGAAAGAGGAAATCTAAAAGTAATTTATTAAACGCTCAAGGTAGAAAGTTGTTAGAATATTTGGATAATAATGACATTATAATATTAAATGGAAGTATACATAATGATTTTAATGGAGAATAAACATTTATAGGTAAGTTAGAGTATTCAGTGATAGACAGTTGATACTTTTTTAGTGGACCCAGCCAATTTATTCTGATCACATGCCACTTTGCTTGTTTTATTCTGTAAATGAAGAATTCAATATTGAAAATTTTATACCCATATTGCCTAGACTTAATTTGTATTTGCAGGACAAATTAAAATACAAGAGTAAGATTGAAAAGACTTTGAGCGAGCAGTTAGAATCGGATGAGATTCAAGATTTATGTTGTGTGGTATCATTATTAGATAATCCTGTAAATCAAGTAAATGTAAAAGCAAGATAATGAATAAAAAATGTTTTTTCAATAGGTGTTCGATTGCTAGAACTAATTCTTTTAGGCCTTTAAAGCTATTCAGGGTTTCTAATACAAAACATGACTAACAAAAATATCTACAATTAAATAAGTCTTACAAATTAATATATAAAAATGCAAAAAAAATATTTGTTAAATGAAATAGATGAAATCAAAGAGGTCTAGGAATGCGGTGGACTTTGGATGGCTGTAAGAACTCTATTATATGACAGTAGAGGTACTACAGACAGATGAATAAAAATAAATGACTGGCTAGATCAATTTTTTTTTTTTGGCATTGGATAAATCCATACAGCACTTTAGAGAACTCTATAATCGACCATGAAGTGATAACAGGATACAGTACACAGAACCTTTTATATTGGAGAGTTTTCTTGATGCACCTCTCTCTTTGGTTAAACTCAAGAAAAAGTAGAATTTTAAGTAGAATGAAATATACTAAAGCTGCAGGTATAGATCATATACCCTATAACCTTTTTAATATGCACCAAAATGTTTTTTTAAAGAAATATTATAACGGAACGAGTATTTTTCATAAATGTATAGGTTATGGAAATAGGTTTTGTAGGTACTGAAATCAGGCTCTAGCTCTGCCATAGAAGTGTTTGGGAGGTTCAGTAGGGAATTTTATGTATTGATTATGTTGGAGTTTTGGGAACACAACAACTTAAGCTTATAATATTGACAATAAATGTAAAAAAAAAGATATATACAATTTACACAGGAAATTAATCGAGTTCCACTGATATCATAGGGTTCTAATTTTATCGTACTAATATCTATTTGTTGAAGTTCATCAAATGTGAGAATTGTGTATACAATAGATTTATTGTTGATAGTATAGGTAGGATGATATTGAAGGAATATTTACATTGTCTTGGTATGTTAAAGGTATGCTTATATTTATAAATTCTTTATTTTTATTAAGTTTAATGATGTAAATAAACATTATTGGACTTTTTTGTTTCAATAATATCAAAAGCTAAGAATTGATGTAATATGGGAATGAGCTTGATCATGGGAGTTGTTCTTATTTCTACAGGTTCACTATTACTTAATTCTACATTTTTACCTTAATTTCTACATCTTTACAGTAGTGGTGAGAGTTGAATTTTATACAACCACCATTATAAAACGAATTTTTATGTCTGATAATGAGTTGTTCTTTTATTTTCAGAGTGATGATTGTATTGTTTTGTTTTACTGGATATGACAAGGTATAGTAAGATGGTTTAGGTAGTGTTTTTAAAGGAATCCTAATAAAAAAACAAAGCAGTCCTCAGTCTGGCCTAAAAAAGTAATACTCAGAACAGAAAGTAGCGCTAAGTAGCCAATTCTACGTTTTGTGTTATAGGTTCATTGAAGGGAATTTTAAGTCATTCTTATTCTTTGGTTGTTAATATCCTAGGATATTGCTTTGCTCAATAATCGTTTTTGTGACTTTGTGGATTTGTCACATAATCCATAGTCCATAATCATGTACAAGGTATTCTTCAATTTCGGGTGATTCTTTGAATATCTCATTAGGAATGCCGAAATTAATTTCTTTGGGGGCCATTTTAAGGTCTTGATTTAAGGAATTATTATACGCCATGATCGCCAGATCTAATTTGTCTTCCTTACTGTCTTCTTTATTTTCAATGTTTATCAATCTTAGTGTCTCTAACAAAGACTATCCCGCTCAATTTAATAGTCCTAAGGAATTAGGGTGATTAGGAGTGGTTAAGTGAAGTTCAATGTCCAGATATTTCATAAAATCTTTAAATAAATTATTGTCGAATTTCCTTCCATTATCACAAGATATCATTTTTGGATTGGGGAGTAAGCCAAATACTTTTTCATAGCTTTCATAATCTCCACTGCATTGTAAACAGTTGTATAATAAACAAATATCTTTTTTTGGAAAGGTGTCAACAATCAAATAAATATAATAATTACTCATATGTAGGGTGTCCATCAGTTAGTAAAAGGTCTTTCTGGTGTTGGTGTAATTTGGAATTGTTTTTTAATTGATCAATCATATTTATCTTTGCCACATACATCACATTAGTTCATGATCTCTGTGATATGATCCTTCATATTAGGCCCATAGTATCTGGTTTTCAATGCTAAGTAAGTCTCATTAACGCCTCTATGGCATGTTTTGGCTATGTGATAATCCAATATAATATTATTGATTTTTGGTCATTTTTATCTTCTACGTCTGGTACTAATTTGGTGTAGCGTTTGATCCTGTTGGTGGGAATTTTTCTCTGATGAGAGAACCCACTTTATTAAAGAGTGCATCATACCAGTTATTTACACTTTCAATGCAATCTAATTATGGTTAATAATATACGCCATATGTCAGGTTTGGTTTGAAAATTTAGATCAATTTTGACTCTATTCCTTGATCATTCTTATGACAAGGCCAAGTGAATTTGATTGTAAATCTGTGTTTATCATCAAACAATATCTCTATTTTAATTTCTAAGAGTCCCTTTGTTATTGTTTTTTTAAAATTTTTATCATCTACTAATTAAATTATGTTATCCTATATTCTTTTGAATGTTGAGTTGCAAGGGAGGATGCACGGTTTGGGACTAATTCTACTAAGGGGTATTGTTTTCTACTTCAAAGCCCATTTCTTGCAAGAGGTCAACAATTTCTTGAGAAGGGTTCAATGGAGATGTTTCAGTATAGAACAAAACAAATTCTGGTTATTCAGAGTCTCTTATCTATGAGATAGCGGGACAGGTTGTCAGCGACTTTGTTCGCTTTCCCTTCCATACATTTCATATCATATTCAAAATATTCTAGTAATAAATTCCAACTGATTAACTAAGTGTTTCGGTGTTTTGTAGGTCTTTTGGTATTCCAGGGGCTAGTGTTTCGAATGTATATAAAATTTTCTACCATATAGATATGGACGGAAGTGATTGCAGGCCAAATTATTGCCAAACACTCCTTTTCTGTTGTCAAGTAGGTTTGTTCAGCCTTATTTAAAGTTCTTGATGTATAACACACTGGCAATTCTTTCTTTTGAGCTAGAACAGCACCAATTGCGTAGTTGGACGCGTCCGTAGTAAGGAAAAAGTCTTCATTTAAATCAGGAATTTTTAGAATGGGGTTATTACATACAAGTTGTTTTAATTTTTCAAAAGCACCTTTATATAAATCTGGCTGGATATCTTTTTGTTCCTTCCTAGATTTTCTCCTATACTTAAAAAATTGTTTATCTTAACAGGTATTTCAATGTTACTAAAGTTTTCTATGTAATTACCCTTATTTAGATATAAACTTCTTCTTGGGATTAACATTGTTGCTTGCAATAAAAGTTTTGTTTGCATCTTCATTATCTTTAACTCTGTTATATGGCTTGTTAATTTTTATGTTATTCATTTTATTTATTTTATTTTCTAATTTTTCACAATAAATTTTAAATATTTCCTTCTTTTTATTTATAATGAATTCTCCCCTTCTTCCCTTAGATAACAATTTTTTTAAAAAGCTAATTAAAAAAGTATGGGCAAAAAATTATAATAAAATAAAAGGAAATATAAATAATGAAAAAATAGAACATAAAAATAATGTCAGTAAGTTTTATAAATGCATACATCAAAAAAGGAGAAAATATCAAAAATCTTATGAAGATTATGATGTAGGTGAATATAAATTAAGTTTTAAGCCGACAAATAAAGTGGGCAACATATACAGCAATATGAAAGATAAAATAAGTGTTAAAAACCAATCCGAAGTAGTCTATAAAATACCTTATTTGGATTGCCCAGCAATATACATTGGTGAAACAAAGCAATATGTTTCTGACCGGATGTACCAACATAAAAATGATGTGAAAAATATAGAAAAAAATTACAAAAAAACAGGTCTAGTGGAACATGTAAATAATGTGTAATTAATATTTTCAAATTGTTTATTTAAGTAACAGTGAAGTTACATGTTGGAGGGGATAAGGGGACTGGTAAAATAATCCATTTGACTGTGATGCTTACATAAAGAGGCTATAGTTTTTAACTAGTAAAAAGATTTTTAATTTTTGACAAGGGTACTCAGCCTATTTTATTTTATTTGAAAAATTGTGGTCACAGGTGGGTAGAACATATTTCATCACTTAATTGTTTTTAATTTGATTTGTTAAGTTCAAAAGTATTGAAATTCTAAATTTTAGGTGTTCTTCTTGAAAATGGGTTAGTGCCAAAACGTAGAACCGAATATTGTAAAAGTGTGAGGTTAATAAAGGATCAAAATTTTAAAAAAAAACTTGACTACTATCGGCTTAGCCTCAAGACAAATAAAGAATTATTATATGCAATGAAGTTTGATTGAAGGAGATGCTTTTTTTGAAAGAATAGTTACCAGCGACGAGGTCTGGATCCATCACTACGACCCTGAGACCAAAAGGCAGAGTATGGAGTGGAAATACGCTAGCTCTCCAGTTCGCATAAAATTCAAGGTTCAACCTTCCGCCAGTAAAGTGATGCTGGCCATCTTTTGGGACTCAAAGTCCCAATTTTATTGCGATTTCCTTGAAGATCAGCAAACTATCAATAGCCAATACTCTGTGAGATGCTAGAACACGAAGTTAGACCAGCTATCAGGAGCAAACGACGTGGACTCTTGTCAAAAGGAGTCATTCTTCAGCACGATAACGCCTGCCCTCATACAGCCCAGCTAACCCGTGATAAGCTTCAAGAATTGGGTTGAGAGGTCCTACCTCATCCTGCCTACAGTCCCGACCTCGCCCCATCTGATTTTTACCTGTTTGGACCACTCAAAGACGCCCTACGTGGAAAAAGATTTGCTAACAATGAGGAAGTTAAGGAAGCGGTGCAAAAGTGGCTTCGGGGTAAATCGAAAGAATTCTTCCCCAAGGGAATTAGGAAGCTGCAAGAAAGATGGGACAAGTGCAGAACTGTGGGGGGTGATTATGTAGAAAAATAGCCTTAATTTTGAAAGACTGAAATAAACCGTTTTTGAGCTATAGCCATTTGTCTCTTTACTTATTGAATGACCCTTGTATGTGCTGAAGTTTGAATCTATGATGTTGATACCAAGGGAAATGAGGTGATTCTTAAATGACAACAGCATATTGTATTAGTTCCTTCTTTAAACTTGGTTTGTCAAATATATTTTTTACTTTTAGCTATTTTTTTTCTAAGCATTGGATTTTTGTTGCATTGGATCTTTTCATCTCTACTTAGTAAAAAGTAGACATGGAAAGATACGAAGTACTATATTGTTACAAGCCTTTGAAAAAAGACAAGAATTCTGTAAAAGATAAAAAAATACTAAGAAATGAGACAAAATGAATGTAATATTTGTTTCCAGAACTAGACAATGTTTCAAAGATTTCTGACAAGGATAGGAAAGAAATCAGTTTGATGAAATAGGCTTATTGCGATTTCCTTGAAGATCAGCAAACTATCAATAGCCAATACTCTGTGAGATGCTAGAACACGAAGTTAGACCAGCTATCAGGAGCAAACGACGTGGACTCTTGTCAAAAGGAGTCATTCTTCAGCACGATAACGCCTGCCCTCATACAGCCCAGCTAACCCGTGATAAGCTTCAAGAATTGGGTTGAGAGGTCCTACCTCATCCTGCCTACAGTCCCGACCTCGCCCCATCTGATTTTTACCTGTTTGGACCACTCAAAGACGCCCTACGTGGAAAAAGATTTGCTAACAATGAGGAAGTTAAGGAAGCGGTGCAAAAGTGGCTTCGGGGTAAATCGAAAGAATTCTTCCCCAAGGGAATTAGGAAGATGCAAGAAAGATGGGACAAGTGCAGAACTGTGGGGGGTGATTATGTAGAAAAATAGCCTTAATTTTGAAAGACTGAAATAAACCGTTTTTGAGCTATAGCCATTTGTCTCTTTACTTATTGAATGACCCTTGTATGTGCTGAAGTTTGAATCTATGATGTTGATACCAAGGGAAATGAGGTGATTCTTAAATGACAACAGCATATTGTATTAGTTCCTTCTTTAAACTTGGTTTGTCAAATATATTTTTTACTTTTAGCTATTTTTTTTCTAAGCATTGGATTTTTGTTGCATTGGATCTTTTCATCTCTACTTAGTAAAAAGTAGACATGGAAAGATACGAAGTACTATATTGTTACAAGCCTTTGAAAAAAGACAAGAATTCTGTAAAAGATAAAAAAATACTAAGAAATGAGACAAAATGAATGTAATATTTGTTTCCAGAACTAGACAATGTTTCAAAGATTTCTGACAAGGATAGGAAAGAAATCAGTTTGATGAAATAGGCTTATTGCGATTTCCTTGAAGATCAGCAAACTATCAATAGCCAATACTCTGTGAGATGCTAGAACACGAAGTTAGACCAGCTATCAGGAGCAAACGACGTGGACTCTTGTCAAAAGGAGTCATTCTTCAGCACGATAACGCCTGCCCTCATACAGCCCAGCTAACCCGTGATAAGCTTCAAGAATTGGGTTGAGAGGTCCTACCTCATCCTGCCTACAGTCCCGACCTCGCCCCATCTGATTTTTACCTGTTTGGACCACTCAAAGACGCCCTACGTGGAAAAAGATTTGCTAACAATGAGGAAGTTAAGGAAGCGGTGCAAAAGTGGCTTCGGGGTAAATCGAAAGAATTCTTCCCCAAGGGAATTAGGAAGATGCAAGAAAGATGGGACAAGTGCAGAACTGTGGGGGGTGATTATGTAGAAAAATAGCCTTAATTTTGAAAGACTGAAATAAACCGTTTTTGAGCTATAGCCATTTGTCTCTTTACTTATTGAATGACCCTTGTATGTGCTGAAGTTTGAATCTATGATGTTGATACCAAGGGAAATGAGGTGATTCTTAAATGACAACAGCATATTGTATTAGTTCCTTCTTTAAACTTGGTTTGTCAAATATATTTTTTACTTTTAGCTATTTTTTTTCTAAGCATTGGATTTTTGTTGCATTGGATCTTTTCATCTCTACTTAGTAAAAAGTAGACATGGAAAGATACGAAGTACTATATTGTTACAAGCCTTTGAAAAAAGACAAGAATTCTGTAAAAGATAAAAAAATACTAAGAAATGAGACAAAATGAATGTAATATTTGTTTCCAGAACTAGACAATGTTTCAAAGATTTCTGACAAGGATAGGAAAGAAATCAGTTTGATGAAATAGGCTACAGTTTGAGAAGCTTAATAGCTAATGGTTTTTTTCCATCCACCAACAAAACACAGATTTTTCAATAATTATTTTAAGCATGAACCCATTGCTGCCCCATCATATTTTTTATAACACTTATTAATGACAAATTTATCAACTCTACTGATTTTTTTCAGATCTTTAAAGAGAAATTTTTGGAATTTGGTAATTTTTTTTAGTCTACAGGAAGGTATCCTATGTACCAAATGTCATTAAAATTTGAGATGGTGAAGGAAAAAAGAGTGTAGATGTGAGACAAAATGACCCCTACGTATCTAGGGGTTAAGTTAGACTCAAGACTCACTTTGAAACCGCATATCTTGTGGTCTATTCTCAAGGGAATGATAACTGTCGGTATGAAGAAAATAGCTGGGCCTAACTGGGGTACTGTCTTGAGAACACTGAGGTCACTATACACTCTTATCTTAGATACCATCTTAGATTATACCATCTTAGAGTAAGCTAATAATATCTTGCGGACTGCTACTACCTTGAATTTCCAAAATGTTTCTACTGTGTGAAATCCGGGGCCAAAGCTTATCACAGGAACAATGAAATCCACACATATTAGAGGTTCTTAATAAATCACTTAAATAGAAGACATGAGAGATCTAATACTCCTACATCTAGACACAAAAGCCAAATCTTCTCTGAAACATACTTTCAGAAAAGGATACTAATATAACACAAGTATAATAAAATGCCAAAGCCTTCTCCAGGTCACATCAAAGATGGTGACTGAAACTCACGAAAAACACGTGACCCTACGGTGGAGAACAACCCTCTTTGGTTTGAATCTCCGAAACCACAAAAATTCCTCACCATACCTGGTATCAAGGTAAGAACACGCCTACTGAAAATATGGAATTCCTACCTCCTAAGCGTATAAACACCGTGTACCCTAAAGAGAATGGATCCGTATGTATTCTGATGGATCGGCCACAAATAGAAGGGTCTGTTATCCATCTGCAATTCCCTACTGGAAACATTATTGAGAAGGCATGACAACTGCCTTCTAGGGCTACGAATTATCAGGCTGTAAAATAAGTCATCTGTGAAGCTTCAAGACTACTTAGATCACCGAAAAAACTGGAATATTTATTAAAATTTAAATTAAAAACAATTGATTGTTGAGAAAATGTTTTGTTTTTGATCGGTAGGTGTGAAGGAGGAGGAAGGATGGAGAGTAAATAAGGACGTTCAAAGAACTAATTATCAACAAAGGGCAGTACCATATTTAAAATAACTACCAAACTGATTTAAATTAGTATTGTCCTATTTCCACCTAGTGTTGATGAGCTTTTTCCAGCGGTATGAGATCAAGGGTTTCTATTTCAACATAATAAGCAGTAAAAAAAAAATTAGAAATAGTATCATACCAATATGTTTTTAAACATATTTTCATTATTTTATTATAGCCTAACCTAAAACCTGTAGTTATTTTTCACTGATGATGGATTGAAATGAATTAGATTTTGTCACAGTATGGTAGAAATGTTAATTAATGGAATTTCAGACTATACAGGATAAAAAAAAAAAAAAATTCACAATAACAATTATTTCACATTCCACTTCACTTATAGCAGTTGAAGTGGAATAGAGAAGAACAAATCTGCAGTCAGTGACTGCCCTATGACATGTACCGACATTTTCGAAAGAAACGCCTTATTAATAGTTTATAAATACCTTAGGAATAAATAATGAAAATAAATTAATTCATCTTATTTATAAAAAAAAAAAAAAAAAAAAAAAAAAAAAAAAAAAAAAACAACAATTTTTATTATTTATAACATAATCATTGCAAAAAGATGGGAAAAGTTGATCAACTTGACAAACAACATTTCGAAAATAATATTAAAGAACATTAAAGAACATTTCAATATAATAACAAAAAAAAAAATGAAAATTTATTAAAATTGTTAACTAAAAGAACAAAAATGAAAACAAACTAAGTAACTAGAAATGAACCACTGGAAAAAATTTATAACAACATAATGTTTGAAATATAAAGAATATAAGATTTTGACAAAATATAAAGCGTGGTCACATGAAATATGATCACGTATATGAAAGATTATCACAGCAGCCACTAATGACAAGAACATTTAATTTTATTAATAGCTTAATCAAATAAAAATAAATTTATAAATAGGTATCATTGGCAGTATTAAAATCATCTTCTATAAAGTACAAAATATCACATTTATGCTATCACAGTTTGATCCTATGTAATATTACACAATTCAGTTATGTAATATTATTTAAATACCACAGCAAGAAACAATGCCTAATCATAAAGAAAGTATGAGTACTGAAAAGTATCTTAATAATGAGGAGTTGAGGAAGTTAAGATTAATCTCCACTAGGAGTAGCAGTGCTCCGCATGTAGAATAACAGGTAAGCTGCATTACTCTGAAAATTAACATTACCAAATATATAGTTTGAGTTTAATTATTACCACATTAACCCTTTAATGGCTCTGGACGATATATCTCGAGAAAAAAAAGACAGACCCCACAAGTGGACGAGATTACTGGGGACAGGCGGCCCTGTCCCCAATAGTGAACAACGTTATATCTCGCAACTGATTTCTCACTTATTTAACGTCCCCACTTCACACGAGATAAGAGACAGAGGCAAATCCTAGCGGATCCTCTGAGACTTAATAAGTACATCTAGGGGCCACGAGGTTGCAGGGGTGTCTCTATTAGGGAAATATTCATTTCGAGTTATAGACACTCTGAGCGATAGTCCTCTGCTTTCATCTATCTGTTATTTGGCGATATTCACTGTTTTATTTCGTTAATATTTCACTAGTTTTGGTGTTGCTTTCATCATGTCACGAAAGTTGTTTACGGAGCAGAAATAAAATCATTATAATCTCTTTCATTATTACCTTCATAAATCTCGAAATCTTTCATTACAGTCGATAATCTAGTATTTTAATTTATTGAAATAATGATAAAGGTATTATAGAATCATAAAAAGTAAATAAAACTAATAAGAAATAGTCGGAAAAGGTAATGAAGAATTGAAGAAGTTTAGGCAGTCAGCGGTGGATAGTGGCCTACACGCCTTAGCTTGGGGAGGGTAAAAGCCGGCAAACCCGCTTAGTTTCTCTGTGCAAATTTCGTCCAGAGTCCTTAGCTGCTAAAGGGTTAATTAAAGGCTTAAAATTATTTAAAAAATACTTTTATGCACAAATAAGAAATTCAGTTTACAGAAAAACATAAAGATGAAAGTTTTGGAGTGAAAGGATGAAGTAATGAATGGTTCTTAATGATCCAATGCTGGAGGTGATTCTAGACATGATTAACTAAATACAGTTCATTTGATGAATGGTTCTGAATTCCTGATTCTGAAAAGAAAAGGTGTTTAGGCCTAAATTTATGTTTTCATAAGGGGTCACGTTTTATTTAATAAGTAAGAACTGTTGAAAGCTTTTCAAGATACTTGTAATCAAATTCTAAATGCACCATTATAAAATAGATAAATTTTCTTTGAAATATTATGTAGTTGGCTGACTTCAGATTAAAAAAAAAAAAATAGCTGGAAACTTTGGAAACTTTAAACAATTGCAATTATGAAATTATATTAGACAATCCACCACTCCAATACAGTGTAGGTGACTCTAGATAATCTTTTTCAGTCAGCATTATGAACTCGGTAACTGCTTCTTGTTTATATACATATACAAACATACATACATATATATATACAGTAGATTCACTTAAAAACATCTCACAGTAATTTTCCCATCCCTTCCCACTTAAAGTCTGGCTCGGGCCGATGACATGTAAGCATCGACTCCACGTCAGTTTTGTCTCTAGTTGGGTATTTTCTGCCCGAATGCGGTCAGATTTTGTGCCGGGCTGAAACTAAAAGTTGTTGAGTGATCTACAGAGTTTGATGAAAATCGGTCAAGGATCGTTGCTGGGGGAAAAATAAAAAGAATAGGGCCTGCAGGCGAAACGAGGCTGCCTTATCTCGCTGCAGCCCCCCACCACCGCCGGCCAGGACTGTCACAGCTTCTCAGGACGTATGTACTATCATTGTCACCGTATATAATAATCACATAAATATCAGCGTAAGAGCTAGACTTCTTCTTTTTACCATTTTATTTGAATGATGCCGCGCCCGCAAATAGTACTCTGAGACATTGATCGACTGTGCGGTGCGGCTTTTTTTTTTTTTTTTTTTTTTTTTTTTTGTGGAGGCACACATATGATACTATATATATATATATATACACACATATATACATTAGAACCTCCATTATCGGGGGTAATGATGGGTATGGGGGTACACGGATAAATAAAAAATACATATATCGAAAACCCCGGCGAATTAAAACATTTTATTGACAATGTGATAGAAAAAAATGTTAAAAATTTCACTTGTGAGGTATAATCATTTATTAACAAACGAGCGTTTTATATAAATTAAATTATAATATACAAAAATAACAAAATAAGTAAATGTATGTTTTTATATATTATAGGCCGACGACGATACGAAGTCGAAAATGTCTTTTTTCTTCCTTAAAAATCCCGTACAATTTGTTCACCGATTCCTAGTTCAGCGGACAACTTTTTAACACTTTCACCCTTTTCTAATCTGTTTACAATATTTAATTTCTCTTTAAGCGTTAAAACGACACGTTTTCTTTTTTCCGACATTTTGCTACTTCGCAACTGTTAATGTATTCACAACTGACAATATTTTGTTTTGTAACCAAACAGGCCAGAGTAGAAGTTTCCTTGAAAGACTTGAAAACAATACCGTTCCTAGATTATGAATTGGAGTATTAGAAACCGGAAACATCACATAATACAATACTCGCATTCTGTGTTTTTTGATATTGTTTTATTTCATAATAGGTAGTTAACCATTGTGTAATCGTTAAATATTTACGTTTACATTTTTTTTTAATATTATACATACAAAAAATGGCATACAAATTAAAAAAAGCTTATTAAAAAAAAAATTGGCTCTTCCGCACCCCGGTTAATCGAGGTCCGGATAATGGAGGTCCTACTGTATATATATATATATATATATATATATATATATATATATTCATAGTACAACTTGAGTTCATTTTTGACTTGGGTTTTATACCGACTTTTTATAATTTCTCTTTTTATAAGTTTTAATTAATTAATTTATAAATATTTTAATTAACATAACTACCTGAAATTTTTTATCAATAATCTTATTTACTATACTTAATCTTAACATATTTAATTAATTCTAACTTATTGTTTATAAACCAATCCATATATTTTTAACCTTAGTATTTATTTATTTTTAGTCTTAACTTATTATTAATGAACATATATTTTATTTGTTAGTAATGCTGTTTTTTTTTTTTAAATTATCGCATATTTTTTTAAAGCTATTTTATAACTTTTTTATCCATTTTAATCAATATAGGTATATCAATCAATATATTATTTATTTATTCTTTTATTTTTTTTTATTTTCATATTTCTGAAATATCAATTTAATAAGTATATATTCTTGCTTATTTCATTGATAGTAACATATTTAATTAATTTATTGAGTTTTAACCCATTTTTATAAATCATTTTTTTTTTTTTTCTTTTTTAAACCAATGTATATATTTCTAACCATATTATTTATTTTTTAGCCATAACTTATTAATGTACATATATTTTATCTGTTATTGTTGTTTGTTTTTTTAATTAAATTATCACATATTTTTTAGCTATTTATAAATTTTAATCAATATATCTATATCGATAATAAACAATTTGTTATTCACTCCACTTAAATGTTTGATCCATGCAAGGTCTGCTAAATCTATTTTAAAAATAAAAAGATATGGATCATAAAGAAAGTAATGTTAGAAAAGTGGAAATAGGTCAAAGAGTATAGGTTGTGAGATCGGGAGGACCCATTCAAGAAGCAGAACTTGCCTCCTTTATGTCTGTGGCTGCGGTGGGAGGCAGCGAAAAAATATTTGTCAAAGTAGAATGGCAGGAAAAAGAAGGCCCAGGTATTAGGCAAAACTGTGCCCATCAAAGACGCTTTGCCAATGAAGCCAAAGCCCTTGCAGAGGACCATGACAGCCAACAATGAATGAAACAAATGAAATGATGCAAAATCAAACAAACATAGCTGCGTCAGGGTCTAATGACAAAGTGTGTACCATCTACGGTCTATGTTTTAAGGGCGATAGAGGTCTCAGAACCCATTTAGCCAAGAAACATCCCAGGGAGGCAAATAATGCAAAACTGAGGGGTCTCTTTGGCAACAAAATAAAAGATAACATTGGAGAGGATAAGGATGAGGATATCAAACAACAGATAAAAAGGTGGTCGGCTGCCTTCGAAGAACTCATAAAGGGTAACCATATCAAGACTGAGGATTTTGATGAAGCAGTGGGCAGTTTTTTGAACTTTCTCAAAAATATTAACACCCAACTGCCCGGCCCATAGTGTGGCATAAAATTATACGATTTTATACAGGATATAAACTTATACGATTTTATATAAGATATAAAATTATGCCCTGCTATAAAATTTTACAATATTAGAAAAAAAAAAAACTGATATAACTAGCAAGGGTGCTGGGAAAACATCGAATCCTCAGCGAGCAAATAAGAAAGATAGGAGTCGTCAGCAAGAGCAGTACCAATATGAGGTGGCCCAATACAACTAATATAACTGGTGCAAAACAAAAAAGTGGTGCAAAACGTAGTGAATGTCGACGCTTCCAAACAATGCCCTTTGATGAAGATAGCCGATATAGAAAGCCACTTCAGAAGCCTCTCTGAGAGAGAAAATCTCTGCAAACGTGCGGATTATGAGAAAAATGCTCCAGTGCCAAATTTAATGTCAATAGACATCAAAACAGTAAAGAAATCAATTAAATCCATATCATTGGACACATCACCAGGGCCTGATGGAGCCTTGATCCGCACGATAAAATATTTTGATGTATCCCATATTATTTAGACAATTGCGGAGATAATGCTGAAGGTGACACATGTACTGGAACCTCTTTGTCAAGGGCGCACAATACTGGTCTATAAAGGGACAGGGGGATTTGAAAACCTCTCTTCCTGGAGACCAATTACAATATATTCAATTGTGCGCCGGATCATAGAGAAGGTTCAGGATCAGGAATTGAGAAAGCAAATCACCTTCAGCAAAAATCAGAGAGGCTTCATTAAAGGCTTACTGGGAGCACATGTCAGCGCGAGGATCATCTACGTGATCATAAAAGATGCAAAACAAAGGAAAAATGATTGCGTGGTGGTATTCCTTGATGTCGTCGGCGCTTTTGACAACATTGGCCATAATCACATAGTCAGCTCGCTGGAGGCCAGAGGGGTATCACCAGACCTCAGAATTGCGATGGCAGCTCTACTGCGCACTAGGAGTACACTCGACCAGCCAGATCAGTGTGCTTAGAGGAGTGCCTCAGGGAGGAGCCTTGTCGCCTTTGCTGTACAACCTGGCCATAGATCACCTCTACTGCGACCTGTGTGACCGAGATTTCTCCGATAAGTTTGGCTATAAATTAAGTGACCAAATAAGTGTGGTCCTCAAAGGATTTGCGGACCACCAGGCAGTCTTAGCGCGCGACAAGGGTGCGGCAGAGAGAATTATCAACAGCACTTAGAGGATACTAGCAGAGATCGGTCTGGCTATAAATCCGCTTAAAAGCATTGGTATTATCATTGATAAAAGAGCGCTGCTACCGTTGACATTCACCCTGGAGGACGGAGGCTGCATCCAGACTTTAAAAATGAATGAAAGAATAAAATACTTGGGATGCTCGTTCCCGGGGGAGCTGGTCTTTAACGATGAGGCTGTGACAAAGATAACTGTGAACCTAGACAAATTGGTGAGCTCTAGTTTTCTCAAACCTGAGCAGAAGGTCAATGTTTTTATTCAGTATGTGTTCCCGGGACTTCCCTATCCTTACCAGACCGCGCCCCTTACAAAGATATGCCCTGATATATTGGAAGGATAGATACTAACATTCGGAGGAGTATCAAAGCCATTATCAGGCTAGCGGCCAACACCTCTACAGCGATGCACGAAGAAGATTGAGGACTGGGATTGATCCGTTGCCAATGGGAGGCTCCTCTACAGCATTGGTCCATTGCTCAGCGGCTATCAAATGTGCCGGATGCCCTGTTCCAGTCTATATTTAATTGCCAAGAAGAATTGCGGAAATGCGCCGATAGACTGGGTGTAGATCAAGGCTGCCGAAGCGTGAGAGCTCTACGACAGTCACTGCAGGAAAATTCCTTTGAAGAATGGGCCAATTGCAGATGGCAGGGGATTGGAGTTCGACATTTTAAAGAGACGCCGAAAGCGAACAGATTAATTTATGATAAACAGTTCCTATCGGAGTAAGAATTGTCGAATTCCTTGAAACTGAACAATAATTACGCACCTCTGCGTGGAGTCCCAGGTGTCAGAGGACAATCGAGAGAAGTTGGGTCCCTCTGTCATAAATGCTGCAGAGAGTCTGAAACACCAGCCCATGTGCTGCAAAAATGCCCCAACAACTCTCTCCTCATAACTCGCCGGCACCATAGGGTTAAGTATGAACTTACAAAACTCCTGAAAAAGTGGAACTTTGCCTGCTTTGACGAGGTCTACTGTATAGACACAGATGGATCCACGAGGTATGCAGACATTGTCACATTGCCCAAGACCGGGAAGAGCGCACTCTGATCCTGGATCCGACAGTTAGATATGATAACAATGACCTTGACCTGGCGGGTAAAGTAGAAAGGGAAAAGAGAGAGATCTACGAAAAGTGCATCCCTTTTCTTAAAGAGAAGTTCCGCGAGACCTTCGGTGAGAGAGAGTTCTCCGTTTTAGGGGTCTCTGGTTTGGATCTCGAGGAATGATCCCTAACAGAACAAGGAGTTTTCTAGAAGACCTAGGTGTCAAAATAAGAGAGATTGCGGTGTTGGCTGAAAATATAATCCTGGTCTCCCTGGGAATTATCCACCACCGTGTGTATGGTAATTGATTATACATAGTCATATATCAATTTCCATCATATATCAAATCTTTTTATTTATTTATATGTATGTTTATTTATCTATATGTTTATTTATTTATCTGTTTATTTTCATATTTATACATTTATTTATTAGATATAAGGTTTTCCTTGGTATATCTCTTTTTGTGGGGTTCTTTTCTCCAGCAGTCCGTATGTGTGCCTATTTCTAATGTGAGCGTTAAGAAAGGGAAGGAAAAGAAAAGAAGTAAGACAATGGAAAATAAGAAAGAAGAAGAATAAAATACAATAGAATAAATGGGAATGAGATAAAGATAAAAAAAAAAAAAAAACATAATTGTAAAAGATATAGAAGGGGAAAAATATATATTATGATATTATAATTATAAAATGAAACGTAACAATGTATTTTATTTGTAAGTATAAATGTATTTAAATATTGATTGGTACGCTGTGTAATGTAGCAACCCATGTATTTGGGCAGCATTGCTTATTATTATTGAAATAAAGCATTTCTCCCTCCCCATGTATCCATCAATCTCTCGTTGATTGCCTTATTTTCCTCTTTCTGTACAGTATTATATGATATTTCAAAATCAGACCATATGCATCAAATGAACTTATTAGTAGGAAATTACGTCTGGAATCACCTCTCAGCGTTGGACCATTAAGAATTGTATCACTGTTTTGAAACCATGTTGAGGAAATTAAATTCAAAGTAGAAAATTGATAGTAATTCAACCTTTAAAACTAGGACGGATTTTGACTGGTATGGCCTGTAATCTCTGAATGACCTATCTCTATCCATCTGTCTATGTAAATTAAATTGATGTTTGATACTTACAAGTATGTCATCAGTCCTAATGCGGGTGACACTATCATCATCATAACAGAACCATTTCCTACTATTCTGTTTCTTACAGTAAGCTGTATCTAGAAACAATATTAGCAATTCTTATCAATAACATCTAATAAAACCAAAATGAGATGTAAAAATTAAATTGAATAAAACAAATTTAAAAATATATATCTTACAGTGGCCGCCGGACATTGTCCCATAGTGGTTAATGACTCCTATAAGATTATATTTTACATCATGTTCTGATGGATTCGTTACATATTTTGCCAATTTCAATCTTTTAATAGGAAAATCAACAAAGTAATCTATTTTGTCCCCTCCTTTGGTGTATGTAAAACGTTTTAATTGCAGTATTAAAATATTTGGTAGCTTCCAGAGGTCTAACTTTTTTGTAACACTCCGATGCATTTTACATGTTGGGCAGTACCTGTAAAAAAAATTTAAATATATGTATATTATATACAGGGTGGCCACGTGAAACATTTACATTTTAGAAATAAAAAAATATTTTTAATTTTTCAAGATACTATTTATTTAACTTTAGTTACACAGTTGTGGGTATACCCCATTTACTTTATGTAGAGAAAATGATGTCAGGAAGGTGACATCCTTCTTCCCTGAGGCAATTTTCTATTCTGTCCAGGAAGCTCCTCCAAGCTCATTCCAGTGTATCCTCAGTGAACAACGCCACCTCAGAAGGTATCGCCACTTCAAGTCATCTAAAGTACGGGGTTTCTGTCGATAAACTTAATCTTTTAAATGTCCCCAAAAATAAAAATCACACATGTTAAGGTCAGGAGATCGAGGAGGCCAGTGCACATCTCCAAATCTTGAAATCAGGTGACCTGGAAACAAGTTCCACAGCAGGTTCATTGAAATTCTGGCAGTATGAGCAGTTGCTCCATCTTGCTGAAACCACATGCCATCTTGCAAGTTTAGCCTGTGCAGTTGTGGGAGAAAAAACGTGTTGATCATATCCAAAATGTAAATGTTTCTCGTGGTCACCCTATATATATATATATATATATATATATATATATATATATATAAAGATAATAGCCACTGAATAATTAAATGTTGGACGCGTCATAACTATTAGGTTGTTTAGAAAGTAATTTCAAGTTTTTTCCTTACCGAGGTTGCACTTGTATTTTTTCACAGCTAACTTCCTACTAAAGTCATATTATCCATTTATAGTAAGACGAAAGATATAGTAAGGTTTCGCTAGTGATGAAGCTCGACTGACTTTATGCAGTTGATTTCAGTTTGTACCCTTTCAAATATGGAAAGTGAAATCAGTATTTTTGGATGTTTTACTTTTTTTATCATCGAAATTGTAAAAATGTGGTTCAAGTGAGAAAAAATCACAGGATATGTAAGAAGATGTATAGACAGACTAAAATTGGTGAATTAAAAAATTCAGTAGTTGAAAATGCACCCTGTTCTGGAATGCCAGTTGAAGCTAATCAAGACGAAATAAAGCATTAATTGATACAAACTGGCTAGGAACAAATGGTGAGATTAAACTTATCAAATTTTAACCATTTGAAACTCCTATGTTTAAAGCTTTCAAAGCTTGAAATGTAGGTTTCTCACATTTTTAGGTGAAAAGTGTGAAGGAATGTCAGAAAGTTTTCTTTTTTTTTTAGTTTTCCAAAAGTTTGATTTTTTGCAATGTAGAAGAAAAAAAAAAATCTTCAATTGCAGGTCGGTTAATATAAAAGGGAAGATCAGCTCCATTAGGACATAAGCAAACTATCGGTAAGTAGTAGTATCCCCTGCTGCTACTGAATGTATTGAAGCTTCCTTCTTATGTAAATTTCTTCTCAATAGCCAGTAGATAATGAATAGTTCAAGTAGTGATTGGAGAAAACATTAATTTTAATTAAATTCCTTGAATTATGATTGGCCAATTCTTAAACCAACTCGATAAAATCTGCATGATACTTATTAGAAAACAACTTTTTTTAGCTCCTCCGTTTCCCCATTCAATCATGTAGTTATGGTTTTTATATTCAGCTCTAGGTATTGTCAACTATTTCTATTAGGAATTCTATTAGGAAGAAATAAAATCAAGAAAAAAAATATGAATATTTCTAATGTTTTTGCCATGAAATTAGTTAGTTGGATTCCTATGTCCTTAAACCCCTCAAAAAAATTACAGAACTGCCTACAGTTTTATTTATTAATGAAAAAAATAGAACTATATACAAAATGAAAACAAATGAAAATGAAAGTTTTTATAAACTATTAAAATACATACAATATTAAACACAGAGAAAGATGAATAAAACTGAAGGTTCAAGGTTAGGAAACTATGTATAATAAAACAATAAACTTATGTTTCACTTCAGCTTTAAAACACAAGTAGGAATGCTACAACATTCCTGGACAAATAACATTAAAAAATAAATCGATTGTAATATAAAAAAGGTATATTTTAAAACCAGTTAAAAATAATAGCCCCTGGCCATTACAGGCGGAGTCTACAAGGAAAGCTGATAAGCCAAAAGATTAACTATGGTACCTTGTTTGGGGTACCTATTAGTATAACATACTACAAGTATTGAACTTAGGGGTTGGTCCTACAAAAAATAAAATGTGATACAAAATACATTTTTTCTTATTGTTTTTCTGTTATCTTTAACTGTTAATGAAATATCCATCATAAATCAACAATTTTTGTAAAAAAAAGAAACTTTTTTCTCCGAACTTCTGTCTCTTTCGCAAGTGGTAATAAATGTATTTTAAATGGCTGGAAAAAATCCTCTTCAGAAATACATTCCAGAAATGTGTTCAATTTTGATTTAAATAAAAATTCATATTTGGGAGTTTTTGGAGATCCTGAAGACTAATCTGATTAGTTTTTCTTAAATCAAAGATATTTGGTCTACTTTACTTGAAGCGTAGTTTGGTTATTGTGATTTCTTACAAAGTTGGAATACTTTTCTGAGGACGATTTTTTCCCAGCTATTGAAAAAAACCTTTAATACTTCTCAGGATTCAATTTTACTGCATCTGTTAGAAGTTTACTTTTCCTCCAAAATATATAAAATAATTTGATATTATACTTCTGCATAAGGAATAAATTTTTAAAAATTCAAATGTTTTTATTTCTACCTCTTGTTCTAATTTATTTTTGGAGGTCAGATAAGCCATTTCGTGTAGATTACAAAGCCCTACATATCTGCTAAGTTATCTGTTGATCGGTGACCGTTTTTAAAGTTATAAATTTTTTTTTTATGATTGACATGAAATTTTCTCATTTGGGGGTTTTATGAGGAGTGGGAAAAAAATATCAACTTTATTCTTCTCTAAAAAAAAAAATAGATTACAAAGCCCTACATATCTGCTAAGTTATCTGTTGATCGGTGACCGTTTTTAAAGTTATAAATTTTTTTTTTATGATTGACATGAAAATTCTCATTTGGGGGTTTTATGAGGAGTGGGAAAAAAATATCAACTTTATTCTTCTCTAAAAAAAAAAAAAAAAAATAATTAAATCCACTTCACTGTAACAATCAGTAAAAATTTGGTTTTAATATTCTACCGATACTCTGCAATAATCCTATGAATCGAGAAGTTACTAAAAAAAATTAGAAACAGACATTGAAAATTATACCCTGTGTTGGGTCTAAAAGCGAGAATAATGCATTTTGTATGTATGTAATGTGTCCCATTGATTCATCTGATAATTTATTATTGTAAAATAAAAAGTTAATATTTTTTTTTATCGTCTTAAAACCCTTGAATAATAATTTATAATGCAATTGGAAAACAAAAAGGTTTATTGGTTTTATTATTTTTATTCTTACTGATTACTAATTTGTACTGATAACTGAAGTGAAGTGCAAAATATTTTTAGAGAAGAATTGTGGTGATCCTCAAGACTAAACTGATTAGTTTTTTCTTAAATCAAATTTATTTTGCCTACTTTACTTGAAGTGTCTTTTGTGATTTCTTATACATTTTGATTAATTTAATATATCAGAGTGCACATAGGAATTCACTAAAGAACAAGTAATATATGTTTAAAAAGAAGATTTATTCTGATAAACACAAAGTGGCATTACCAGAAGAGACACCAGTCAAAGAGTGGCCATTACAACATGGCACTCACAAATATGAAAACTTAATGGCACATAATATTACCAAAACCTTTTTTTTTTTTCCTGGAAAAACAAATCGATTGATATATAATAACCCAGACATCTATTCAGACTAAAGAAAGTTTAAAAAATCATATAAAATGATTTTTTTCTCAGCTCCTAGGGAGCATTCAAAGCAGCCCTCAGATGGGGTCAAATAAATTTGTGACCTACAGTCTCCTAACAGCATTAGGTCAAAATCGGTGACTCATCAGTTGTGTGCTCCCCTTGTAATTGCTGGTTCCTACCTTAATGGCTTATTTCAGTAAAAATCTTAAAAACTCTATAACGTTGGAATAAATTCATAAAAACTGATGAGAAAAAATAAATAAATTATGAGGTTAATTTAGTTCTCTGAAACTATGTTTCTGTAGAATTTTATCTGGAAAGAGGAGCAGGAGAAAGAATTTTGGCAAAAAATGTGTTGCAAAAGGTTTGTTTTCTATATTTGTTCAAATAATACTGATTTAAGAAAATTTGTAAAATTAACAGTCACAGATTGCGAAAAAAAAAGTAGAGAATTTTGCCAGCTTTAAATTTGTATATATCTATATTTTCTGCAGGACCAATCCATATTAGGTTTTAGGCGAAAAACCAACTAAGGGGATTTCAACCCCTCCCTCCCCCATTAGTGCCACCTCTACGCTCACGGACCTTCAGTATGTTATACTACTAGGTACCCTAAACAATGTACTCAATCGGTTTTTCCGCTTATTGACTTTCCGGTTAGAATCATTCGTTGACTAGGCTTTAAAAAAGAAAAAAAAGGGTTAATCATAAAATCCTAAGGATAAAAATACTTTAAATATATAATTATTTAAAAAATACCATATATTTTCCGATTCTAATTTCTCATAAGATGTAAATAAATCAAAACAATCACTGATGTTCAACCTTCCTCTACATCTCAAATAGCCAGAATGGAAATCATTACTATAGTCAGGAGCACTTTCTGTGTAGTAAACTTGTTTCTCCTCGACTGACATTTGAACTAATAATACCTTCCGACTTAGAAGCTTTGAAGGATCTCCTAATTCAACCAATCCTGAAAATAAATAGCAAAAATTTTAAATGAATAAATTCATGATTGATGTAAATCAGTAGAAAACAGTTGTTAAAACATCGTTTGGCTTGCTGGGAAGAATACTGGTATCGAATTTAAAGATTTTTCATAGCTTGCCAGCATTGCAGTAGCACTAATTTTCTTTTCATTTTCCTTTTTCATTCTGTATTCTATATAGAACTAGACTTCTTTAAGTCATACTCCAGCTAAAGCTCCTTTGAGCTTTACTCAATATTATATTCTCGGACTTATACCACTATTCTTGCAAGCTTCCTTTTAACATTAAATTAATGTTAAAATTAAAACTAAAAAAAATAAACTTATTAGAAATCAACATGACAGTTCAGCAATGTATAATCTGGTCTAACCTAAATCCTCCATGGAACAAAATTGATTCAATATCAGAGGGTTTATATGGAAATTTTTAAATAGAATGAAAAAAAAAAAAAATGTCTTTAACAGCTCGGTAACTCCTAAGGTTTAATATAGGAAGCAGACCATTCTCACAAGCCATAGATGAGTGTGGCAGAACAGAAAGGAAATATTTGGTGTAAGGAACAAACAATAAGTGAGGATTAAGGTATAGGGGAAAAGACACAATCTAACTATATATCTTTGAGTCAGATGAGCATGCCTCCCCCCCCTAATCAATACAGAAAGACGACCTCTTAGAGAGTGAGTCTGTCAAGGTACGTCTATTTATTTCTACCCTAATTTTACTATTTTTGTGTGGCTCCTGCGTACACACACTCTCTGACATTATGAAATTTATGTTTGCCTATTTCTACTGTTCCCCCATGCTCATGTTGTGTAGAACAGGAATGCATGTATTTTATCGATATACAATGTTAAGCCTCAAAGTCTCGTATTACTTCAAAAATTCACCTAATCATGCAGATTACATGCCAAATTTTCGCCTATTCAAGCATCTTCAGGGGGCTTCAAGGGTTCTATAAGCAAGATAGAAACAGACCATGACAGTGCCAATATTAACAAAAATTTCAGCATTTTAAACAAAAGTAGTACCATGAGCATTATGAATAAGTATATGGAATTATATAAAGAAAATTTCGTTGAAAATCTTACTTAATCGGACATTCCTAAAAATATTATTAACTTGCTCAGCCTTGGTGAAAATCTCTTTCCCATTACCATTAAAAGAAAATATTTATAACATAATTGCGGAAACCGAATGTATACTCAAATGCATTAATACTCCAGATAATCATAAAAACAGAGTAAGAAATAAGATTGCACAAAAAATTAATAATTTTTTATCTAAGAAAACTTATGAAAGAGACCCCATTGCCCGGCTTTTGAAGAAAGATTTTTTACACCTGAAGAAGCTAAAGAAAGATAACCCTAACCTATACATCGTAAAAGCAGACAAAACTAAACGTGTGATAGTAATGAAAAAAGAAGCATATGATCAAAAAATGATATCATTACTTGAAGATAACAATGTATATAAAGTATTGGTAAATGATTATAAGATTATAATTAAATTAGTACTGAAGTCTCACTTAAATGGAAGAAACACCATTAAGGCATCGAATACGTGGGCAGTGCCAGCATTAGCCTATTCATTTGGTGTACTGAAATGGACCAAAACAGATCTCAAAAGGTTAGATCGTCTTGTTAGAGTTCAGATGGTGCTTTCAAGAAAAAGGCATCCCAAATCCTCGATTTCAAGGTTATATCTTCCTAGGAAAATGGGAGGCCGTGGTCTGATGAACCTGTTAAGGCTATGCCGGGAGCAAGAAAATAATCTTCGTACTTATATTAGATGTCAAAACTCTAACATGCTATCAACTGTTGCTTCGCTGGATGCAGATTATACCGCTCTAAATCTACTAAATGCTGAAAATCCAAGCAATGACTCAGACTATGCTACCTTAAAAGAGGAATGGAAAAACAAACCACTACATGGACGTTTTTACCATTCATTAACAGACAGTGGTATAAATACTAAAGCATCTTTGACATGGCTAATAAATGGTCATTTATTTCCCGAAACTGAGGGATCCTTGCTGGCCATCCAAGATCAGGTGATAGCTACAAGAGCGTACCGAAAAAATATTTGTGGGGAGAATATAACTGATTTATGTAGACTGTGCAAACAGACTGCGGAGTCAATACAGCACGTCACTTCGGGGTGTGGAATACTTGCGGGTAAGGAGTACTTGCAGAGGCACAACAACGCAGCCAAGGTAGTGCATCAAGCCATAGCTGAGAAGATGGGGCTCATTGATTACTACTGCCCGTATTATAAGTACCGTCCGGAACCAATCATCTCCAGGCAAAGCGTCAAGATGTTCTGGGATCATCCCATGATCACGGATCACACTATACAAAACAATAGGCCTGATATTTTAATATTAGACAAAGGAAGGAAAATGGTGTCGATAATAGAGATTGGTGTTCCTTCGGACGATAATGTACATAAGGTAGTAATAGAAAAAAAAAGAAAATACGTAGAATTAGCGGAAGAAATGAAGAAACTTTATGGCTTAAAGGAAAGCCGCATTCTACCTTTGATAATATCAAGCAACGGCTTGATACCAGAAGAAACCCTGTCTTCATTGCAAGAGCTGGACCTTCCATCTGGAACGATGGTGAAAATGCAGGAGTCAGTATTGTTGGGCACTGCAAGAGTAGTCAGGAAATTTATGACAATCAAATAGATCGAAAGTTTTAAATATATTTACATAATTATTGGTTGACCTACTTTGGTCCCCAATAATTTTAACACCATGTAACATGTGAAACAAATAAATAATAATAATAATATATAAATAATATATATATATATATATATATATATATATATATATATATATTATCAAATTATCAAAACATGATACCTGAAAGATTGTAGATGCAGTTATCTTCATCATCAAATTCTAGCTTAACAGGTATGCTATTGACACTTGATTCAATGTCTAGTAGGTAAAGAGTTGGCACAAATAATGAAGAGGGACATTCACTGTCAGAAGAGGAATTGTTAGGATCTAAAATTAAATCGGAAGAATTAATAAAACAATCCCAAAAATGTCATTGTATTTTATTTTATTCCTATTATATTTAAGTAGCTCTGTTACAAACATGACCAGGTCCACTTGGACAAATTTCTATGGATTATACGAAATGTTATGGTTTTTACATGCAAATCCACAGAAACCCTTCCTCACTTTCTTGTAGTTAAGCACCATGGTTAAACTTGGAAATTTCGTCAATGTCTAAATATAGATACTGAGGTAGTATAGATTTAATCATAAGAGAAGCCAAGAATCTGTATTGGCCAATTTTGTATTAAAGTGAGTTATATCAATTTGTTTATACAATGTTTCTTGCTGCTCTGTTTTTTTGGTGTTTTTCTCATAGTAAAAATATTTTAGCAGTGATAACAGGGTGAAACCATTGATGGGATGGAAATCGGACTCAATTTATAGTAAAAATTGATCTGTGTATAAAACAAAACTACTCATTTTACATACTATCACATAAAAACTGCACAGAAGGAAAGACATAAGTAAAGCGTGCATAGCCATAAAGACAATTTAAAATAAAACTCAAAAGGAATTATTAGCCAATTTCTATATAAAAAAAAATAATATATATATATATATATATATATATATATATATATATAAATAAAAATAAAAATATATGAGTCATAAATTAAAAAGAAAACTATGGTTATACTAAACACTTAGAGCGGAACATGCCCGTCTGAAACCTATGGTTGTCGAAACTTCTGCTAGGGACTTTCATGTCTCCTTTTGTGAGAGTCTTCAGTAAATATTCAAAGATAAGCAGTGAAGGGCACACAGCCCTTGCTGCCATTTCCCCCCCCCCCTACCACTAGTCATTGTCCCCTAGAATTGCAGTGTCTGAGAGACACATATTCCCAAACTCACACCTTTTTCTTTCAAGTATGTCAGAGATACTTATTCTTATATTAAT
Source organism: Aelia acuminata (assembly GCA_911387785.2). Classification (NCBI taxonomy): domain Eukaryota; kingdom Metazoa; phylum Arthropoda; class Insecta; order Hemiptera; family Pentatomidae; genus Aelia; species Aelia acuminata. The sequence continues at coordinate 17,570,573 of OU426980.1, forward strand.
TATTACATACAAAGGGTACTACAAAAGTTTTGCAATACAACTTTTTTTATTTAATTTTCTTAAAGTAATTTCAACCACATTCAATACACTTCTCCTTACGTCGAAACCAATCATTAAACCAGCTCTGCCAAGTTTCATCTGGGATTGAGGCACATTCGTTGTCCCAAGCCCTCAGAAGGTCCTTGTCGCTTGAAAAACGTTTTCCTTTCAGCTTCATTTTCACATGTGGGAACAGCGCAAAGTCACAGGGAGCAAGGTATGGACTATAAGGAAGGTGCTTAAGAAGTTTCAGCCCAGTACTGGCCAAATACTCGGTGCAGGCTCTGGCACGGTGAGCTGGTGTGTTGTCATGGTGGAGGGGTCCATTCTTGACTCTATGACTTTAGGCAGGAACTGCTCAGTGGTACACTGGTGGAGACTGTCTTCTGTGTCTCCAAAACAACACCCTCTACAATTCCGCTTGATCTGAAAAATACAGCGATCATTTTTTTTTTTTTACAGATCGAGATTTTCTGACAGTTACAGGTGTATTGGGTCAAATACCCAAACTTTGTTTTGAGCCTTGGTCAGCACATCATAATAGTAGGGGAGAGCGGGCTTGGTTGGCAACAGTTTTCACTTTTTTGAGTGTTGAGTCGTTCCTGTTAATATAATCCCAATAGGGCTGATACCACTGTAAACTCCAAGTATTAGAGTACTTCAAGTATTTTTTTCAACACATAATACTAAGATCATAGAAAATTGAAGAATTAGTCAATCAAGAGTATGCCAATTAACCCCCCATGTGGGGCAGGCTGGCCTAGAAGGTGGGGTTGTTTAGCCATCTCATTCAAGTACTGTATGACACATATTATTGTTATTAAAAGCTGCACTATAATGATATAATAATTTTGAATCGATTTTTAACAGCTTTTAAGGGAAAATAGAATGACAATAGAAGAAGATAGAAGTTTAGACTGTCGTCACTTTTTGCATAAGAAAAATTGCTCTCATCTTCCTCACTGAAACTAAAGACAATTGGTAGTTTCACCTTTGATTATGTTTACCTTGCTTTTGTGAATTGCTACTGCGCCAATAAAAAAAAATTTAAGAGAGAAAACTAATCCCACAGGAGAGATCATAAGAAAGATGGCTGCCAGGACAGGGGAGAACAATCAAACAAGAAACTGGTTAATCGAAAGGTTAGGTTTTTCAAAGGAGCTTGGGGCTATGTGAACACAATCGGAGTCAAATGTTTTACCATGCCTTTAAACGAAATTGACTGAAAATATAAAAATTTACTTATATGTTGTAAAATCAATCAATGAAGCACACTCTTCAGTACACTGTTAGCATCGGATTGAAAACTCAGGACAAGACTCCTGAGGTCGAGCGGGTTACATGGTACAATGGTGGGGTCTTCACAACAGGTGTGACGGAAACTATAAGCCGATGGCCAACCTACCCCCTATGCCAACCAACCCCACTCTCCCCTATAGCCAAGTTTCGTCACCAGTCACGATGCTGTTCACATATGTAGAATGTCCCTTATCAAATAGTTTCAGCATCTTTCGGCACCAAGTCACACGATGAGCCATTCGCTCTTCCGTTAGACTATGGAGCACCCAAAGACAACAAAGTTTTTTACCTTTAAATGGTCTCTCAGAATTCAATGAATTACTGGTGCATGAAGGCATAATGTCTCCTCTATCTGTTGATATGTCACTCGACGGTCCTCATCAAACATTTTCCTCACAGCAGAAATGTTTTCCTTTGTTCAAATTGCCACTTTCGAATTCTCTGTACAATCTAAATATAGTCATATGATTTGGACAATCATTATTCAATGCAATCTTCATTTCTTCTAAGCATTGATCTATGCTTAAACCACACACAAAAGTATATCGCAAAACTGCCCTTACTTCACTACGTGACCACGATGCCATAATACGCACTTTAATCTGTCACTGCTAATGAACAACTGAGCAAAGAAATGTGATGAACTGGCGGCTAGTATGAAGGCATGAATAGATCTGAACACGCAGTAACTTGCAGCCTCCTCGGTCTTTCCTTTAAGTAAAATTGCAAAACTTTTGTAGTCCCTGTTAAATGTGGCTGCACTGTTCGAGATTGGAGGTTATAAAAAAATTAAATAAAAGGACATATGTTAGTTAATGTTATAAAATGGAATGTACTTCATCTCGAGTAAGAGGTTAATAAAAAAGTTTGTATTAATGAATACTGTTTTTTTAAAGTTTGTTGTTACAATAGTAAAACATGGTGTCAGGTTTTTGTCGAACTCACGCGTTCTTTATTGTCCATACAATGGTGCTGGAATCATTGTTTATTAAACTGCTTCTCAGAGTATTTTTGTTATATTGCAATTCATCATGGAGGGAGAATTGTTAAAAAAGGAAAAGTCTGTTTTAAGAGAAAGATTAACATGGATGCTAACTTTCGTGTCATCTCCTGATTTTGAGATCGCTTCACTATCAGAATTGAAAGAGAGAAGTACTGACTCAGGTAAGATTTTTAATGAATTTAATGAATTATTAATCCATACGCTTGATTATATCAAAGATGATTATATTGAAAACTTTGAGAAAGATTATTTCCATGTCAAAAGTGCTCTGGAGGAAAAAATTGCACTAGCCTCTTCAGTAGTTGTTAATAAGAAGCCTTCCGATTTCACTATTAAATGTGAGGTTGCACCTATTAAAATTCCAGTTTTTAAAGGGGACATATCGTTGTGGAACTCGTTTTATGAATTATTTAGATCAGTCGTTCATGAGAACCAGTCCTTAGACGATGTATGTTTTCAACTTCTCAAGTCATCCCTGGAGGGGGAACCGTTGGATAGGTTATCTGGACTAGACTCTGACAAATTTTCTTCTATTTGAAGATTAATACTCTGACAATTACGCAGTAGTTCTTGATCGGCTAATTAATGTTTATCAAAAGAATAAATATGTCGTGTATAAACATTCAGAGAGGGTCATAGAGCATCCAAGTGTAGAATCTAGCCAGGAAGCAAAGAATTTTGCCGTAAAGAGTTTTGGTATCAACACTGAAGGCTGGAATGCCATTTTACAATTTTTGCGTAAACTGGATAGAGTCAAAGCATTTGTGGGAATTGCATGACAGCTCTACTAAATTTTTGCCTATAGATGAATTGTTAGTGTTTTTAGAGAAGAAGGCCCATATACGGCGTGATGAACACACAGAGGTCCCTGGTTCGATAGAGGTACATCAAGTTCATAGAGAAAAAAATGTTAAAAAAAAAAAAATCATCTGCATGCGTTCAGAAATGTTCTCCGTGTGCAACCTACCACAAATTTCGTAACTGCCCTGCTTGGGGGAAAACTTGTTCTAGATGTAAGGGGAAAGAACCATTTCGCTGCAGCCTGTATCAACTGTAGAGTTGATGTACTATATTCTGAAAATGTTGTTGACCTTGAATCGCAAAACGAAGTTGGAATTGTAAAAAAGTTCTCTATTAATGAAGTAGGATCTAGAAATAGCTGTTGGCTTCAGGATGTGTATATAGGTGGTTCTTCTGTAACTTTTACAATTGATACAGGAGCAGATATAAGTGTTATTCCTAATGACTTGGCTACTAACTTGAGAGCGCCTATTCATAAGCCTGCTTGTTCAGCAGTCACATACACAGGAGAAAAAATACCATTAGTAGGCTTGACTGCGCTAAAATGTTCTATTGGGGATGTTAGTCATATAAAGTAATGGTCTGTGGCAAGGTACGATTTGCTCCGACAGAATTACAAGTCTTCACTGATGATTAGTGCTTCGACATTGTCACTCGAAACCCCAATCATGTGCAGTCTAACTCGTTCGTTGAAAAAGGTGTAGGGATCATTAAGAGCATCCTGAAGAAGACCGCAGATGGAAAAGATGATTTATATCTAGCTCTCCTTGAATATAGGAATACTCCACTGAAGCATTTGCAGTAGTCCCCAGCTCAGCTGTTGATGAATCGAGTGTGCCGCACTAAGCTACCGTCTACGGCATATACGTTGATGCCTCAAGTGAATGCTGACGTACCTGCTAAGCTAGAAAAGAAGCAATCAATTGCTAAGAATTCTTCGAAAAAACGGACCACCACAATCATACATAGTAGAGGACCTCCATAGCGGCAGAGGAGTCAGGCGGAATAGAGTGCATCTTCGCCTAGCTTCGTTCAATGAAGATGGGGCTAAATCATCAATGAACTTGGTCCCACCAGCGTCAAGACCTCAAAGGTCCAGGAGGGTGCCAGTTAGACTAAAATATTGAAAAGAGGAAAGGTGTTACATGTGGCTACACTGCTCAAGATGGGAGGTTATAAAAAAATAAAATAAAAGGACATATGCTAGTTAATGTTATGAAATGGTATGTACTTCATCTCGTGTGAGAGGTTAATAAAAAAGATTGTATTAATGAATACTGTTTTTTTAAAGTTTGTTGTTACAATACTAAAACAGTGCCCTTTGTATTTATACATATTCTGATTAATTCTTTTTTTAAATTACTGAATTGGATGTTAAAAGACCCAAATTTACCCTTTTTTTTTACTACCTCCATTGTTTTATCTATTTATTTTTATCTAAAATAATCGTTCATTAGATTTTATATTCCACATTTCCAGTTTTGAAAATGGTCTGTTCATCATATTTTTATTTAATTTTCTTGATTATATTTCCTAATTCTCCTTTTTTACTGAAAGAAGAGTTTGGCAGTACAATTCCAAATGGCAGATGAATTGCCTAACAGAAAATGTCATGGTAGTTATCAGTTCTCTAAATCATCCCAGATTTTAGAATAACTATTATGCATACTTATGATCACATCATAATAATGTGATAACACACACACACACACACACACACACACGCACACACGAACACACGCACGCACGCACGCTGCACGCACGCACGCACACGAACACACGCACACACCCACGCACGCACACACCCACGCACGCACGCACGCACGCACGCACGCCGCACGCACGCACGCAAGCACGCACGCACGCACGCGCACACACACACGTTCAGAAAATAATAAACAGCTATATTATGGAGTTAGTTTCTATAGATTTATGTGGTTTATGTAGCACTATCCATCAGCAACATTGGCATGATTATGAGAACAATATAGGAGTCTCATTGAAAAAAAAATTGTCTTATGGCCTAGAAACTCACATTTCATGTTTTCTAAAGCAACAGAATCAAACTTAAAAACTTAAATAACTTAATTGTAAAACTATACCACTATCAGATGAGTCACAGCTAGCAAAAAAATGACGAGTCATGTGGTGACATACAGTCTTCATAAGGCTTTCTTTTTTTAAATTATCCACTGATAATACAATAAGCAAAGGCATCCCGAATAGATGGCTAATGCTGAATTCATCAGATGGTTTGCATTTTTCCCAGAAACAAACGGGTATGACTGTATATTCGGAACAACTTCCAGATTCAAAAGGTAACTCGTACCTGGGAAACAAAATAATATATTAGGCTTCTTCCAAAAATTAAATAATAAAGCAGATTAACTATCTGATAATTTATTTAATTTTTATTATTTTATATAATGGTTCCCTTTCTTAAATATTAGCATAAGTTCCTCAGAGCACAGTGATGCTATATCACTTATGGTTCGTAGAGCAATGTCTTAAAAAAAAAAAAAATAAAAAAAAATATATATATATATATATATATATATATATATATATATATATATATATATATATGAAGAGTCCACGGAAGAAAGGGGGGATGTCATTTGGAGTGCTTTCAGAGAAAATCGAGTTTTTAGGTTTGGATCTTTAATTACTTAAGTATCTTTTATTATTTTTCTTCAATTTTTTTATATGTCCTTTTCCTTTTTGTTTTGCGTGTCAAAATAATAAATTTGCCCGAAACAGACATATCACGCTCTAAAAAAAAAATGTTTTAGTAAAATAAACAATTTAAACATAACAGGAAGGGGGATAGTCATGGACGCTCCCCCTTTCTTCCCTGTTTTATTGATGAAATGGTGATATTAATACACAATCCATATAACTTCTAACATGACTCTCCCCCATTCTAGGTTTTTCCGCGTGGACATTCCCCCTTTCTTCCGAGTACGTGGTTCTTTCCATCGCTTGTAATCAACCGACTGTCATTTTTTCTGACTATTTCTTTTCACCAACATATTCTGCTCATCTAGACGAACAATTATATGTATATAACTAAAATTCGGAAAAAATTGACTCTCCCCCTTTCTTCCGTGGACTCTTCATATATATATATATATATATATATATATACATATATATATATATATATATATATATATATATATATATATATATATATATATATACATATTGTTCACATTCTTAAACCTTAGTAAAAGTGCTTCAGAGCACAGTGATTTCTATTGAATCTGAGTCTGCTTAGGTCTCTAAAGCACTTTCTCTCCCTGACACTAGAGATACTATTTTATATAAAATAATTATATCTGTATTTAGATGCCATTAGCTAGAAGCTATTACAGGAGTAGAATTTGGTATAGATGTGTTGGATAGTCGTGTAGTAGTAGTAGTATGTCAACTAATCTAAGTGTGAATCAATTAAGACTGCCTTAACACATTCAGTGCGGACCCAGTAGATCTACTGGGCCTGTACAGTGAGTAGACAGGCACCCCGGGTCCGCACCGAATGTGTTAAGAGTCACTAATCGAGATCTGTTCCCACAGCACACCTTAACAATACATCACCGTGTTGCTGATAAATTAATAACTTCGGTAGCTATTTCTTTCAAGGAGAATGAAACAGCCATTAAAAAAAAATAGAGAATTTTTCACGGTGGCTATAATCAAAAGATAAATAAGAGATAAGATCTGCCCCTACCCACAAATCACTTTGCATAATTTTTTTTAGTAAAATAAAATTAATCATAAAAATACGATATCATAGATAAATATGGGGACACTGGACATTCAAAAGTATACAATTCTTAGATTATATCAAGTATACCTACACATGGAACAACTCTATGTCCTCATATAGCTCTAGGGGTTCATTGTTGGAGTAGAAACGGTGGAAATGACTCTTGTTGAGGTCAGTAACCAGTAGCTGACTCGACTTGCAAGAAGTTTTAGTTGCAACTTCATGGCCCAGATCTTTGATGAGACTCCTCCTTGAAAGCGAAATCCTAAGAAATAATTCTTTTTTCTTAGGGTCATAAGGTACAAATTTTACCTAAAACAACAATAAACATAATAAAGAGGGAAAATTAAAAACAAAAACAATATTTAAGCATTTTATATGATCATACAATAATTACAAAAAAACAATTACTCTTTTTTTTACTGTAGAACAATTTTAATATTCAGTGAAAAGTTTAGAATTGAGAGCCTACTAGGTAAAAAATCAGTATAAAGGCTTACTTTTAATAAACCATGGCTTTTTCAGGACATTCAATTTGCATTGCTAATAAGACCAGAAGCTGATGCAAATATATTGGGAATTTGATTCTAAATAATTTTAGAATCAAATTTAGTAAGCGTAGCAGCTCTTAGGAAGTATCCTTTATATCAAAACATAATCTGTGTCTTACCAAATTCCATAAATATACTTTTTCAAAATATTTTTAAGTAGAAAATATTCAAACATCAATTGATAGAGGATCAGTAATTTTTTTTTCGATATTAAAGAGAAATCTCAACTTTTACCTCACTATAGTATTGAAGTAATAATGTAATCATTATAAAATTACTTTGTATTGATTTTCTTGATTGATTGGTAGTGGCAAAGACAGAGTAGAGAATGGATCAAAGGCCAAACTTAAGTATTCACAATGGGAACAGATAATACTTGACTTCAGAAGACCATGAAAATGGTCTACAATAATAGAGTCATTTCTCATTTTGTAGTTCTTCCAATACTCCATGGCAAAAACCTGAAAGAATTTTTTTTTTAAAAAAGGAAAATGTAAGGATTGAACAAAACATTTGTTGTAAGAAAAACATATTAATATCTTAATTATTGTAAATGATAATTAGTAAGTATTCAATACTGTTTTATTCATGCAGGTCACTACTCTTATATCATGGGCGCCCGCAGAGAGGGGGGGGGGCGAAGCTGCCCCCCTACAAATTTTGAGAAACAAAAACTACAAATTAAATAAATTTGTATTAATTAATTAATTTAAATATTGGCTTTTTTACTCCCAGTATATTTCGAATGCTGATTATAATAACTGAACTAACTAACAATAATAATGAAGTTAAAATGAGGTATTAAAGACAGAGTAGGGAATTCCTATAAAATTAAATTTATGCTGTAGGCCTTCTCTTGTTGAGGAGGGGAGTATCCAGAAGAATGGGACTTTATCTTTTCTGGCTAACATCTTATTTCTGTTGTCCTGGTATGCCAGAAAAAGCCCCATGCACCCATTCAATGCTAACTCTGTTTTGTTTAGCAAGGTTAATAAAAATTCTACTGCAGGTCTAAGTAACTTTGGATTATGTAAAATAATTATTGTGTGAGAGAGGATAAGATTCCCCAGTTTTTAGATAAAAATGAAACCTTTTTTTCATAAAAAGGGTCAAGCCCCAGTCATTCAAAGTAGTTTTCATTTCTAACCACTACTTTCTGAGTTCTATGCCATTCACATGCAGGTTTTTTTTTTTTTTTTTTTTTTTTTTTTTTTTTTTTTTTTTTTTTTTTTTTTTTTTTAAATATTATGAAACGCACAGAAAATCCGGTTTTAAGGGTACAAAATATGCTATGTTCAAAGAGATATAATACGCATTTTAACACCTAATAGACCAATAACCTGGTAGAAAGTATTAGTAGTAGCTCTTGAATATAGTTTGTTTCAATGTTGCACACAGATAGGAAAACCAAAACTCTCTACATTACTAACAGTGAAGACCTTATCACATGCCCAATAATAATTACTCAGATTGCTGCCAGCCTTTTGTTAAAGATATTTAATCCTTTGCAAGATAGCCACTTGCTTATCAGCTCCAAGGCACAGTGGGAATAAGCATGCACTTCAGATTGGAGTACCACATGCACCAGAGAGGCAAATCACCATAACAGCTAGTTAATAATAATCAACTAAATAAGACATAGAAAACACTCGTTAGTGGCCCACCAGCATGTCACAAAATAAATATTAGTTTCATAATTACACAAACTTACCTGAAAGTAAGATATGTGATTTCAAAAATTAGTTAAAAAAATTGTAACCTATCATCAAAACCCAACATGTGTAACAGTGTTTACATTACCAAGATTTATTTGACTAATTCAGTTTCTAAAGTTAATTCAACTTAAGGAAGAATAAATTCTTCATGAATGCAATAAAATAGCCCCTAAGCTAGCGGTGAGTAAAAATTAATAAAAGTAAGGTGGCATTTAACATAAGACAAACTTACGTGGTCTTCTTCTCCCTGGTAGTCTTCATTTTGTATATAGGGCTTGTTTGTGATTCTATTTAAATCTTCATGCAAACCATCTAACAAGAATGTTAACAGTTCTTGTGAATCATGCTGAGCACAACCACAAAACTCTGGATTAAATTTCCCAACTTTAACCTGCAACATAAAAAATTTTGTATTTAAAATATCTAATATATATTACTACATTGATTTTAATATGAATAAATATATATTAAGAATCTTTTTTAAATATAGGGGAGAGCGGGGTTGGTTGGCCATTGGCTTATAGTTTCCTTCACACCTGTTGTGAAGACCCGACCATTGTACCATGTGACCTTCTCGACCTCTGGAGTCTTGTCCTGAGTTTTCAATCCGATGCTAACAGTGTAGATAAGAGTGTGCTTCATTGATTGATTTTACAACATGTAAGTAAATTTTTATATTTTCAGTAAATTTGGTTTAAAGGAATGGAAAAACATTTGACTCCGATTCTGTTCACATAGCCCCAAGCTCCTTTGAAAAACCTAACCTTTCGACTAACCAGTTTCTTGTTTGATAGTTCTCCCCTGTCGTGGCAATCATCTTTCTTATGATCTCTCCTGTGGGGTTAGTTTTCTCTCTTCAACTTTTTTTTTGGCGCAGTAGCAATTCACAAAAGCAAGGTAAACATAATCAAAGGTGAAACTACCAATTGTCTTTAGTTCCAGCGAGGAAGATGAGAGCAATTTTTCTTATGCAAAAAGTGACGACAGTCTAAACTTCTATCTTCTTCTATTGTCATTCTATTTTCCCTTAAAAGCAGTCAAAAACCGATTCAAAATTATTGTACCATTAAAGTGCAGCATTTAAAAACAATAATATGTGTCAGGCAGTACTTGAATGAGATGGCTAAACAACCCCACCTTCTAGGCCAACCTGCCCCACATAGGGGGTTAATTGGCATACTCTGGATTCATGACTTCTTCAACTGTCTGTGATCTTAGTATTAAATATTATGTTGTGAAAAAAATACTTGAAGTACTCTAATACTTGGAGTTTACAGTTGTATCAGCCCCATTGGGATTATATTAACAGGAACGACTCAACAATAAAAAAAGTGAAAAGTGTTGCCAACCAACCCCGCTCTCCCCTACATTTATATATATTTTTTTCTGTAAAACCTTTCCCTTTTTTTTTAAATTAAAAACTAAATATGCCTAATTCTAATAACTAAAAGATTGCTTCTGTTGTACTTATAGGTTCCTTGAAAAGTATTACATAGCATAACCTACAGACCATCAACTATGATTGACCCAAATATTTGCCAAAGGATCTTGTTTTCAAAGATTTGAATCTCCCTCTCCTCAATATTAGACAGGGTCCAGGTCTCTGGTACATAACCTAAAACTGGCCTAATAAGAGTAGGATTGTACTAGGTGCGGCAGAGAGGGAACTTGTCAGGTGCTTTATGAGTCTGAAATAGCACCTGTTGGCTTGGACCTGTCCCAAGTCTGGATAAAGGACGAGGGGTTGGGTTAGGGACTTGCAATCACTCATCAATTTATTGTGAACATAGTATTTTGAAATGGATCTCAGTTAGCAATGTTTTCAACATCTTTAGAAATGTTTTTATATTCTCCTACATTTTGATTATAACGTAATTATACCTATGAGGAAATTGAATTTCCTGGAATCCAGTTATGTGCATCACAAAGCATGACTGTGACGTCTTAAAATTTATATTCTTATTTCTTACTGCAGTATCACACCCAGAAGCAATGATATAAAATACTAATTCTTACTTATAGAAGTTTTGTATGACTTTTTGATCTATTCGTTCACACATTGCTCTCCACACCCTGCTTTCTTTAAGATTTCACATTTCACTTATAAAAGGTAGTGTAAAATTTTTCTATTTGAAACTTGTTTTTTCCAATGCTTAATGTACAACTGAGAAATACAACCTGAGGTTCACGCGAGGATGATTGAAGCTCTATAAGTGTAGCATAAATACCTATGTGCTGCTTTAAATAATTTGAGCATCACATGTTTTTCTAGGCATTTACACTGTAAAGAACAATAAAAACTTCTTTTAGTTACCATGAATGAATGAATGAATAAAAGAAAACAAATAATTTCTATTGAACATATATGTTTCAACACGCGCTTAAAACACATTAACAGGACTTTTACATGTGCAGTGCGCTTTATTTATTAATAATGCTCGGATTTCTGTTTTTTTGTAGTAATTTAAAGCAATGCCAACTCAAATTACTTATTTGAATCAAGCCTAATGGCATGTTTAACCAATAAAGTTTTAAACTGCACTAAATTGCACGTTTTGTGGATTACTGCTCAAAATTACACTTTTTGAAATTTTATCGCATTATCTGAAAAAACAAATATTGTCTTACAAAACACAATCATAAACATTATCAGAAATGTGAATTGATCATTTGGCAAACAAAAAGGGAACTTACATATAAACATCTCATTTCCAAAAAAATGGTGTTAAACATGGTAGGACAAGATAGTGAAGCGCGCTATAGCCGAGAAGGAAGCATGAAAAGAGTGTAAAACCAATAGGAACACAGAAAAATGGAATGACCAAGTCCTAAAAAACAATACATTCAAAATAATAGTCATAGAGTCCAAAAAGACCTTATGGGAAAGGTTTGGCACATTAGTAAGATAAACACCATATGAAGATTATTAAAAAATTCTTGAAAAAGGTCAAGGCCATCTGAGGGAAGAAAAAAAAACCCAAACATAATGTGAAAAATGAAGGAGAGAAATAATCAAAGAAGAGAAAGGCATATGGGAAACATGGATATCCATGTATAATATTTTCATATGAAAATATTAAAAAACTTTTACCAACGAGATTCCCCAAATGTAGAATGATTGTACAAACAAAAAGATCAGGAAGAGATTGAAAGGTAGATATAATATGAAAAGAGGAAGCTGAAGCCGCCATTGAAACAATGAAAATAGGGAAGATTGCTGGAAGAGATAATATAGCGTCAGAACTCATAAAGATTGTAGGAAATAATCTTACTAAGATCCAACATGCCCTTTTCCAAAAGATACATACTGAAAAGCGGATACCAAAAGATTGGGAACTCAATTTCATAGTACCAATAAAAATGAAGGATTGGATTCTGTAGGGATTGTGGTAATTATAGAACAATATTTCTGTCACCTGTAGTGTATAAATATAAACATCCATTCTTGGAAAGAAGCTAAGGACATTTGTACAGAAGGGTCTCTAGTAGCAGCAAGCAGCGTTTCACTCAGGACAGCAAACGCATGATCATATCTTTTCCTTACATTCTTTTCATATCTTATCATATCATAACATCATAGAAAAAGCATGGGAGCGAAATAAGAATCTATACCTTGCTTTCCTTGACCTCAAAGCAGCCTTCGATCATGAATTCCTTCGATACCTCCGTGACGAAATTTGGAAGGCATTAATAGCCATGAATGTTCCCTAAGACTCTTAGGCAGTAGTTAATAAGCAATCAGAAGCGTCATTATACCATCAATAGTGGTGTTGGTGTAATTGGATTTTTTGAGTCCCATAGTTTTCAAAATGCCAACCTTTGAAGAGGTAGTGTTTTAAATGTGGGAATATGTGGGTCACATGCTCTATTTCTCCTTTTACCATTCCGGGAAACCAGAACCGGGTAGGATATAGGGATCCACCCTGATAAATAGAAATCCCATTGTATGCTCTGAAACCGAGCCAATAATTGCAACAATTGTGCCTCCTTTTAGGAATATTTTTAAGACGTATAATCTGTGGAGTTAGGCAGTATTGAGTTATGGTCTTGTTGAGTAGAGTTTCATTGAGTTAAGCCTTATTCAGTTAAAATTCAGCTAAGTGAAATCACATAAAGTCTTATCCTATTGAGTTAAATCTTATGATTCTGATTTGGTCCGGAAAAACTCTGTACTATTATGATTAATTAATTATATCTTGTTGAGTAAAAATTTTTTGAGTCAAGTCCTGTTGCTCAAGGACTACTGTCAGTATTCCGTTCCTTACTCATCACACCACAGAACACACAAACATCCTGACCTTCTGAGACCTAATCCTCTAGACCTACCACAATTATGTTTATTAGGACATCGAGATAACTGTACATTCTACCTGTATTAAACCTGTTATGCTTATGAGGCACATGTCATTGGAAAGTTATTGTAAACCTCTTTGAGAGCATTCAATATGCAGTCTTGTATATGAATGCGATGTTTTACATGGTTAGTTAACTATAATGACCTCTATAGTTAATTATATCTAATTCCGATATACGAGGGTGAATCAAATATAAATGAGACTTTTCACCCTTCAGGCACAATAGTAGAGGGAGAACGTTCCTGCTTTGTTTGTTATTGGGTAGGTTTGTCAGGAGTAGGGGAAGCACTTGGGCTCGCCTCCTCAAGCCTCTCAGTGAGACGATGTCCCTCAATTGCACAACGTATTGTAATCAAGTTTCTCACCTCAGAAGGTGTAAAACCGGCCGAAATCTTGAGGAGATTGACTGCCCAGTTCGGGGAAGAGACACAGTCGCGAGCCAGAGTGTTTGCATGGCATAAACAGTTCATGGAGGGTCGTGATCGTGTTGAAAATGAGAGCCATGATTGCAGACCTCGCACCAGCATTACAGCGAACAACATCAGCAGTGTTCGATGGCTTATTAAAGATGACAGACGTCATACCACTTCTGAAATTGCAAGTGATGTCGGGATAAGTTATGGGAGCACTTACTCCATACTCACAAGGGAGCTATGGTACCGTAAGGTGTGCGCCAGATGGGTTCCTCGCCTTCTCACAGCTGACTAGAAATCGCATCGTCTTCAGGTGTGTGGGTGTCATCTTGCACGATTTCAGGAACAAAGAGACCAATTTCTCACTCACATTATCACCTGTGATGAAACATGGGTGCACCACTACACCCCAGAATCTAAACAAGCGAGTATGGAGTGGAGAAAATAAGGAGAACCTGGACCAGTGAAAGCAAAGTCACGTTTGTCGGCTGGCAAGGTTTTGGCTACCGTTTTCTTTTACCAGCCTGGATTGCTGTATCTCGATTTTTTGCACGAGTGCAGGACAATTAATGCGGCCTACTACTGCGACATTTTGAGTGAGGTCCGACTTGCATATCACCGCAAAAGACGAGGCTTGTTGGCTAAATACCTACCTACCTAAATAGTTAATATAATTGTATAGCCCCTATAATACTGAAAAATATGTCATTGTAAACAAAATTTTATTTTAAATCCAATAAACTTTTCTGATTGATGCATAATTTTTGAGTTATAAGGATAAAAAAAAAGCGCTAATCATTTCGCAGTTTTTAGGCCACAAAATTTTTTCTGAAGGAAAGTTTGTTTTTTCCCATGCTGGTCTCGTGATATACAAGTTATAAAAAAATACCTTCTACCAGAACTTTTGCAAAACATATTCTTGTGTAAATTTCTTCTGTATTATACGGGCTATAAAAAAAAAAGATTACCTAGAACTAAATTTTTAGGCAAGTAGGTAGTTACTTAGCCAAATTTATGATAAATATAAACAAATTGAAGAAGGTGGATTATTTGTAGTTGTAATTTTATTTCACAAATTATTATTATCTTAGCATCTTTTACAAAATTATCTTAGCAGAAAATAAGCGCTACAAACACTTTAAACGAGTTCAATTGTACATCTACACAGGAGTGAGCTAAGTTTATAATGAGGAGATATGCCAACCATATAAATAACAAACCCCATTGTCTCAATGATGTATTATTTAAACAGTCAACACACCCTGAACCAACAATGCCTTTCACAAAAAAAGAAAAACTTAGATCTTAAAAAAAAAAAAAAGTATTGTGTTCATACTATTAAAAATTAAAGAAAAAAAACAAGAAAAAAAAATCCATTACAATCACAAAATAGACATTGAGGAAAGAACAAAGTAAGAGACCCAATATATGCAGATTTAATATGCATAACAAAAAAAATCTGAAATCAATGAAAAGAGATGGGAGGGGAGTGAACAAGGATTATTTACCTTAAAATTAAGCGGATTCACTGAGGAATAACTTCCAGACCATAGTTTGGCAATTAGATCTCCATATGCTCGAGCGATTTCTCCACCCATCCCTAAAGGGTTATTCACATTCAACTCTAACATGTGGTGTCCTTCTAAGAAGTAAGTTGTAAGAGGATATGTATTACTAAGGCACTGAAAAAATAAAGGCCATTAAAAAAAAACAGAATATAGTATACAAAAAATAGAAAAAACAAATGCATTCAAATATAAACATCATGAATAAAGTCTTTACATACATAAAATATACAGTAAATTATGTAATACTATGTGTAAACTATGAAAAACAAAACACAGAAAAAAAGTTGACGATAAGCAATTACTTTAATTTTACTAAAAACAAAAAATCACAGCAGATATAAAATAAAAAGAAATACAAATGACCAGGTAAAATTTGCAGTTATAGCCGATCATCTCAATAACCAATCACAATACCTAAATTAAATACATATGAAACACGTCATAAAATATGAAATTTATCATAATACATCATCATCTAAATATGAAATAGACATTTCATAAGATCAATCATTTCCAATAACTAAATAAGTTTATAATTTCAATAATCTGACACAAATTGTTGCTGTAGGCATTAATACAGGTTTATCTCAAGGTTTTTAACTTATACTATACCAAGAACAATACCACACCTCTCAATCCAATATGTAGTACTGCAGAGAATAAGTATTAAAGATAATTCACTTTAGCGACCGGAATGGGAAAAGAGGGAGGATGGCTTCTTTGGATATGAAAAAATTTCAGCACAATTTCATGTTGAAGAAGTAATATCTTTTTGTTATCAAGTGTTTAAGAAACATGTGTTATATTACTACATATGAATATGTCTAACAAGGGGGAGCACATAGCTGATGGGTCATTGATTTGACCAAACATTGTTCAGTGATTCTAGGTCGAAAAAAATTTGAAAATCAATTAGAAATCATAAAAATCAAAGGAACTTCTAGTAGAAGGCTTAGTTAAGAAATTGATAATTAGATGTTAGGTTTTGGGATCCACCAAAACTCTCAAACACAAATTTTTATAAAAAATAAAAACATTATGGAATGAATTCATAATTTTAAGAATAATTCTCATAATTTTAAGATCCTGAATCTGTTAGGAAAGTTATTTAATGCTCTTCCACGCCACATCAACTACTTTGAGGTTATACACCTGTATAAGGAATAAAATTAGAAAAATTCTACAAGTCTTTTTATTTTTAATGTCTTCTTCTAATTTATATTCATATGTCAGGTTTATTCCATTTTGTTTATTTTTTAAAGCCATAAATCTCTATTAAGTAACATATGAAGCTGCAAACTCACACCAACAACTGCAACGGTTGGGTCTCGGTTATAATTTTTATGGTTTTTAAAGCCATGGCAAGGACCCAGTTTCCCAACTGTGAAAGAAGTTTCCCAATTGGTGAAATAAGCAGTACCATCACCAATTACTCTTGAATTTTTGAAAAAAAAAAAAAAAAAAAAAAAAAAATGCAAAAACTTGTTTTCTTTAGTTGTTCTGAAATTATCAAAAAAAAAAAAAAAAAAAAAAGGTAACACAAATTTTTGAAAAATTTTGTAAGCAAAGAAGTATATGTAGTTCACCATAGGGTCAAGAGACCCCATGTAGCACTGGATGTGTTAAACAGTTTTTTGTCCCCCCCTAAAAAGTTTGAAAAAATAGAAATGAACCCCTTTTGAAATAACTGATTGAAATATAGATTTGATAATAACAATAAATCATGCTCCTGGTGTAACCTAATAAATAGAGATGAAGATACTTTTTATTTTATAGCAGTCCCTCCAATATTCTATAGAAATGAATTAATGCAAAATTAGTTTTTATAGTCTGTTTATTTATTTAATACAGACCAAGCCACCCTGATACCAAGGCACTTACCATCTTGAAAACAGTAAAAGTTTTGAGGAGTAGGTTTTAAATAGTTTAGATCATTGATGTGAGTCAACTGCAAACAACTGCTGCTTGTAAAACCATATAACAGAAGTAATCTGCTATGATTTGTGCATTATCTCTTCAATTTGTTCCGCCTTCCCTACGAGCAGTATGGACCTTGCCTAATTTTCCATTTCCATTTTCCATATTCCGTCCACTTCAAGTTGTTAATCTGGCGGTCTTCCCACTGCTGGTCCTCTTCTTCGGAGATTGAAGTGCTGTGGTCCCACAATATTTTTCCACCCGTACACGAATTCCTTGTAGTACGGGTAGTTTCTTTCTTCCATTAGTTGAGGGAACTTGTTTTCCGACAGAATATAGAGCTCAGCTTCCCTCATTAACTTAGCCCTCAGTTCCTCGAAGGCGGTGCAGTTTATAACAATATGCTCAACCGTCTCCGGTATCCTGCATGTAGGGCAAAGGGGATCAATATCCTTTCCAAAGCCTTGTAGCTTGGCTCGGAAGGCCCCGTGCCCCGTAAGGAATTGCGAGACCCAATAATCTGGGAGGACCCACTTATTACCCACTTTGCTTTTAACCGATCGTGGACAGTGGGGAAATATTTTCTTAAGGTAGAACCTTTTGTTGTTGTCACCCACCGCCGGTTCCACTCTTCTATTGTTTCCTCGTGTAAAATCTTTTTCCATTGTCTTGGATCCTCTGCAATCCTTACCTGGATATTTACCGGTAGACCTGCTGAGCCTTCTGTTTTGAATTTCCGTTTCAAGAAATCTTCTCGCAGGATGAGGTCGAGAGGAACCCCTCCTGCTAAGACCCGCACCGCCTCGTGAGAAACTGTCCGGTACGACTTAGTGACCCGTAGCAGAGCCGTGCGCTGGAACGTCGCCAATCTTCGTTTCTGCCGGTGTGAGAGATTCTGGGACCATGCTGGAGAGCCATATCTTAGGATACTCAGAATCGCCCCATTGTAAATAGTCATTGTTGCTGGGTATCTGAGCCCCCAAAATGCGCCCCCCAGGCGACTCAGACTATTCAAGGTATGGGCCACCCTTTTGCCGAGGTAGTCCAAATGAGGAGTCATATTCAATCTTCTACTAAATCTGATCAACGTCAACGTATGCCGTTGCAGGGAACCGCTGTTCCTCGAGGACTCCCAACAACTCGTCGAATACCAGCTTCCATAGAGCTGGACCAAGGACTGATCCTTGAGGGCATCCCCTCTGTATGGAGGCTTCAAACTCGTAAGAAGTGCCCCTTATCTTAACGAATCTATCCTGGAGGTAGCTGCGTATGAGGGTATATAAGTTGCTGGGAGCGTCGTACTTCTGTAGCTGGTGGAGGACTCGCAGCCACCAGATGCTGTCAAAGGCGGAGGATATGTCGAAGAGCAGCAACATGACATACCGCTCCGCCCTCTGTTCAACGTCTGCGCGAACTTGAAGTAAAGCAGTTCCCTTTCCCTTTGTAGAACCGTATTCGTGTTCGTATCCCCGTAGCCGTGGATGACTAGCTCGAGTAAGTACTGGTCGTAGACTTGATAAGATAAGATGCTCCAGGACCTTGCTCATCACAGGGAGGAGACATATAGGCCTATATGACTTAGGGAGCTGCTTGTCCCTGCCTCCACCCTTGTAGAGTAATCTCAAATCGGCGATCTTCCATTTCCTTGGGAAGTATCCCCTATCTAGGCAATCATTGAATATTCCCAAGAGCCTATCTTCCAGATAAGGAATACTGTTCTTTAAGATCGCCACATCTATTGCATCCAGTCCTGAAGCGCGCCCAGTTTTCTGTCTATCCACAGCAAGACGGAGATCATATATGTCCCATGGTGGACAAAAGTCTGTGCCAGGGGGGTATGCCGTAGTGCGTCTCACGAATTGTTCCTCCTCATTGTCCTGGGATGGGTCGACCCTGGGATATGTCGCCTGAACGTAGATGCTAGCTGCCTCATCAAGAGTATTTGCTTGGGAAACTCCGTCAGAAAGGGCTGCCAACGTCTGTGGTGGGGTCATCTTACCCATTGCCACCTTGTAGGGTATACCCTATGCATGACTGATCAGTTGATGACATTTTTTATTATACTCGGTAATTAGTCCTGTGAGAAAATGGGCAGTAAGTACTTACTATCAACTGTAGCATGGACCCAATTTTAAAATTGAGGATAACAATGCAAGAACTAATGAAAAATTTTTTTGACATGAATAAATTTAGAAACCTTTCATTTTACTCTCCCTTGATGTACTCCAGGCTTAAATAAAAAGATTGATCGGTGAACTAAAAAGAAAGTTATTTACCATTAACTTTGACCCTTTTCAAAGGGTGACCTTTGGATAACCCAATTCACATATCTCGAGATGTAACGTTCGACGAGACAAACTTTCTTGGTAATGAAAATCATTTACAGCTGTCTTTCCTACCCTAGTTACAGTATACAAGGATTCCAAACTTAACTTTAAAATAAACTAATGTAAAACCATAACCAACTTTATGCATGTATGAAAAAATATGTTTAATGTAATGATTATGAAAAAATATAATACGCATGGATACCAGGTGCAACTTGCACTGATATTTAAAAAATAAAATAATAATTTGTCTACTTTCCTAATATTAAGGTATTTACTATCACTTTGAACATCAACAAATAGAATTGTAGAACAAACCAATTAGTTCTTACATAATCTACACATAATTATTTTTCAGCATAATTTAAAACATACCTGAAGTACACTATTCATATAACATGTATTTCCCAGATTGAATATACCACAAATACCAGGCTTAAAAGTTCCTTCAGGATAGACAGTGGCACGAGTTGTTCTTTGAGACATCAAGGACGTTTGAGTTCTCCTATTCATTTAACAAAAAAATTACTAATATATTGCATTGCAATACAGAAATTATTATCAAAATAGTAGAAGAGGAAAAACTGATAACTTAACATTATTCGTATATGTGAAACTTATTTCTCATTTCTTAATTCCCAATAGTGAACTAGGACATAAGGTATGAGAGATTTAATACTTGAAATAAAAAGGCTATCTATTAGTATCAGGCATGTACTATCAATTAGGTACAAGTTCTAATTACATATTTGTTCCTAAATAACATAACTCAGAAAATATTGTTTTTTTTCTCAGTTCTTTAACTGCTCCCTATTCTAGTCAGATGAATGGTGTGAGTGAAAGAATCAACGGAGCGTTGTTAAATAAGTTGAGGACAATGTTTGCTGAAACTCAATCACCCAAACATTTGTGGGGAGAAACCATAAGAAATGCTGCATATCAATTAAATAGGTCTCCTAAAAAGGCCTTGAATGGAGGTATCCCAGCCATGCTTTATCTTGGGAGGGAGTTGGATTTGGAAAGGTCCTTGGATCCCAGGCTTGGATGTTGAAATTACCGAAGAGAGACAAGTTGGAGCCCCGGGCTAAGCCTACAATTTTTGTTGGGTATGGTCCTAATGGATACCGTTTATGGGATCCGGTGGATAACCCAATTCACATATCTCGAGATGTAACGTTCGACGAGACAAATATAAAATTTGTTAAATCTGAAGATCAAGGTCAAGAAACATCGAAGAAGATTGTATATGAAGAGACAGAAGAGGAAGCCTCAACAAAGATGAAATGTACTTAAGTTCCGCAGGATGCAACTACAGAAAATGAAAACTTGCCCGAAAGTGATAGTGATGACGAACCGTTTATGGGCTTTGAGGATGATGCTGAGAAGAAAAAGAAAAGTTTTCAGGGTTGGTCTAGGTGAGAGGTCAACAGGCCCAAGGCCCTAAATGATTATGAGCTTTATGAAGCATTCTGTTACATGGGAAACTTGGATCATCTAGAAGATGGTGTAATGCAAAACACTTTTTCTGAAACAATTCCCAAAAGCTATGAAGAAGTGGTGGACAAAGGTTGGTCTGAAGCCATCAATGAAGAGTTAAACACATTAAAAGAAAATGATAGGTGGGACATTGTGGAAGCTCCAGCCAATGTTGAGCTTGTGGACAGTAAATGGGTGTTTTGCAAAAAAGAAATTGACAGGAAAATTAAAAGGAAGGCACGACTTGTGGCACGGGTTTTTTGAAAAAATAAATTAGCTGAAGAAGTCTACTCCCCTGTAGCAAAGGTGACCGCAATTCGAACATTGCTAGCTATCGCAGTTGAAGAGAATCTCAAGATCACCAAGATGGATGTCAAGTCAGCTTTTCTGCATGGTGATTTAGAACAGCCTGTCTACATGCAAATTCCAAAAGGGTTGATCATAGAAGAAAGTTCTGGTCACCATTTGGTATGTAGGCTTAAAAAGGCTTTATATAGCCTTAAGGAATCTGCTTATTAATGATTTCAACATGAAAATAATTACCCAAGGAAATTCATTTAAGTTTTTAGATCTAGAAATAAGAAGGAAAGATGATTTTATTGAAATTACTCAAAAAGGTCTTTTAAGGGCATTAATGTATTTAATGTTAGGTTCTAGGCCAGACCTTAGTTACCCCATTATGTATTTTAGCCAATTTCAAAATTGTTTTGATAGAAGTCATTGGAAACACTTGAAGGAAATTCTGAGATATTTAAGATCTACTTCAGAGTATGGCGTCAAATTTTGTAAGAGTGGAAAAACTGTTAATTCTGTTAGTGCCTTTGTTAATTCAGATTTTGCTAACATGGGGGATAGTAAAAGTATCACAGGTTATCTTGTGAAATTTAATGATAATTTTATTATGTGGATGAGTAAAAAACAGACAACTGTGTCTTAGTCCAGTAGTGAGGCGGAATATGTTGCCATTGTCTAACAGAATTAAAGTTTTTAGCTCAACTTTTAGATGAAATTTTAAGGAACATTGTTTTGCCTATAATGATCTATGAAGATAATCAGTCGGCAATTAAGATTGCCAACACCTTAGAATCTAAAAGGACAAAACACATAGACATAAAACATCATTTTATTAAAGATGAGGTGGAGAAAGGCTTTGTAAAAATTCTGTATATACCCACAGGAGAGCAAGTGACTTTTATTTCTGTTTATTTTATTCTTCTTTTCATGTACAATTTCAAGATGTTTTTATTTAGCAAGATTAATATTTTTATATAGCAAGTAAGGTTTTTTTATATATAGTAACTTGAAATTGGAAGGGGATGTTGGAAGTTGTGTGTGTCTAGTTTTACCTCTTTGTATATAATCGATTATTGTTCAGTGTATGGTTGTTTGAAATATAAGAGTTAGTTGTTGTATGGGTCTCAGTGTGTTTGGATCAGAGTTGGGCATATTTAAATAAAAATGTAATCATGATTATGACTGATAATCATAAATGTGAATAATGATTGTAATCATCATTCTTTAGCGTGGAATCATTAATCATGAATTGTATTAATCACTGGTTGTGAAGTATTCATGAATATAATGTATTCAACAATCATGAATGACCATTATTCATTATTAAATGTTAGTCAGTAATCATGATTAAGAAAAATTCATTATTCATGATTACTCATTGCTCATTAATCATGACTAATGGGAATTTACTACTCATGATTAAAGAACATTCATTAATCATGAATAATATAAATTCAATAATCATGATTACAAAAAAAAATCACAATTCTGAGTCTTACAAATCATGAATGATGATTGAAAATTTGCTTGCTCTTTCCATTCTCGTCAATAAACCTATACTAATTCCTATTGAAATTAGGGTCTGATTCTTTACTTGGGACTTCAGATGCTGTCCAGTTGACTACACCCACTCTTAGGACTTGTCCTTGCTAATTAGGACAACTTTTAGTTCAGAAATACATCCTCGTCTTTTAAATTTAAATGAATAATGATTATGAATATATTGTATTCATGATTGATGATTGGTGAATTTTTGTTATTCATGATTGATGAATATTAGGTATTCATGATTGATGAATATTATATAAATCCTAGCTCATGAATATATTTTATTCATGAATAATGACTAACTGAATTTATCAGTATTCGTTATTCATGAATAACTGAATACCAGTTATTCATTATTCATTTCAAATGAATACCATAAACACTTAATAATCATTAGAAATACTCCGAACTGATTATGAATAATGGTTATTCATTATTTATTTGTTTTATGATTACAATTATTCATATTCATTAATCATTATTCAAATTACAATTTGCCCAACTCTGGTTTGGATGGCAGTGCGCCATGCTTATTTCTTGTTTCCCTGTACCCTTTATAGAGTTATTTTCTGACCAGTGTGTCCATATTCATCACCAACCCTCTCTTTTGAATATTAAATTATTGGTCATTCTAATAAAGAATCCGTCGAATATTTCTGAGTTGGTGTTCTATGTTACATGCTACTTGGTCTCTCAAGTATAAGCATAAGATATAAAAGCATGAGACTGCAATGGGATGCTGTCAGTTCAGTAGTGTAAATGAATAAAGCAGTCTATCACGATAATATGAATATTTATATTAAATTAAACAGGGTGATCCAGAAAAAACTGCCACACTTAAAATATCTCAAAGGAAGTGTCCTAGCAAAAAATGTACAAACTTAATAATAGAAAATAGATTTTAAGGTGAGGAGTGTTCTTACAGTGATGATACCACTGCAGTTTGTCAGAGTTATTCCTACTGATGATTATTATTATACATACACATACATACATACATTATTATACATATAATGTATATACATTATACATCAGAAAATTATTCTGATGATAGCTCATCCAATCATCCAGAGATCAAAAAATGATTAAGCATCATTCAGTATCTCATACTTTATATATATCCCCGTTGAAATGGTTGAATTGATGCATAGTTTATATTTTAATGATAAATTTAGTTTTTTATAGATAAATTTCCACCCCTAAGGATGCCGCTTATGATAAAATGATTGCAGAAGATATGAATGCAAAGGTTGGGAGTGAAAGGATTTATATTCCAGTCATAGATCAGTATAAACTACATGAACATAGTAATGATGATGGATATATGCTTATAAACTTCACCACCGCACATGAACTCGTTATCGGGGCAGAATGTACCCTCATAAAAAGATTCACACAGGCACCTGGTGATCTGCGGATGGAACAACAGTAAATTAGATTGACCACATTCTGATCAGTTCCAGGCACAGATCTAATCTAATGGACATTAGATCCTGTAGGGGAGCTAATGTGGACTCTGACCATTATCTAGTCATTGCATGCCTTGGGAAAGGATCTCACTGGTAAAGAACATAAAAGAGTGAAAATTAAAGAGATAAAGCATTCCGAAGCTTAAGGAAGATGGAATTTGTGCATCATACATGGCTGACTTAGAACAAAAGAACGGAAGAATGGTCCATTGATGAAAGGTGGAATAAATACAGGGATTCAATTCATCAAGCAGCTGAAAAAATACTGAAACTACACCAGAAAGAAAGCCAACCCTCCTGGTATGACGAACAATGCGCAGAGGCCACAAAAAGAAAAACTTAAGTGTACATAGCCATGCTGTAGAGGCGTGGAGCTAAAGTAGAGCATTGCCAGTAATGACAAGAAGAAGGCTTAGTTGGTTTACATCGCAAAAGAAACAGAAAATAGCAAAATAAAAAGCTGGAAGAACTTGAGAGACAGAGAAGCATTCTAATAACAGATTAACAAAGTCAGAAAAGCTTAAGTCAGGTGCCTGCAATGGTGAAAATGGAAGACTCAAGTCGTAGGTAAAGTAAAGTAGTCATTTTATTAACCCACTTGGTGGTGGCCAACACACAGACGGGACACACGGTCAGGTGATACCATGTTCTGCTGAGGATGAGATTGAATCTCCAGAGGAAGATTAAATTACAGAGGCAATCCTGAATCTGAAAGATTATAATATCCTCCTTCAGAGGATGAAATCCTATGCAGAACATGAGCTTGGTACCTACCACTGTGGCTTTCAGGGTGGTAAATATACCTCAGATCCAATATTCTCTCTAAGGCAAATCCTTGAGAAAGGAAAGAGTATAAGATACAAACATACCATTAGTTTTTCGATTATAAAGCAGCATACGACAGTCTCATTAGACCCGCGCTGTACAAAGCAATGGAAGAGCTCAACATCCCAAGGAAGCTAATACCTCTCACACAATTAATGTCTCGTGACAGGCTTAGAATGTATGATGAGTATCCAAGGATTCTCTTTTTTTTATTAATGCATAATTTATTTAACATTAATGTAATGTAAAAAAAAATGTGTTCAATATAATTGTTTACAAGTGAAATATTTTAAGTAATTAAGAGAGCTATAGAACAACAAAGCATGTTACTAAAACCTTTTACATGTTCATAGGTATCTACCACAATAAATTATTACATTCAAAAGTGAAAATTTTTATCTTCAAACCAAGTGATCAAAAGGATAATTGCTATTAAATAAATAAATTTATTTTAAAAAATTTAAAATGTGGGGAAAAAAGTCTTACATGGTTTGTCTCGAAGTACTAGGTTGAACTTGAACATCTGAAATATTTTCCTCATCTCTGAAACAAATAAGTTAAGAACTAGCATATAATAAAATTATTCTGTAATTCACAATGTTTACTAAATATCATGAATTGATGTTTAATTAATTAGGTAGGTGGAAATGATCTTAAAATTTATATTATGGTAATTTTCCAACAAAACTATGTAAAATGATTTTAGATAGTAGACCGTAAAATTAAATATAATAAAAATGGTTGAAAGTGCGGTCAGAAGAAAAGAACAATTATGTATAGAAATAGGTAAAGTCAGTTGAATCCTAATCTAGCTCTTATAATTCCCTCCACACCACACGCCTAAAACCAGTTGTAACACTAATATGGGATTGAAAAATTATTTTTTGACGTAAATCACAAAATTATCAAGCAAACAATAAGAAGAAAAAACAACATAACGTAACGGAACAGTTAAATTGAGTGACAGTAGATAACTGTTTTGCTTTGCTGATCAATGTTAACTGCCCCCATTATGTTACTTACTGACTTATATATTGCAGACTATCGAACATTCTAGATATACTTTGAATATTTGAGGATGTTCCATAACATTAGACCACATGGTGATAATTGTTACCATTACAGACGATTCTATACTTTTCTTTACAAAGTTAAAGAAATAAACATCTGCTTTTGTATCTTCCATAATAATATAAATAAAATGTAAAAATATCATTTTAAGACACCTAAAAAATAAGATGATATTGTAACTTACGAATTCCAGATCCATTCCCCTGAATTGGTTTGTGTTTCAAGAATTATTGAGCGGTTATTCCCAAAACCAGACATTTGTACGCTCAGGCTCAAATCAATACGATCATAATTATCAGGACCTCGACAAAGCCACAGACGGCTTCTTTGTGACTTTTTGACTGAGAACTTTTCTCTCAGAACATTATGAATCTCACCTGTAAAAAAAAATAATAAGGGAACAGAGGAATTATTATTCATAACTAAATAATGCAGAATCAGTTCATAAACATAAATGTAGTTTTAGGCTTCCATGGTCTGAATCCATTATATGCATTTCTTCTTTAGGGTTTGACTATGCAACACGCTTTTCTACTGCCAAGCTTTCACTCATCTTGCTGTGGGCTTCTTCAGGGGCCAATACAAGAATGAGAGTGGAGAAGGGGATCAGTAACTTATAATCTTCCGTCGGGGGCGAAGTATGTGTTCCCATTGGCTAGCGCCCGAGAGGGCATGGTCTGGTAGAGGGGGTAGGGGAGGGGATATGTCATCAGCTCTCTGAGATATGTTGTGTTGTCTAATGTTGTTTTTGCTAAGTCAACATCCGTCTTCTTGGTTTATATTATTTGGTTGTTTTATATCCTCCCTGATGGATCTATGGTGGTAGTTGTCAATCCTAACAATGGCTTTGGTGTCTTCAAAGGCTATATATAGTGTGTTGTGTATTGTGAAAGTGTTCTGCTATGGCTGATTTGTCTGTTTGTATTTTCTTAACTGTGGCAATATGTTCTTTTAGTCCTGTGGTGATGTTTCTTCCTGTATTGTCCTATGTACCGCATGAGCAAGGGATACTGTAGAGTCCAGGTTTGTTGAGTCCAAGCTTGTACTATGGATTGGGCAAAATCACTCCAATTTTCCTGGCTGTGGTGAAAATTGTTTTGATGTTGTTTTTTTAAAGTGTTCTGGCTATTTTTTCCGAGGTGCCTTTTTCTTCAGGGTGATTGTTGTTGGTTTTGGATTCTCATTTAATGAATTCGGAAGTTATGGTTTCGTCTGAGTATCCGTTCTTTTGAAGGGCTTTCCGAAGTTTTCTTTTGGAATTTTTTGGGTTCGGTTATGGTAAATGCTCTGTGTATGAGTGTAGCAATGATCCCTCTCTTTTGTGATGGATGGTGGTGAGACTCTGCGTGTAAGTATATGTCCGTGTGGGTCGGTTTTGTATAAACTGAATGTCCTAGAGTGAGGTCTTCCTTCTTTTCTACTAGTACGTCCAGAAAAGGTAGCTTGTTGTCCTCCTCATTCTCCATTATAAACTGTATGTTGGTGTTTTGTGGTTGATATGTAGAAGAAACTCTTTAAGCAATTTTTCTCCGTGCTCGAATGAAGGTGTCGTCTACGTAGTGATACCAAACAGCTGGTTTGAACTTGGCTCTTCTTAAAAATGTTCCATGTATAGATCTGCTATGACAGGACTTAGTGGGTTGCCCATGCTTGCTCCTTCTTTTTGCTTGTAATACTTCCCGTTGAAGAGGAAGTATGGTGTCTTCAAACATATCTTGGCCAGGATCAATTCCTCCGCTCTAAGTATCTTCTGTAGTAACAGTATAGTTTCATCAATAGGAACCTTAGTGAACAATGATTTAACGTCAAAGCTCACCAGGATACTATTTCCTGAAATTTTGAGCTTCTTAACTTTCTCGATGAAGTCTTTAGAGTTCTTGATGTGGTGTTCTAAGTTTCCTACGTGTGGTTTGATGATTTGTGTGAGGTGTTTTGGAATGTAGTAAGTGGTGATCCTATAGAGCTGACTATGGGCCACCTAGGATTTGTGGATTTTGGGCAGTCTGTAGAGTCTGGGTGGAATTGGGTCGGATCTGGTAAGTTTCTTAAGAGACTGATTGTTTTCAGGCAATTTTTTCATTATGTTTGTCAGTTGCTTGATCACGTCTTTGGAGGGGTCCTTGTTTAGTTCTTCATATGTCCCGTCAGTGAGTAGTAGTAGTACATAGTAAAGATAACACGCCAGTGTGACCATATATTACATTAAATATTTGCATATAAAGTAAAAAAATAGGTAATTAATGGTAGGGATACAACAGTGTAAAATTCAGAAATGAGAAATTAGTTGTAGACAACAATTATTTCACAATAGAAAAAATCAAAAGTGAAACATTAAAATCCACCCTCCTCAAATTCTAGACCTTATGTTGAAAAAGCAGATAATTAAAAATCCACTCTCGGCTGCTGAACATTTTACATTCAGGCCACGGGAACAGTCAGACTCGAAGATCCTGCATCACCACCACCTCACCAACTGGCATCTATCATATTCTGGAATTTACATGGCTTTTCAAATTATCTCCATAACTCATTAACAATTTTGAAGTCAAACATAATCTGCATTTCTGAAACCTGGCTCACTAAAGATCTAATCACGTTACTACAACACATTAGCGAATGGAAATATATTCAGCCATCTGCCAAAAAAAAAAAAAAAAAAAAAAAAAAAAAAAAAAAAAAAAAAAAAAAAATCGGAAGAGGAAGTGGCGGCCTTATGATTATATTCAACCCCGAAACCTTCAAGCTTCCACCAATAGTGATCAATGATAAGTAATTTGCTCAGTTGAAAATTCACCTCACAAAGAAAAGTTTCTTTATTGGGGCAATTTATCTAACCAATAATATAAACTAAGATAATGTCTTAAGATCTACAAACGATACAATTTGTGACATAAAATTACAAAGGATCGGCCTAGACAAGGTTGTCAATAGGAGGGTAGGAGGGGAAGAGTTATCACCGAGTTCATGGAACAACGAGAATTTGTTTTACTAAATGGCCAAACGAAAAGTGATAGCCCAGGCCAGTTCACCTGAAGAAAATAAAATGGGAATAGCACAGTGGACCAGCCTTGGTGCAATGTAAATAATATTAATGACATTTTAAATTTAACAGTCGTAAACAATTGGTTATCTTATTCAGATCATTTCCTCCTACTTATGACTTTCGATTACTCTATAAAAATGGACCTGCCAGGCTATCAACGTTAGAAATCAATGTTCTAAAATTATTCGATGGGACAACACTAAAGCAGAGCTGTTAACCAACATTATGGAATGCTCTCCTTGAGTAAGTGGTGAGGGGGTTATCTCTTTCAATCCTCAGTAACTGTCAAGGCTGACC
The DNA here is from genome assembly GCA_911387785.2 of Aelia acuminata. Lineage (NCBI taxonomy): Eukaryota > Metazoa > Arthropoda > Insecta > Hemiptera > Pentatomidae > Aelia > Aelia acuminata. Next base: position 17,600,356 of record OU426980.1, read on the forward strand.
TAAGGTCAACATGCTTGCTACTATAACTGAAACAGCTACTTCCATTGACCTCATTAAAAGTATCATGCCTAAAGAGAATAAACAATGGTTCAATCATGACTGTTACACATTTAAAAAATGAGTATACATGGATTTAAAAATATTTTGAATGCAAAAATTACGACCTACTTTTCATAGAAAAACACCTCATGACTAAAAAGTCGTATAGAATTTTATTAAAATAAAAAAAAATAAAAATTCTTCTACCACAATACAATAGATCTGTTAAACCAGGCCACTGATAGCAAGACATTTTAGGAACTTATCAACCGCCATCGTCTCTGCAAGTGTCCAGGCAACTTACAATTTTTTAAAATATTCGCCTCCTAATTGGATAATTTATCTGCAATACATGTACAATAAATATCAAAACAGTCACTATTCTGATCAACTAAAAAAGGAGATATTCAAAATCTAGAAAACTTCCACCTGATATCATTAATTAATTGTATCACAAAGCTTTTTACACAAATTTTACTGATTTTTTTTTCAATTATATGGGACCAAGAAGTAAATAGTATATCGAAAATACAATCATGGTTATGAAAAAATTGCAGTTGCACTGATAATTTATTTACTTTAAATACAATCATACAGCTATATCTAGGATATAAAAAAAAAAAGTATTCTTGTTTTTGTCAATTTTAAACGCGCTTTTGACACGATTAACCATAATTAATTGTGGTCCAAGATGTTTGAACTCAGTGTAAGCAATAAAATAATCCGATTATTCTATCTATTATTCTATGCTTGCTGTCTTCTTCAGGGTGAGGTGACAAACCCGTTTCTCTCTAACCTTTTTATCTGTGACATGAAACATTGCTTTAAGTCCCAAGGTTTTGAAGGTATACAAATCACACCCACAATCTATTTAACATGTGACAACCTTTAAATTAAATGTACCACAGTATACCAACCTCGGTCTACCAATTTCAAGTATTGGTCTCTTTATAAACACCACTGAATTTGCTGAGTGGAAAATCAGAACAGTCGTCAATTCCACTTAGATCATCTATCGTAGAGCAAAAAAGTATAATGGGACCAACGGGTAAAAATATATAGATCCATAGCACTGGGCATATTATTTTATTCAGCTCAGATATGGGATTAGGATATAACGATAATATAGAAAGAGGACACCTTGATTTTTTAAGAAGTTATTTTCACTTAACAACACCACTTCATCATGGGCTATTAGACTAGAATTTTGTTTTCCCATAGCAGATGAGAAAGTCTGAAATTTCACTTAACAACACCACTTCATCATGGGCTATTAGACCAGAATTTTGTTTTCCCATAGCAGATGAGAAAGTCAGAAATTTTCACTTAACAACACCACTTCATCATGGGCTATTAGACTAGAATTTTGTTTTCCCATAGCAGATGAGAAAGTCTGAAATTTGCTCTCAAATGGGCCCACAAAATACTTCTTATGGACGATAGCAGGATATCCAAAATTTTTTATTTAAAAATGAAAGAACTTCATTGTAACAATGATCATAAAATAAAATACAATTGGTTAACTCAGCTTGATAACTAGCTTTGTGAAATAAACAAGCTCAACCCAAGATTATTCAAATTCTTAATACCCAAAGCATTACATAATTTCAAGCAATATTTACACTCCCAGTACTTACAGCATCTAACAGTATCAAAGTTTAATCCTTACTACAATATAATATTTGCAGCTGATTCAGATTTTCAACTATTTCACCATTTAAATACACTAAACTATTGGCTCAAATAAGACTTTCTAGCAAACATATAGTTAACATTGCAATATGGAACCAAGCTCACATATTTAAATCATCAAATGAGTGTACCATTTGTAACTCTAAAGTACCCGAAGACTTATATCACATATTAATCATTTTTTCACTGTATAAAAATTATAGACTCCATTTTTTGTCCGATATGATTCACTACAATGTAAATCAATTTATTGAATTGCTATCTTCACAAAATACAACCACCTGAGAAAAATTTACCTTTAATTAAATATAGTACTCCACATAGAGCATTTATCATTTACACATAAGTTTTCTATTGCGATTAATTTTAAAGAAGAAGTACACATTTCATTATCCAGCTCACCTTTAAATTGTTTTATTTTATAAATTTATTCTTTAATATCAAATTATCTTAAGTAATTTAACTGACCTACTAAGCCTGAATAGCATCTCTGCATTATAGTTAACTGCTTATAAACTCGTATATAAAAGTACAGCTAGATTATATATTGCAAATCGGCAAGAAGATGGTTACAACTCAAAATATATCAATTTTCAGCTATGGGTACCATTAGAATCAAAATGAGAAAACCTACAATGCCAGAAGATAGTCACAATAGTATTAATATTCCCCTTTGCATAAAGCCTAGTTACTAAATTCTTTAATGGAGGGGATTATCATGATAATGCAGTAAAATTGAGAAAGCAGTCGAAACTTTATGTGATTATACAAAAAAAAAAAAAAAAAAAAAAAAAAAAAAAAAGATTTGAGTTTTAACCCTCTTCTTGCCGACATGCAATATAAGAGAATTTATGTATATACAGTTTGTTTCCTTATTGTTTTTTTTCTTCCTTTTTTCGCTCTTGTGATAAAATATTCCATTTTCATTCTATAAATGGAAGAAGAAGGTAAAGAGAGGAAAGGATTAAGGACATTATATTTAATTTTAACTTCAGTGAAACATCAGAAGTGTCATTATGTTTATTGTAATTTTTTTATGTTTTTTTGTTCCAATTTATGAAGCATAATTTTTTTTTTTTTTCTCACTTCTCTTTCCTAGCTTGTTTTAATCTTACGCTGAAGTTTGATGTTATTATTATTTACCATAGAATAAGTTTTTTATTTTAGTTTTTTTCACTGTCCATCAATATGTTTTTTTGAGGCCAAATCTATTTGTATAGGGGGATTCCCCAAAAACAATTAAATAGATAATTAAAAAATTAAATTTTTGTGTTCAAGCGTTGAAAGAAATAATGGTTTTCTTGAATACCTGAATGCTGAGTGCTCAGAAGTACCAAACTAAACCAATTCAAGCTATATTACCACCTGCTCTAGAAAAAGATCTTAAAACCATTTTAAGCAATAGTAAATGGGAATTAGTTTATAACTGTGGCAGTAAAAATGTAGGACTATTTGGTTCATTACATACCAATAGTCTATAATGATAAATCAAATTCAAAAGATGTTAGTTTCTCATGATATCAATTAGGATGTAACTGATGCATTTTATTGATAACAGTTTACAGACATCAAGTTTACATTCAGCAAGAAAAAAGCAAAGAAGACATTACTAATGAATTAGCATTTGAAGATCATCTGTCAGATCAAATTTTTCCTGAAAAGCGTTTAGTTTCGTGATCCAGTGCTTAATTAAAAATGAAAGGTAAAAGGAAATCACCTTATTTTATACCTGGATAAACCCTAAGCCTCTCATAATAATGATTATCGGTTCCAATTTGTTTTGTAAATTCCTGTCATGCACATCATTATTAGATTAACTAACTTATATTGTATCCACCACACAATAAGATTATTATATGATTTCCAGTTTGTCTCAATGATCATTTGTATCAATTACATGACTGATCAGTGGGTGTTGCTCCATTCACTTAAATGTGCATAACAAACACTAAATGTGTCTTGTCTTGTCTTGACTAAGTGGTGAGCACCCAGCCTTAGTAGTGATGTGGGCCTCCTGTGCTCGTGTTCACAGGAGCCCACAGTGTAACCAACTCTTGAAAAAAAAATCTCACAGCAGACACCCAAATGCTACTCTTACCTTAGGGATATGCCTAATATAATATATATATATATATATATATATATATATATATATATATATATATATATATAATAGCATAATAAAATAAAAATACCGATATATATATATATATATATATATATATATATATATATATATATATATATATATATATATATATATGTTCGGTATTTTTATTTTATTTCATAATACATAATCCTTTTTTTATTTTTCTAATTGAATTTGCCACCTTCACTGTCACAGAGATAGCAATCGCTGGGCTAACAATTGGTTATCAGTGGCATCATGATGGCATTTTAAGGGATTAGAGGTCCAGGCTTAGCCATTTTTTTTTTTTGCTCACTTGCTCTCTGAATGTGGAATGGTAAGCAGCCTCATCGTTGTGTGTGTTTCTCATTTAGAGTCCGCCGCCGATGGTTTTTTTGGTACCTCTTGGGTGTCAATTTATTTCGATTTTCTGCCTCCTGGGTATGAAATTCATAATTTTTTTTAAGTTTTCTCTTCAATCATCATTGTTTGCCGCAGGCCGCAAAATTCAAGAAGGACGAGCAACAGGTGAAAATTTCCTTTATCCTGGAATCTCCTTTCAATGCTTTTTACCCGATTATCCTCTTTTCACCCTTTCCCGAAATTCAGAATCAGCGTACAGCGCAAGCTTGGTAAGTCATATTAAAGATTTATTTCATTTTTTTTATTTTACAGTTCTTATCATTGTATTAATTGCTTTTCCCAGCTCACCAGAGCGAAATAATTTTTATCGATTTTTTCTCGTTAGTGATATTGATCAGATTAAGTGTAATTTTTCCCCTTTTTTTATTTTCACTTTAATCATCATACAATATTTATATATATATATATATATATAAGGCAGTGGATTGCTGTGCTCAAGGTCCCGAATTCGAATCTGACATGGCTCATAATATCTTTATTATTCGCCACAGTTTGTCTCATGGGCAGAGAGACCCTCCTGGGGCAAACCCAGCCTCTATAAAGTGGGTACCCTCAATTGAAAAATTAAGGGGAAAAAACCTGGTGATTGAGCATGATCACGGTCAAATCACCTCCTTGCACGACCGCTGACCAAGAAACAGTGCTCTTCCTTACATAGTACTGAACCCAAGACCCTTCATGGGTTGTAGTGGTACAAGTTTTTTTTATTTTTATGTATATATTTATTTATTTAATATGTTTTATAAGAAGAGAAAAGATTGGCCTTGGCTGGGAATTAAACCTGGATTTCCGTATCACTAGTACACCCTCATGCCACCTGTGCCACCAGGCACATATCCTGGCCAAGTCAAGCCTTTGTGTTCACTGACTCCTTTTCCACCAATCGCACAATTTTTGTAAATTATTTGGAGGAAAGAACATAATTTGTCCATTCAGTGACCATTGTAAAAATCTTTAAATATTAAATCAATTACTGTTCTTGCTTATGTACGCAGACGACTTAGTAGTTATTGGGGACTCCGTGACAGATTTGCAAGTAAAAATGAATATTTTAAGCAAATATTGCAAACTAAATAAATTAGAGGTAAATCTTGTAAAAACAAAAATGTTAAAAGTGTTTCGTGGCAGACCCAAAAAGTACAAGCAAGTAACATTTGATCAGCAGCCTATAGAACTAGTCTCAGAATATAGATACCTGGGAATATTATTCAACAGTTCAGGGTTATTCTCCAAAGCTACAAAAGACGCCTCTTCTAGGGCTAAATTAGCTACAGGAGCAGCAATTGATGCATGTTATAGGTCCCGTATGCGTACCGTCAAAAATTGTAAAAAATTAAACACGGCCATAACTTTGAACAATCTGCTCTATTCAGCCCCTGTATGGTCTCTGAGATATATAGAAGAACTCGAGAATGCCCATCAAAACTTTTTTAAACGCCTTTTATCCCTATGCAAAACCACCCCGAACTACATTATCCGCATAGAAACAAAGTCAATACATGTAGGAGTATACATCATAAAAAACACTCTAAACTGGCTACTAAAATTGCACAATATGGATTATTCCCGGTTACCGAAAGTACTGTATACAAAACTTTTAACTCAACACCAACGAAACCCCGGAAATATGAGTTATAACTGGGTTACACAATTGCAAAGTGTGTTGGAGCAATTCCAAAGGTTCGATCCGTTGTTATTCTCTGACCCTATAAAAATAAAAACCGACCTATCTGCAATCCTCATCGGATTTTCCGATTGGATAAGGAAAAGGGACGGAGCCACCCTGATAAAATCCCGCTATTGTCAAATATATACAGAAATCTTCATAAACAATCCTCATAGTAATGAAATCATCGATGACAAAATACCCTTGCATGTTATTAAAATTTACTCGCAGCTAAGAACAAGTAATTTATATCTCATCAAACTAACAATATTTGGAATAACTTATCGCATCAATCCGCAACAAATTTGTTCTATTTGTAATTTAAAAAATGAAGAAAACTTAGAACATTTCCTGCTGAGATGTCCAATGTATAACCCTGTCCGCCAATACTACTTGCCACAATGTAATGATGTTGCCAACTTACTATCCTCGCCCGACAGAATTATAAATTTATATTGTTATGTTAAACAAGCACTCAAAATAAGGTCATTTATCATAAACGAATAGCTCTAATAAGAATATGAATTTACATCACCTAAAAAAATTGGAATTAATTAATTCAATTCTACTATTAATATCAATGATAATTAATAGTTTTAAGTACTTATATAGTATATTTTCGTTTCATTTTCTTATATATTTATATATATCATATTTTGTACGTATCGTATTTATATATATTTCTTATATTCTTATATATATCGTTTTAGTTTATTATTAAAAGTATATTTTTCCTTATTGTGCTTTTTTTTTTGTGCTTTTTATTATGAGTTTTGTGAACTTATTTTATTTTTATGTACTTAAATTGTAATTTCATGTATTATATGTTGCTGCCAACTCCTTGTTATAAGGCATGTGCCTTAAAAACAATAAATAAATCTATCTATCTATCTAATATTAAATCAATTAGTTTCCTCGTTATGATAACTTGAAAATTCTTATTTTAATTTTTAAATATTTTTTATAAGAAGAGAAAAGATTATTCTTGGCTGGAATTTGAACCCGGATTTCCATATCACTAATAGGGCACTCTTGCTACTTGAGGCACCAGGTACATATCCTGGACAAGTCAATCTCTCACTCTTTCACTCTCTCACTCACTCTCTCTCTCTCTCTCTCTCTCTCTCTCTCTCTCTCTATATATATATATATATATATATATATATATATACACATATACATATACATATACATAAACATGAAATTTTGAAAATAACAGAACTACAAAATAACATGAAAATGTTGTACCTTATCTTATTATTATATCATCTTGAACCAAATCAGGGGTACATGCAATACATTAGAAAGGCTCTTTAATCAAAGATAATGAAAAGTAAAGAGAAAAAGTGTATTATAACATTTATAATCTATGGGATTCCTCTATAAAAGAGATTTCAGCATTTAAGTTATCTTAATGATTTTAACACCTTAATGCTATTTTTAAAAACAGCCAAGACAAATTTTAAGAAATATTAATTTTTTTTTTTTTTTAATAGAATAATACATAGTGAATACATACTCAGACAATCGGCTCTACTAACAGTCAATATAGTTTCATTTTTCAATTCAAATGAGTTGTAACATATAAGTTCGATCAGGTAGACTTCGACCATTGCATAATTGAATCTGGTAAGGATAGCCTGAAAAGATAAAGATTATAAATTTAAAAGTTACAAATGTTTTAAATTCAATTATAAGCCCTTTGGCTACTATTAGCACAGATCTGTGCTCTCGCCTTATGAACTACAAACACAGTTGTTATTTGACTGTTTAAATAATAGTGATTTAGATGAAATTATTCAGAGGAGATAAAAAGGTTTTAACAATACCAATGACAGTCTAAACTGTATGAATAAAAAAACCAGGATGGAATGTTTTTTAAAACAATCAGAATTTTTTTATTTGAAAAAAAATTAATTTAATGATATAAAATATTTATCATTAATAGTCTTCTCATTTAATTTCGGTGCCATATTTAATTTTTTAAGGTTAATAAAAGCCGTAGGTCACCAAATATATCATATATTTATTTAAGTATATAATCCATGACGTTTCGGCCTCAATGTGTTATTCTCAAAAGACAAAGATAATAAATATATGATATATTTGGTGACCTACGGCTTTTATTAACCTTAAAAAATAAAATATTTATTTAATTTAGATTTTTTTTAATTTAATTTTAATTTATTTTTTATTTTATAAGCTGGCAAAAAGAACTGGGAGGTAGCACAACTGCTAGCCCCTTAACACCCAATCAAATCAAGCCTTCCACGGCTACACTAGAGTTACATCTAGTTTTACATTGATTTATTGTTTAGCCAACTATCATCAGGCATGGTTCAGGAGAAATAATGTTTAAATGAGGGTTTGATGCCCAAAAAACAAATTCGTTAAATTACACATACCTCTGCTACAAGAGATACAGACAGCATTTTTATGCATAAAAATAAAATTTTCTAGACGCAGGGGGAAATTACAGCATTATGACTAATGATTTATCAACACTTTTGCATTAATATAATAATTTAACTGAACAGTAAGTCATTGAATTAAACTGTTAAGCAAGAAAGTTAAATGATGGAGGATCAATACATAAAATTATAGAGTAAACCATTAATAATCAAATAAAGCCCCAACGCTGCATGCCAAGGCCTTTATTGAATTGTTATCTCCCTCAAAAAGTGGATGAAAGAGTAATAACATAGAAATGATTATTTTATAATACTAACATTTATTTAAATATTAATTATAATAGTAAAATTTAAATAAATAATATGAATGCCTTTCGTTCGATTGTTGCTTGGTCTGGGCAGTAGCCGTACCACTTAACCAGAAGCTTCCAGCAATCCTCAGGTACTAGTTCATAATCAGTATGCTCAGCTAATCCTTTCTTCAAGTCTACACCATTTGGAGCTGAAATGAATAATTAATTAATTTTAACAAAATTAATTAAAACATGAATATATGACCATTTAATACCTAAAGCTAATAGAGCATTAGTTAAAAAGTTCCAGGACTAATTTTTTATAAAAATTACAACTAGCGCCATCTGTTATCTGATGGCAGGACTATCAGGTGTTAGTTACACACACTGGATAGGAAGGTTGTAACCTCATTCATTTATTTGCCAGCTATGTTCGTTTTACTGGAAATGTCTTTGCCAGTATGTCACAATTGTCACAAGTGCCACGATCAAATTTGTTTTAAATTGGGAAAAAGTGGTTTGGAAACATTCGAATTATTGAAAACTGCATATGGTGAGGATAGTTTAAGCTGCAGTAACATTTTTGAGTGGTATGCACGGTTCAAGAATGGTCGACAGTCGCCGGAAGATGATCCACAAGATGGACACCCTTCAACCTCGACTAACGACGAGAATGTTGCACCCAGGTCAAAAAGTGAATGTACAATTCTACAAAGGTCGACTTTTGAAGCAGATTCGTCATGTGAGACCGGAATTGAACCGCACTGGTGATTGGTTTCTGCAGCACGACAATACACCTGCCCATTCCTCAATACTAATCACACAATTTTTGGCCCAACAAAGACTTTAAAAGCTATTCCAGAAGAAGACTTTTCCAGATCGTTCCAGCTGCTTTATGAGTGCAGCAAAATTTGTATAGAACGAGAAGCGGATTATGTTGAAAACTAAATAAAATCTTTTTTTAAATCTCTTGTTGAAATTTTTGAATGAACTTTATATTATTCATTGTTTTAGAAACTAAAAGACATACTTCTTCGAAATTACATAAAATTTATTATTATCTCACCATCTAATATCAATAAGAACAAATTAATATAATTTCTCTTATATTTTCCTTATGCACTATTTAGGAGAGAAAGAACCATAAACCAATATATAATAATAATGTTACATTAACCAAATATACCACTTGTCCAGTGCAAGACTGGTTTAAATAAAAGATCATTTTTTTCAGGAAAGCAAACTAAAGTTTCTACTTTTCTCTTCTTTTTATATCCATCATCTGCTTTATGTGACAGTTGAAATGTTTCATGAATCATAACTATCACAGTCCAGAAGCGATCTTTCACATAGATAGAGGACGATTGTAAAAGAAATTTACAAATGTGGAGGAAGTATTTCTAGAAGCTATTATGAGAGGTCTGTGTGTGTGAATGTGGATAACTGAGTTCATTTATTTAAATAATTATATACTTATTATTTTGAGAAAATAGAGCAGTTCCCATCTTTATAAGTCTCCAGTAAAGAAATAATTGGCTAAAAAAAAATTAACATTATTATGTATTGGTTAATTGTTCTTTTTGTCCTCAATACTGAATGAAGGTTTAAGAAAAAATCTGGCGCGATGCAGGCAACACACAACTTACTTAAACTGGAACTCATATATTTTTCACATTCATTTACTTATTTTTGTTTTTATTTGTTCTCTAAGGTACAATAATTTTTTTTATTATTAAATAAAAGTTTTTACTTGTGACAATCAGTAATGCAAGCAAAATACTGCATCGCGGGTGATTTTATAATTCTCTATTTTGTTTTTGAAAACTTTGATTAGTTACCATGGAAAGAAATAATTTCCATTAATTTCATTACATTTCAAAACACGTTGACAGCTCTTTCCCATAAAGAGAAAGTCTTTAATTATAAACAATGGTCTGTCATTAAAGGCGTACGAGCATATGTGGGCTCAAAGTGTATTATGAGTTGTCAGAATATTTTTTTTTTCCTGTATATGTATATGTATTACAGTATATGTATATGTCCTTAACAGACTCAATGTCCTTAACAGTATATGTATATGTCTTTAACAGAAACCTCGGTTAAACGGAAATAAAAGTCCGGTTTTCTCAAGGTAATAATTCACCTCCCATGACCAAAACCACCTCTCATTAAAGGAAATGGGGTGTTTTGTTCTAGGTAAATATGCAAAGCTCCTCACAATAGCAGAAACAATGCTTAGATCTGGGACTGCTGGGAAAAAAAAATACTCTATTATTTTTACCCATGGTTTAATAATGTATCATTACTGTTTTTCTTGAGTTGCCGGAATCATTGTCTTTCCCTTTTCCTAGGTATTTCCGTTTTTCACTTCATATTTTGCCATTTCTTATTTTTAGGTTTAAGGAGCGAAAGTTAATTTCTCTGTATAAACAAAAACAAAGGTACTCTATAGGTAAACAAAAAAGTCCCCTTCTTCATTTAAGCCCCCTCAGAACATTTTAATGATGATAAAATTTACCTGATATTAAACAATATTTGATTCTCATTATTCCGATTTTGATAAAATAAAAAAAAACATATAAAAATGAGACAAAATTTATTCAAAAAAGTGCTCCCTCCGTTTAATCAATTTGGATGACATTTATGCTGTCACATCTATACTTGATTCTTACTAAACATGAGGAGTTTGATCAAAATTGTTAGAGCCGTTTTTGAGAAAAAAAATAACCGTAAAATTGAGACAAATTTTATTAAATAAAGTGCCCCCTCCATTTGACCAATTTTGATGAAATTTTTGCTGCCATATCGCGGGCATATGCATAAACTAAATACCCGATTTTATAGAACCCCAGTCAGGTTCTATAAACCGTACTTGGACTCAGGGGACCCCAAAACATGTATTTCTGTTGAAAACCAGAAGTCATCGCAATACTTTCCCTTACTATATATTTCATATATAGGTAAGTGAAAGTAAAAATGTGTTTGTTTATGATTTTTAACATTAGATTATGGCTATTCAGGTAATCATAAATTTAAATTAATTTAGAAGAAGTATGTCTTAAAATCAGAATCCCCATAACTATAGTCTGTTAAATGTTTATATGTATAAAAATCTAGTTTTTCAGGCATTTTAGTTTTATTATTTTATACATTAGTTTTCTTAGTATTGTTGTAGTTTTAGTTTCATTATTTAGGCTGCTATCCATATATATATATATATATTTAAACCTACTGTATTCTTAGGCATGATTAAAAATTGTTTGGCGTGATTAAATTACTTGAAGGTGTTTACCTAAAATCAACGAGTTGTCAATAGGTCCAGGATTGCTGGATAGCTGATCAGATTCAATAATGCCTATGTAACGTTTCATCGTTTCCATCCATCGGGTGCTAATTAGGTACCTAAAAAATAAATAAAAAATTAGGATACAAAACAAGTTTTCAAGCCATTCAAAAGCATTAAAAGGTAAAGATATAATACCAGTCACATAAATTTAGGTAACTGATAAGAATTTAGAGATATGAACTATAAATTGATCACTATTGGAGATAATTGATTATAAAATATGGTATGTGTCTCGTGGAAAACTACTCCTGAAAAGCTAAGCAGGTCATGGAACCTAGGGGATACTGCTAGAAGAGGCAGAGGGGGTAACTCCTAGAAGAGGCAGGTCTAGGGCAGTAGAGAGGCAGTTACATTCAGGTACAGGCAGAGCTAGGCATAGGTAGTCGGAACCTGGGGACAGTCAGGTTCAGGCAAAGTCTGGGTCAGAAACATGGAGTCCGTGCACAGCCTGGGAGAATACTGCTAGCCTAGTGGGAGTTGGAGTCTGGGCCTGGAGGCAGTCTGAGGCCAGAGATAGTTCCTTTAAAGCAGAGTAGTATCGATGTATTCTGATATATAAGTACTTTCATGTATTTATTATTCTTTATTACATATAATACATACAAAAAGTGATGTTTCTAAGCAGCAATTAATGATGTATCTTGCTACTGTTCAGCCCCAACAAGATACTGTTTTATGTTTTATTTATCGTAGATGTCTCTTACGATAGGCTGAGCGTGAACTTGTTCCATACCAGAGTTAATATAGATAAAAGGAAGATCTACCTTAGCTGATACTCTGAGTGCAAACTATTCCTGAAAGAGGCCATGAATATACAACCAAAACTCACCATCTTTTCATGGATTTTAAAAAACGTGAAAAGCTATACAGAGCTTTTTGACAATTTAAAATACCTGAAAAACTTATAAAGCTAACCCTAAAGGATATAAGATGTGTGGAAAGGATAATTTGTAAGCAAATCTTTGAAATTGCTTGAAAAGGACTCCTGCAAGACAATGCTCTTAGTAGAGGCTAAAAGCTTGTTTAAACCTACACTTAAAGCCAGGAAAAACGCATCAACAAGAGGACCTATTTACTTGCTCAATACTATTGGGCTGCATAAATGGTAAAAGGTTTCAGATTATACTAATCTGGGATCTCTGGTCACCCAGGACAATATCCCTCCCAAATTTAGATAAGGGGAATAATTACAGCAGCCAACTACAAAGGCATATACTGAAAAGGAAGCACCATATTTTTAGAGGATTATAGCTTCATTATAGCTTCATGATTTAGGTCTAAACTCTATATAACGTATATTTCACACTAGGACTCAGAACTACTTTTTAAAATTCGCCTCTCCCTCCCTAAATAAAAAATCTTCATTGTGAGGTAGGATTGTGCATGCAATGTTTTTGTAAATGACAAGAGTTGAAAGTAACTAAAATATATTTAGAAAATAAAACTTTATTAATATTTTGTTTTAGTAAAATTATTCATAAAACTTATTAAATGAGTAATTATTACAATAAGATCTTCTTATTTCATCAAGAAATATTAAGTCTGTAATAGTATTCTATACTAAATATTCTATACTAATCAAGATAAAAATTTAAATCTAATTCTAAACAATTTTGGAAGTTGACTAGAGAGCAAGGTATTTTAAAACAAAAACATTAACAAAAGATGATCCTAAAATAAATTCGAATGAACTGAAAGCTCCCCTGAAAGATACCCTTGAAAAAAGACAACTTAAATTTTTTGGAAATCTCTGACGAATGAATGAGAACCGTCGTCCCTGAAAATTCTTTAAAGCTGTGCCCATAGGAAAACGCCCAAGTGGTCGACCAAAAATGCAATGGATTTTATCACATTTTTAGAATTGGCCAAAAGCGAAACAATAAATGAGATGAAGGCTATGGCACGAGATCGAGATTCTTAACATGCATGGACCGAGGCACCTCCATACTGAAAGGCACTGCGGATGAAGAAATAAATGAAGATTTTCATTCTTTAAGAAGTGATGTTCAAATAGATCATTCATTACAACAATTTTATTCAACTAAAAGATTTACTGATCAAATAGAATATTTTGGGGAAGTAACTGTGGACAAAGTTCTATCAGCTATTAGTCATATGAAGTCGAAAGCAGTAGGTCCTGATCAGATTTTAGTTAAATTAATTGAAAAGAATTTAGCGAATATCCTAGTTCATATTTACAATTGTTCAGTAGCATAAACTGTTTATCCTCAAAAATGGAAAAATTCACCAATTATCTGTACAGATTTAAGGCCAATAAATTTAATTTAATTAAAGCAAAAATGTATTACAAAATTATAAATAAAAATTAATTTAAATGTTGAAAAAAAAAACAATATCTTAAATAAATATCAATCTGGTTATTGGAAAAACTAAAGTTCCTAATCAGCTCTGGTAAAAGTAACAGATGTATATTAGTTACACTTAATTTTAGCCATGCTTTTAATATTGTTCATCAAACTCTGTCAAAAGTTTTGTCTCGTATGATGCTCTAGCAATGCAACCAATTGGTTTTATCGTATCTGAGTGCAACAGTACAACCAATTGAAACAATAAAGGGACCATGTCAGATTAGATTAAAATGGATAAAGGTGTGCTGCAAGGTTCTATTTTATCTCCATGATTAGTTATCTGGTGCACTTGTTCTTTGTAAAATAAGTAATTACGCAGATGATATTAATTTGTATTTGGCATCAAAAGTACATCAAACAAAAAAACATTAATTGTGAAATTTTCAAATGTTCAATTCTGGTTAGAACATTACTACAACCTTTTGAATGCTAGGATTTATAGTAAATGCTAGCATTCTATAAGGGCTTGAAACATATTCCTAAAACAATGATTAAACAATATAATTTAACATCATCATTACTAAATAAATATTAGTATTGCTATATCTGATTCAAATATAAAAAAAAAAAAAAAATCATTAATTGGAAGGAATTTAGAAACAAAAAGTAATTACCACTTTTCACCAGCCAATACAGCCTTCCCTAAACTATTATCATTACTAAATACATATTAGTATTGCTATCTTTGATTCCAATATTTAAAAAATATAAAAATCATTAAATGGATGGAATTTAGAAACAAAAAGTAGTTACCACTTTTCACCAGCTAATACAGCCTTCCCTAATCTGCTCCATAATATCTCCTTCTGCTCTTCAGGAGGAGGGCTGTCGTTCCGCTGTTCTTCCATTGAAAACATATTTTGAAGAAACCTATAGGTTTTTCTGAAAA
The DNA here is from genome assembly GCA_911387785.2 of Aelia acuminata. Lineage (NCBI taxonomy): Eukaryota > Metazoa > Arthropoda > Insecta > Hemiptera > Pentatomidae > Aelia > Aelia acuminata. Next base: position 17,615,612 of record OU426980.1, read on the forward strand.
TTTTAAACGAAAGAAGTACAAAACTTAGAACCAAAGCAAGTACGACCGTTGCTATAAGCATCGCGACTCTTGATACACTAACATGGAGGTTTCAAGTTCCGGGGATAAGGTGTTCACTGGTTTTATATTTAATCATTTATTTTTTGAAGTTAATTGATAGAAATGGGATGTAATAAAATTAAATTTATATTTTAATTAGTTGTTTATTTTAATTCCTTATCTACAATAATGGACTAATAAAAATTCCAATAAGCATAAATTCATTATTCATCATTCAATTTTATTCCGTGAGTAAGTTTAAGTTTATTTTCAAATTTAAGTTTATTTTTTTATCTATTTTCAGGGGAAAATAGACAAAGCAGAAATATTGAAAGATATGAGGAAAAGTACATTTTTGTTTCCCTTCATATTTATTTAAACACATTTTAATAAATTAGAAAATATCTATAATATTATTGTATTGGTAAGTTAGATTTCTAAAGAAAGTAAATTAAAAACCTGAAAGAAGAATTGCGCCAGCAGATGGATTGCCGGCCTTATACATTTGACCCCCCCCCCCCCCCAGCAATGACGTCTTTTGTGCCACAACCCCTAAAAATGTATTTAAAACTAAATCCTTAACTAATTTATAAAACTTTATAGTCGAGGTTTAATTAATTTAATATTTGTGTACACTGTTGCTTTATTCATTCGCGAAACATAAATATTGTGTGTTATGGTTGCCTTACCCAAAAACTTGTACTGCGTAAATATAATGAATACGATTCAAGTTGTAGAGATTTTAGTCGTATCCTTGCAGAACCAACTTTTTTAGTAAGGCTCTCTAGAAAGGAGCCGGCGAATTCATTGGATTTTGTATAATTTTTGTAATCATTCTGAAGATAGAGCATGATTCTGTATATAATGGAGAAACTCTAGAATGCGATTCAAATTCCAACAAGTAAGTTCATTTGATGCACTGTCGGAACGGAAAAAGAGTCCATTTTTTAGTTTTCTTAAGGGGGTCGCACTTTTTATTAAATAAAAAATCTGATGCGATGCGCGCAACACACAACTTTCATTTACGAACTTACTTAGATTAGATATCGACGTGTTTCCATAATATTCATCGCCATCCCTCAACTTCACACATTTTTCCCCATTTATATGCTTTTATTTGTATATCCCCATAAGTTATACAGTATCTATACAGCAAAATTTGGAATTTCTCAGACCTTTTCGATTCATTATTGCTTATTTATTTTTTGAAGGGACCTAATTTCATCAACAGTCGAGTTTTTTTACTGCTTGCTTGTATTTTACTACGAGTTGCTTTTTGTAAAGGTTTATTACGTCTTGTTGTAAAGTTTGTCTTTTATGCCTACCTGGAAATCGAGAACGATTACTGTTCCTCTAAAATCGCTTCCAGAAATTTATTATGGAAAAAAAGTTTCTAGAATAAAATATAACTAATTAAATATTATCTTATACCATATTTTTACACACCTTCGATGCTTCAAAAAATTTGAGCATCGTGTATTTACTCTCATAAGTAAAAATGAATTCTTCTTTATTAATAATTAAAGTTTTAAATTTCATAATACGGTTAATTAAATTTTAGCTGTCACATATGCATGCATTAAATACCCAGTTTGATCAAAATAGTTACATCGCGGGGACATACATACACCAAATACCCAATTTCAGTTTCGTACGGTATATAGTCTTTGAGCTAGTCTGTTCACACACACACACACACACACACACACACACACACACACGCACGCACGCACGCACGCACGCAAGCACGCACGCACGCACCCACGCACGCACGCACCCACGCACGCACGCACGCACACACACAAACATACAAACACAAGACCATTTCGCGGGCCTTGGTTATTTGGACTCAGGGTACCCCAAAACGTGTATTTCCGTTGAAAACCGTTTTTTTTTTTCAAATTTTTCACGATCGCAATACTTTCCCTTACTATATATTTCATATATAGGTAAGTGAAGGTAAGAAGGATGGCTTTAAATTTTTTTAATATTTTAAAATTCTAGGTGCAACATCATAAATTAGATATATGCATTTAATGTTGTTTTTAGGAAGATTAACAATGTATTCTAATAAATGAGTGATGAGATAATCAATGTCACTAATTATCTCCTAAGCCTCCCGACAGAAAACAGATTCTCCACTTTTAGGAAGATTTCTACGTTTATAAACATTAAAGTCCTGCAAATGAAGTTGAAGTTTATTATGAAATTGGTTGAATAACCGAATCCGATTTATTAAGAAATTTGGAATGAAGTTTCGTTATTAGAAAATTGTGAAGGAATCCTCTCATTGTGGACATGGTCTCTCTCCTTGTTTTTCCAGTCATTCTTCGGAGGAACTTCATCGCAGATGCAGTTATTCTGCTCTCCTGTCGGCCCGTCGGTACCCTACTCTCAAGAGTATAGAAAGGTAGACAGTCTTAAATATGTCGATCATTATAGCCTCGCCTAATTCTCTTTTCCCCACAACAGTGTTACATATCTGGTGATAGACTGCATTCTCGTTGTTAATCCTATTTGATATTTCTACGTTTACTTTCCCAGACCTGTCTATCACTGTACTGAGGTATTTGAAGTCTGTCACAACTTCCAATTCCTCTCCATTACAATATATATGGATATCTTCTTGCTACTTTCCCACTTGTAGGATCTTACTTTTTTTTGTATTAATAAGCATACCTTTTCTTCGAAATTCTTCGTACCATTCCGTCACCGCCTGTTGCATCTTTTTCACTGAGTCTGTAATTAATACATCTTCTGCGTAGAGAAAAAGTGTATTACTACTGGGTTAAGATTCCTACGTCCAAGATATGCCCTGTCTGTTCTTCTCCTACAAATAGATGCCATCCATAAACAACAGGAATAGTAAAGGGCTTAAACTATCTCCTTGTTTGACTCCCTTTGCAATGTTGAAGTAATTCGACTGAAGCCTGACAATTCGTTTTGGCTCTTGATATGTGGTCTTAATAGCCTCTGCCACATTCATCGGGACATTCTTCGTTGTAAGAGCTTCCCATATTTCATGTTGTGGAACCGAGTCTAAGGCAGATTTCAGATCAAGAATTGCTAGGTACATACTTTCATCTCGGTCCCAGGATTCTGGAGTACATTTCTGTTTGAGAAAGTGTGGTCCTGTGTTTGGCGCCCTGGTCTGAACCCAGCTTGCTCTTCTTCATTCACGATGATGATTTACAAGCACTAAAATCAAATCTTCATTATCTTTTGGTTTGCTTCGGTTATTTGTATTTTTTTTTTTAATTTTGTCTTAATTATACTATACGAAAAATTACATATAATGCCGTATTACATGTAAACAACAAGGTTCTGGATGACACGGTTGAAAAGGGTCTTCATATGTTAACGATGTAGGGAAGGTTTCCTAAAACTCTTATCCAATATTACTTATAAAAGCTAAATTTATTTTCGTTCCTTTAAAAACATTTGCACATCCCCAATTCATTTCGATTCATTTTTACAGTTATATTTATTTTTAGTTTCTCCGCCTCATAACCATTCTTCTAAAAAAATATTATTTTCTTTGTTTTTTATATTGATTTTAGCAGTGTCTATTTTCCTACAGATATTTTTTTTTAAATATTGCAAGATCACAACACAATGGTTAGAAAAAGTAAAGTTTATTGATATGGAAAAATCATAAAAATGCGGATCCAAAACAGAAAATGTTTTTAAGTACTGAGCAGTCCTCTTAGTAAAACTCAAGCGCGTACTTAAATGTGATATTAACGGAATCGTAAAAGTAAAACTGCGGCTTTAATAGCAAACCTCGCCATTATCGCTTCTCAAAGCCATTCACTTTATACTTATTTTATTTTATTTATCATATTAGTTTAATTTAATTTATACTTAATGCCCTCCATATGGCCATATATCAAGTTCTCTCGACATCTCTCTCTTTCTTTTCATTTGACGTTAAAATCCTTCTAAGTACTGATAGCACTGCATTTTGTTTTTATTTTTTTGTTTTAATTGTGTTTCCAGTCTAAAATGAGCTATTTGAAAAAGATAAACAATCGACTTCATACTACTGTTTGAATAGAGATTGAAAAGAAGGAAAATTAGTTTCAAGCTAATAATTTCTGAAAACCTCAGTTTCCACCTTTCTGCGTACCTCTTATTCTCATCAGGGTCTTTCAATTTCTCCAGGCAATACTTCCTGGCTTTTGTTGCCTATCCCTTTGATCTATTGGCAATCCTTTGGCAGTATTGTATCAGGATCATATGTGCAGTCAGCACCTCTGAAGCTTCGGACATCTGTGATATCTGTAGCATGTCTCTTTTCAATTATGACATGATCAATTTGATTTTTCTCAGCCCGTCAGGGGAAACACATGTTTCCTTATTTAATTGCTTTTATGTTCGAAGTATGTGCTAACTATACTGAAACCTGCCGAGGTAGCAAAGTCTATTGCTTTGAATCCATTATCATTGCTTTCGACGAGCAGACTGTGTGGGCCACTTAGTAGGGAGGATCATTTCTTCCCTCCCGATTTTTGCATTTAAGTCGCCCAATACTATTTTGACATCACGTCTTGGCAATCTGCCAACTGTAGATTCTAGTGCATCGCAGATAGCCTCCTTCTGTTCTTCCTCTGTTGGAGCATGAATACTAACCAGGATTATGGTATATAGTACCAACATAGGAAACATTTTTCCTCTATTCTTATTCAATAATGATTCCCTTTTTATCTCATTTTTATTTTAAAAAAGGGAATATATACTCAACAGTTTGATCCTAAGCATCGTTCAGTTGAGGTGAAGTAATTATCTGTTCCAACGAACTAAGTCTTAACATTTTTCCTTAATTAATTTCCCTAAACATCCATATTTTTTTCTGAATTAATAGATAAATATAATAAATATAAACCTCTTTTTATGGAGACCGCCATCCAGACCCAACTTCGTAAGATTTGCCTAAACGCAATCCTCCCACCTCCGTGTCGTCCGACTCTTTTTATTTGTTGTATTTACAGTCATAAATTATTTGTTTAAATTTTTGCATTTGTTTGCCTTCATCACATAAATCTATTTTTATAAAATTAAATTAATTGTCATCTTGTTCTTTAACCTCTATCCCAGAATGTGCTTTTACCCAATTTAATGTCGCTATTTCCCTGACAGTTTTTACTTTTATATAACATAAATAAATATTTTTCTTTATATTCTAATATAGTGGGAAAATTTTATGTTTTTTAGTAATGAATTATAGCAATATATCTTCCTTGTAACTTCTCTTTATTTTCTTACACCATAATTTGATTTACGTTTAGGTTGTGTCCCCATTCTCAAAACCTGCACAATACATAATTGTATATGCACTAAACATATTTTTTATTATTTAAGCTAAAATTCATTTTTTAAAGAATATATATATATATATATATATATATATATATATATATTAACCGTTAAATAATATAATTTTTAGTTTATAAATTAAATATCACTTACGTATATTTCTCAATCATAGGATTGAATGTCTTGTATTTACATATTATAAGATAATAATCATATCTCATTTTTTTAAATCACTATTTTATATACATTAATTCATACTTCTCCTGTTACTTAAATGGACTGAACCTGTAAGACTTTGCCTTTTGGGATATATTTTATATATCAATAGATTAGATTGATAGCTTGTTGATTATATATATATAACTCCGCCAGTGAGTGTATTGTTGCTATCCCTAGTGATGCTAGGTGAACCACTGGATAAAGGAGGAGGGTTGAGCGGGAGGGATAGGCGACACCACCTCTATAAAAATGGTAAAGCCCAGAATCTACCGGAAAAGAATGGTGAAGGTTAAAAATACAAAGATATTCCCTAGAGGGACCTTTTCTAATACGAGGGGGGGGGGTCCCAACCAACACAAAGTCTTGAAAAAGATTAAAAGAAGAAAGAGGAAAGGGGGAAGAAGAGGAGGAATAATAAGAGATACGAGATTAATATAGGTACCTGAAATGTTCAGAGTATATTAAAACCAGGGGGAAGCAGAACATTGGAAACTATGCTGGAGCAATATAAAGTAGATTTGGTGGCTCTACAGAAATCCGATGGGGTGAATCTGAAATGGTATCACTTGAAAAGTATATATTGATAAACAGCGGCTCTAAGGAGAACCAGAGAGGCACCGGGTTCATAATAAAGAAGAATATGCGACACACACTGCTAGGATACAACTGCATTGATGACAGAATCTGCAAAAGCAGATTGAAGGGGAGATTCTGCAATGTATCAATCATTAGCACACATGCTCCCCACTATCGGACAGCATAGCAGACATGAGACTACAAATGACAATGGCTTCCGAATTGTTGAGTTTGCTACCTCAAAAGATTTGAAGGTAATGACCACAATGTTCCTCCACAAAAATATCCACAAGGAAACATGGCTAAGCCCAGGTGACCGATCAAGAAGCCAGTTGGACCACATACTGGTGGATACAAGACACCGCTTGCACATAACAGATGCGAGAAGTTTCAGGGGAGCGGACGACTGCTCGGATCATTTCCTCGTTCTGGCAAAGTATAACCAACGCCTGGCACAGAGGAAGAGGACATTTGAGGAGCATGTTGAGATAGAGGGGCTGATGTAAGAATCAACTAGAAAGTGGTATAGAGAGAGACTCCAACACTGGTTTCAGGAATGGACTATGAAAGAACTTTGCGCGGAGGAAAGGTGGAAAAGATTAAAATAATTTATCAGGAATCGACACTCGAAGTTCTGGGAGAGAAAAATACTAGAAGAAGGAATCCATGGTTTGATGGGAATTGCCAAAAGGCCATACAAGAAAGGAATGAGGCCCAAATGAAGATGCTCCAAAGAAAAACCCGCAGTACATATGAGGCATATTCCGAAAAAAGAAGAAGTGCCAAAAGAATAATGCGAGATAAGAAAAGAGCACATGAGGCAAGAAAACTTGAGGAGATGCAAGAACATTTCCAGGCGCGAGAAAGCAGAAAGTTCTACAAGGGGGCTAAGTGGCTAAGACAGGGCTTTACCTAACAGACTAAAATGTATCTGGACAAATGCGGAAGCCTTCTCACAGAGGCTGTATTAATTAAATCTAGATGGCTCCAATACTTCGAGGAAATGCTAAATCCTGAATCAAGCAACTTACACCTCCACCAGATACAGCAATCAGACAATGATGAGGATATGGATGAGGAAATACCACCTGACTGAGACGAAATAGTGGATATAATTTTCCTCTTCTTCCAACAGTTTATAAGGTCCTGTTGGTGAAAATATGTAAGAGACTAGTGGTGAGGAGTGAACGACTGTGGGTCGAGTACCAGAGCGGTTTCCGCCCGGGACGGTCAACTATAGATCGCCTATTCTTGATAAGACAAATGATGGAGAAGACTTATAAGTATAATATTGATTTACACCATCTCTTTATCGAATTCCGACAGGCATAGGAAAACTGTTATAGGCATTACAGTCACTAGAAATACCTAGCAAACTAATAAGATTGACAAAGATGACCCTGGAAAGGAAAAGCTGCAAGATTAAATCTAGAGTAGGTGTCTCAAATTGCTTTCGGGTCAACAGTGGGTTAAGACAGGGGGACCCATTATCACTTGTACTATTTAATCTCACCCTCAAAGTTGAAGGAATCTCCCTTATAAGGATGAATCCAGGTGGCACCATTTACAATGGCCTCACACAACACATTGCATATGCTGATGATGTCATTACAGGGAGAACCGAAGCAGCATTGGCTGGTGCTGTAGAAGAATTTAAAAGAGCAGCAAAAGATTTAGGGCTAAGAATAAATCGTGAAAAGGCAAAATATATGAAAACCTCTAGACAAACTGGGCAGAGAGGACAGATCGCTGAATTGGGAGATTATCGTGTTTCATAGCTGCAGCACATTCAAGTACCTGGGAGGAATAGTGATGGAGAGTAACAACTTAGAAGTTGAAATTAAATGCAGAATTGTAGCAGGAACCAGATGTCGATATGCCCTGCAAAAAGCTCTCCGATACAAAAGCCTATCTATGAAAGCAAAGCTAATTCTATACAAAACAGTAATTAGACCAGTGGCAATGTATGGCAGTGGACTCTGACCAAGGAAAACAGAAGAGCTCTCTTGGTTTGGGAGAGAAGAGTCCTGAAGAAGATCTTTGGAGCCGTCAAAGAAGAGCACAGGTGGAGAATTAGAAGCAACGCTGAAATAATGGAATTGTATGGGGAGCCTGATATCCTATGTGCTGTCAAGAAAGGCAGAATAAGATGGCTGGGACATGTTGAAAGAATGGAGCCCTGTAGACTGCCTAAAATGGTGCTAAATGGTGCACCTGGAGGGAAAAGGAAAAGGGCAGACCCAGTGGATTGACTGGTGCTACTGGTGGATGTGTTCTGGTTCCACTTCCTATTCTATTAAAAATGGTATAATAAAGAGAGAAAAAATAAAGTTTTTTTGAAGTCAGGGACAAAGTAAACAATTTAAACATTTCTATATAACATGATAGGGTCTCTTAAAAAAGAGAAGTGAAGAGAATTAGGTGAAGGAATAAAAAATGGTAAAAGACATTGATAATAGCAGAATTATTTTTAAAAATAAAATAAAATTTGGGGGAACTTTGTATAATTTATAAGAACTTCAATCCTTGGTTATGCCATCAAACTCGCTGAGATTCAAGTTGAAGTCAGCAGGAGAACATTAAGAGCCTTAAATAAGACTTTAGAAACAGCTGGAAACTTTTCGATTTAAAAAGAAAATAAGCTAATGATCTTGGAATTTTTTCGAATAAAAAAATTAAGGTGCCTCTAAAAAAAAAGGCATGACAATGGCTTTTTTAATCATGCAAATGAAATGGACATTTATGGAGTTATTTTTATAAATGATTTTGGTATACCTAGAAAGAGGAAATCTAAAAGTAATTTATTAAACGCTCAAGGTAGAAAGTTGTTAGAATATTTGGATAATAATGACATTATAATATTAAATGGAAGTATACATAATGATTTTAATGGAGAATAAACATTTATAGGTAAGTTAGAGTATTCAGTGATAGACAGTTGATACTTTTTTAGTGGACCCAGCCAATTTATTCTGATCACATGCCACTTTGCTTGTTTTATTCTGTAAATGAAGAATTCAATATTGAAAATTTTATACCCATATTGCCTAGACTTAATTTGTATTTGCAGGACAAATTAAAATACAAGAGTAAGATTGAAAAGACTTTGAGCGAGCAGTTAGAATCGGATGAGATTCAAGATTTATGTTGTGTGGTATCATTATTAGATAATCCTGTAAATCAAGTAAATGTAAAAGCAAGATAATGAATAAAAAATGTTTTTTCAATAGGTGTTCGATTGCTAGAACTAATTCTTTTAGGCCTTTAAAGCTATTCAGGGTTTCTAATACAAAACATGACTAACAAAAATATCTACAATTAAATAAGTCTTACAAATTAATATATAAAAATGCAAAAAAAATATTTGTTAAATGAAATAGATGAAATCAAAGAGGTCTAGGAATGCGGTGGACTTTGGATGGCTGTAAGAACTCTATTATATGACAGTAGAGGTACTACAGACAGATGAATAAAAATAAATGACTGGCTAGATCAATTTTTTTTTTTGGCATTGGATAAATCCATACAGCACTTTAGAGAACTCTATAATCGACCATGAAGTGATAACAGGATACAGTACACAGAACCTTTTATATTGGAGAGTTTTCTTGATGCACCTCTCTCTTTGGTTGAACTCAAGAAAAAGTAGAATTTTAAGTAGAATGAAATATAATAAAGCTGCAGGTATAGATCATATACCCTATAACCTTTTTAATATGCACCAAAATGTTTTTTTAAAGAAATATTATAACGGAACGAGTATTTTTCATAAATGTATAGGTTATGGAAATAGGTTTTGTAGGTACTGAAATCAGGCTCTAGCTCTGCCATAGAAGTGTTTGGGAGGTTCAGTAGGGAATTTTATGTATTGATTATGTTGGAGTTTTGGGAACACAACAGCTTAAGCTTATAATATTGACAATAAATGTAAAAAAAAAGATATATACAATTTATACAGGAAATTAATCGAGTTCCACTGATATCATAGGGTTCTAATTTTATCGTACTAATATCTATTTGTTGAAGTTCATCAAATGTGAGAATTGTGTATACAATAGATTTATTGTTGATAGTATAGGTAGGATGATATTGAAGGAATATTTACATTGTCTTGGTATGTTAAAGGTATGCTTATATTTATAAATTCTTTATTTTTATTAAGTTTAATGATGTAAATAAACATTATTGGACTTTTTTGTTTCAATAATATCAAAAGCTAAGAATTGATGTAATATGGGAATGAGCTTGATCATGGGAGTTGTTCTTATTTCTACAGGTTCACTATTACTTAATTCTACATTTTTACCTTAATTTCTACATCTTTACAGTAGTGGTGAGAGTTGAATTTTATACAACCACCATTATAAAACGAATTTTTATGTCTGATAATGAGTTGTTCTTTTATTTTCAGAGTGATGATTGTATTGTTTTGTTTTACTGGATATGACAAGGTATAGTAAGATGGTTTAGGTAGTGTTTTTAAAGGAATCCTAATAAAAAAACAAAGCAGTCCTCAGTCTGGCCTAAAAAAGTAATACTCAGAACAGAAAGTAGCGCTAAGTAGCCAATTCTACGTTTTGTGTTATAGGTTCATTGAAGGGAATTTTAAGTCATTCTTATTCTTTGGTTGTTAATATCCTAGGATATTGCTTTGCTCAATAATCGTTTTTGTGACTTTGTGGATTTGTCACATAATCCATAGTCCATAATTATGGACAAGGTATTCTTCAATTTCGGGTGATTCTTTGAATATCTCATTAGGAATGCCGAAATTAATTTCTTTGGGGGCCATTTTAAGGTCTTGATTTAAGGAATTATTATACGCCATGATCGCCAGATCTAATTTGTCTTCCTTACTGTCTTCTTTATTTTCAATGTTTATCAATCTTAGTGTCTCTAACAAAGACTATCCCGCTCAATTTAATAGTCCTAAGGAATTAGGGTGATTAGGAGTGGTTAAGTGAAGTTCAATGTCCAGATATTTCATAAAATCTTTAAATAAATTATTGTCGAATTTCCTTCCATTATCACAAGATATCATTTTTGGATTGGGGAGTAAGCCAAATACTTTTTCATAGCTTTCATAATCTCCACTGCATTGTAAACAGTTGTATAATAAACAAATATCTTTTTTTGGAAAGGTGTCAACAATCAAATAAATATAATAATTACTCATATGTAGGGTGTCCATCAGTTAGTAAAAGGTCTTTCTGGTGTTGGTGTAATTTGGAATTGTTTTTTAATTGATCAATCATATTTATCTTTGCCACATACATCACATTAGTTCATGATCTCTGTGATATGATCCTTCATATTAGGCCCATAGTATCTGGTTTTCAATGCTAAGTAAGTCTCATTAACGCCTCTATGGCATGTTTTGGCTATGTGATAATCCAATATAATATTATTGATTTTTGGTCATTTTTATCTTCTACGTCTGGTACTAATTTGTTGTAGCGTTTGATCCTGTTGGTGGGAATTTTTCTCTGATGAGAGAACCCACTTTATTAAAGAGTGCATCATACCAGTTATTTACACTTTCAATGCAATCTAATTATGGTTAATAATATACGCCATATGTCAGGTTTGGTTTGAAAATTTAGATCAATTTTGACTCTATTCCTTGATCATTCTTATGACAAGGCCAAGTGAATTTGATTGTAAATCTGTGTTTATCATCAAACAATATCTCTATTTTAATTTCTAAGAGTCCCTTTGTTATTGTTTTTTTAAAATTTTTATCATCTACTAATTAAATTATGTTATCCTATATTCTTTTGAATGTTGAGTTGCAAGGGAGGATGCACGGTTTGGGACTAATTCTACTAAGGGGTATTGTTTTCTACTTCAAAGCCCATTTCTTGCAAGAGGTCAACAATTTCTTGAGAAGGGTTCAATGGAGATGTTTCAGTATAGAACAAAACAAATTCTGGTTATTCAGAGTCTCTTATCTATGAGATAGCGGGACAGGTTGTCAGCGACTTTGTTCGCTTTCCCTTCCATACATTTCATATCATATTCAAAATATTCTAGTAATAAATTCCAACTGATTAACTAAGTGTTTCGGTGTTTTGTAGGTCTTTTGGTATTCCAGGGGCTAGTGTTTCGAATGTATATAAAATTTTCTACCATATAGATATGGATGGAAGTGATTGCAGGCCAAATTATTGCCAAACACTCCTTTTCTGTTGTCAAGTAGGTTTGTTCAGCCTTATTTAAAGTTCTTGATGTATAACACACTGGCAATTCTTTCTTTTGAGCTAGAACAGCACCAATTGCGTAGTTGGACGCGTCCGTAGTAAGGAAAAAGTCTTCATTTAAATCAGGAATTTTTAGAATGGGGTTATTACATACAAGTTGTTTTAATTTTTCAAAAGCACCTTTATATAAATCTGGCTGGATATCTTTTTGTTCCTTCCTAGATTTTCTCCTATACTTAAAAAATTGTTTATCTTAACAGGTATTTCAATGTTACTAAAGTTTTCTATGTAATTACCCTTATTTAGATATAAACTTCTTCTTGGGATTAACATTGTTGCTTGCAATAAAAGTTTTGTTTGCATCTTCATTATCTTTAACTCTGTTATATGGCTTGTTAATTTTTATGTTATTCATTTTATTTATTTTATTTTCTAATTTTTCACAATAAATTTTAAATATTTCCTTCTTTTTATTTATAATGAATTCTCCCCTTCTTCCCTTAGATAACAATTTTTTTAAAAAGCTAATTAAAAAAGTATGGGCAAAAAATTATAATAAAATAAAAGGAAATATAAATAATGAAAAAATAGAACATAAAAATAATGTCAGTAAGTTTTATAAATGCATACATCAAAAAAGGAGAAAATATCAAAAATCTTATGAAGATTATGATGTAGGTGAATATAAATTAAGTTTTAAGCCGACAAATAAAGTGGGCAACATATACAGCAATATGAAAGATAAAATAAGTGTTAAAAACCAATCCGAAGTAGTCTATAAAATACCTTATTTGGATTGCCCAGCAATATACATTGGTGAAACAAAGCAATATGTTTCTGACCGGATGTACCAACATAAAAATGATGTGAAAAATATAGAAAAAAATTACAAAAAAACAGGTCTAGTGGAACATGTAAATAATGTGTAATTAATATTTTCAAATTGTTTATTTAAGTAACAGTGAAGTTACATGTTGGAGGGGATAAGGGGACTGGTAAAATAATCCATTTGACTGTGATGCTTACATAAAGAGGCTATAGTTTTTAACTAGTAAAAAGATTTTTAATTTTTGACAAGGGTACTCAGCCTATTTTATTTTATTTGAAAAATTGTGGTCACAGGTGGGTAGAACATATTTCATCACTTAATTGTTTTTAATTTGATTTGTTAAGTTCAAAAGTATTGAAATTCTAAATTTTAGGTGTTCTTCTTGAAAATGGGTTAGTGCCAAAACGTAGAACCGAATATTGTAAAAGTGTGAGGTTAATAAAGGATCAAAATTTTAAAAAAAAACTTGACTACTATCGGCTTAGCCTCAAGACAAATAAAGAATTATTATATGCAATGAAGTTTGATTGAAGGAGATGCTTTTTTTGAAAGAATAGTTACCAGCGACGAGGTCTGGATCCATCACTACGACCCTGAGACCAAAAGGCAGAGTATGGAGTGGAAATACGCTAGCTCTCCAGTTCGCATAAAATTCAAGGTTCAACCTTCCGCCAGTAAAGTGATGCTGACCATCTTTTGGGACTCAAAGTCCCAATTTTATTGCGATTTCCTTGAAGATCAGCAAACTATCAATAGCCAATACTCTGTGAGATGCTAGAACACGAAGTTAGACCAGCTATCAGGAGCAAACGACGTGGACTCTTGTCAAAAGGAGTCATTCTTCAGCACGATAACGCCTGCCCTCATACAGCCCAGCTAACCCGTGATAAGCTTCAAGAATTGGGTTGAGAGGTCCTACCTCATCCTGCCTACAGTCCCGACCTCGCCCCATCTGATTTTTACCTGTTTGGACCACTCAAAGACGCCCTACGTGGAAAAAGATTTGCTAACAATGAGGAAGTTAAGGAAGCGGTGCAAAAGTGGCTTTGGGGTAAATCGAAAGAATTCTTCCCCAAGGGAATTAGGAAGCTGCAAGAAAGATGGGACAAGTGCAGAACTGTGGGGGGTGATTATGTAGAAAAATAGCCTTAATTTTGAAAGACTGAAATAAACCGTTTTTGAGCTATAGCCATTTGTCTCTTTACTTATTGAATGACCCTTGTATGTGCTGAAGTTTGAATCTATGATGTTGATACCAAGGGAAATGAGGTGATTCTTAAATGACAACAGCATATTGTATTAGTTCCTTCTTTAAACTTGGTTTGTCAAATATATTTTTTACTTTTAGCTATTTTTTTTCTAAGCATTGGATTTTTGTTGCATTGGATCTTTTCATCTCTACTTAGTAAAAAGTAGACATGGAAAGATACGAAGTACTATATTGTTACAAGCCTTTGAAAAAAGACAAGAATTCTGTAAAAGATAAAAAAATACTAAGAAATGAGACAAAATGAATGTAATATTTGTTTCCAGAACTAGACAATGTTTCAAAGATTTCTGACAAGGATAGGAAAGAAATCAGTTTGATGAAATAGGCTACAGTTTGAGAAGCTTAATAGCTAATGGTTTTTTTCCATCCACCAACAAAACACAGATTTTTCAATAATTATTTTAAGCATGAACCCATTGCTGCCCCATCATATTTTTTATAACACTTATTAATGACAAATTTATCAACTCTACTGATTTTTTTCAGATCTTTAAAGAGAAATTTTTGGAATTTGGTAATTTTTTTTAGTCTACAGGAAGGTATCCTATGTACCAAATGTCATTAAAATTTGAGATGGTGAAGGAAAAAAGAGTGTAGATGTGAGACAAAATGACCCCTACGTATCTAGGGGTTAAGTTAGACTCAAGACTCACTTTGAAACCGCATATCTTGTGGTCTATTCTCAAGGGAATGATAACTGTCGGTATGAAGAAAATAGCTGGGCCTAACTGGGGTACTGTCTTGAGAACACTGAGGTCACTATACACTCTTATCTTAGATACCATCTTAGATTATACCATCTTAGAGTAAGCTAATAATATCTTGCGGACTGCTACTACCTTGAATTTCCAAAATGTTTCTACTGTGTGAAATCCGGGGCCAAAGCTTATCACAGGAACAATGAAATCCACACATATTAGAGGTTCTTAATAAATCACTTAAATAGAAGACATGAGAGATCTAATACTCCTACATCTAGACACAAAAGCCAAATCTTCTCTGAAACATACTTTCAGAAAAGGATACTAATATAACACAAGTATAATAAAATGCCAAAGCCTTCTCCAGGTCACATCAAAGATGGTGACTGAAACTCACGAAAAACACGTGACCCTACGGTGGAGAACAACCCTCTTTGGTTTGAATCTCCGAAACCACAAAAATTCCTCACCATACCTGGTATCAAGGTAAGAACACGCCTACTGAAAATATGGAATTCCTACCTCCTAAGCGTATAAACACCGTGTACCCTAAAGAGAATGGATCCGTATGTATTCTGATGGATCGGCCACAAATAGAAGGGTCTGTTATCCATCTGCAATTCCCTACTGGAAACATTATTGAGAAGGCATGACAACTGCCTTCTAGGGCTACGAATTATCAGGCTGTAAAATAAGTCATCTGTGAAGCTTCAAGACTACTTAGATCACCGAAAAAACTGGAATATTTATTAAAATTTAAATTAAAAACAATTATTGAGAAAATGTTTTGTTTTTGATCGGTAGGTGTGAAGGAGGAGGAAGGATGGAGAGTAAATAAGGACGTTCAAAGAACTAATTATCAACAAAGGGCAGTACCATATTTAAAATAACTACCAAACTGATTTAAATTAGTATTGTCCTATTTCCACCTAGTGTTGATGAGCTTTTTCCAGCGGTATGAGATCAAGGGTTTCTATTTCAACATAATAAGCAGTAAAAAAAAAATTAGAAATAGTATCATACCAATATGTTTTTAAACATATTTTCATTATTTTATTATAGCCTAACCTAAAACCTGTAGTTATTTTTCACTGATGATGGATTGAAATGAATTAGATTTTGTCACAGTATGGTAGAAATGTTAATTAATGGAATTTCAGACTATACAGGATAAAAAAAAAAAATTCACAATAACAATTATTTCACATTCCACTTCACTTATAGCAGTTGAAGTGGAATAGAGAAGAACAAATCTGCAGTCAGTGACTGCCCTATGACATGTACCGACATTTTCGAAAGAAACGCCTTATTAATAGTTTATAAATACCTTAGGAATAAATAATGAAAATAAATTAATTCATCTTATTTATAAAAAAAAAAAAAAAAAAAAAAAAAAAAAAAAAAAAAAAAAAACATCAATTTTTATTATTTATAACATAAACATTGCAAAAAGATGGGAAAAGTTGATCAACTTGACAAACAACATTTCGAAAATAATATTAAAGAACATTAAAGAACATTTCAATATAATAACAAAAAAAAATGAAAATTTATTAAAATTGTTAACTAAAAGAACAAAAATGAAAACAAACTAAGTAACTAGAAATGAACCACTGGAAAAAATTTATAACAACATAATGTTTGAAATATAAAGAATATAAGATTTTGACAAAATATAAAGCGTGGTCACATGAAATATGATCACGTATATGAAAGATTATCACAGCAGCCACTAATGACAAGAACATTTAATTTTATTAATAGCTTAATCAAATAAAAATAAATTTATAAATAGGTATCATTGGCAGTATTAAAATCATCTTCTATAAAGTACAAAATATCACATTTATGCTATCACAGTTTGATCCTATGTAATATTACACAATTCAGTTATGTAATATTATTTAAATACCACAGCAAGAAACAATGCCTAATCATAAAGAAAGTATCTTAATAATGAGGAGTTGAGGAAGTTAAGATTAATCTCCACTAGGAGTAGCAGTGCTCCGCATGTAGAATAACAGGTAAGCTGCATTACTCTGAAAATTAACATTACCAAATATATAGTTTGAGTTTAATTATTACCACATTAACCCTTTAATGGCTCTGGACGATATATCTCGAGAAAAAAAAGACAGACCCCACAAGTGGACGAGATTACTGGGGACAGGCGGCCCTGTCCCCAATAGCGAACAACGTTATATCTCGCAACTGATTTCTCACTTATTTAACGTCCCCACTTCACACGAGATAAGAGACTGAGGCAAATCCTAGCGGATCCTCTGAGACTTAATAAGTACATCTAGGGGCCACTAGGTTGCAGGGGTGTCTCTATTAGGGAAATATTCATTTCGAGTTATAGACACTCTGAGCGATAGTCCTCTGCTTTCATCTATCTGTTATTTGGCGATATTCACTGTTTTATTTCGTTAATATTTCACTAGTTTTGGTGTTGCTTTCATCATGTCACGAAAGTTGTTTACGGAGCAGAAATAAAATCATTATAATCTCTTTCATTATTACCTTCATAAATCTCGAAATCTTTCATTACAGTCGATAATCTAGCATTTTAATTTATTGAAATAATGATAAAGGTATTATAGAATCATAAAAAGTAAATAAAACTAATAAGAAATAGTCGGAAAAGGTAATGAAGAATTGAAGAAGTTTAGGCAGTCAGCGGTGGATAGTGGCCTACACGCCATAGCTTGGGGAGGGTAAAAGCCGGCAAACCCGCTTAGTTTCTCTGTGCAAATTTCGTCCAGAGTCCTTAGCTGCTAAAGGGTTAATTAAAGGCTTAAAATTATTTAAAAAATACTTTTATGCACAAATAAGAAATTCAGTTTACAGAAAAACATAAAGATGAAAGTTTTGGAGTGAAAGGATGAAGTAATGAATGGTTCTTAATGATCCAATGCTGGAGGTGATTCTAGACATGATTTACTAAATACAGTTCATTTGATGAATGGTTCTGAATTCCTGATTCTGAAAAGAAAAGGTGTTTAGGCCTAAATTTATGTTTTCATAAGGGGTCACGTTTTATTTAATAAGTAAGGACTGTTGAAAGCTTTTCAAGATACTTGTAATCAAATTCTAAATGCACCATTATAAAATAGATAAATTTTCTTTGAAATATTATGTAGTTGGCAGACTTCAGATTAAAAAAAAAATTGGCTGGAAACTTTAAAAAATTGCAATTATGAAATTATATTAGACAATCCACCACTCCAATCCAGTGTAGGTGACTCTAGATAATCTTTTTCAGTCAGCATTATGAACTCGGTAAGTGCTTCTTGTTTATATACATATACAAACATACATACATATATATATACAGTAGATTCACTTAAAAACATCTCACAGTAATTTTCCCATCTCTTCCCACTTAAAGTCTGGCTCGGGCCGGTGACATGTAAGCATCGACTCCACGTCAGTTTTGTCTCTAGTTGGGTATTTTCTGCCCGATTGCGGTCAGATTTTGTGCCGGGCTGAAACTAAAAGTTGTTGAGTGATCTACAGAGTTTGATGAAAATCGGTCAAGGATCGTTGCTGGGGGAAAAATAAAAAGAATAGGGCCTGCAGGCGAAACGAGGCTGCCTTATCTCGCTGCAGCCCCCCACCACCGCCGGCCAGGACTGTCACAGCTTCTCAGGACGTATGTACTATCATTGTCACCGTATATAATAATCACATAAATATCAGCGTAAGAGCTAGACTTCTTCTTTTTACCATTTTATTTGAATGATGCCGCGCCCGCAAATAGTACTCTGAGACATTGATCGACTGTGCGGTGCGGCTTTTTTTTTTTTTTTTTTTTTTTTTTGTGGAGGCACACATATGATACTATATATATATATATATATATATATATATATATATATATATATATATATATATATATACACACATATATACATTAGAACCTCCATTATCGGGGGTAATGATGGGTATGGGGGTACACGGATAAATAAAAAATACATATATCGAAAACCCCGGCGAATTAAAACATTTTATTGACTTAATGTGATAGAAAAAAATGTTAAAAATTTCACTTGTAAGGTATAATCATTTATTAACAAACGAGCGTTTTATATAAATTAAATTATAATATACAAAAATAAAAAAATAAGTAAATGTATGTTTTTATATATTATAGGCCGACGACGATACGAAGTCGAAAATGTCTTTTTTCTTCCTTAAAAATCCCGTACAATTTGTTCACCGATTCCTAGTTCAGCGGACAACTTTTTAACACTTTCACCCTTTTCTAATCTGTTTACAATATTTAATTTCTCTTTAAGCGTTAAAACGACACGTTTTCTTTTTTCCGACATTTTGCTACTTCGCAACTGTTAATGTATTCACAACTGACAATATTTTGTTTTGTAACCAAACAGGCCAGAGTAGAAGTTTCCTTGAAAGACTTGAAAACAATACCGTTCCTAGATTATGAATTGGAGTATTAGAAACCGGAAACATCACATAATACAATACTCGCATTCTGTGTTTTTCGATATTGTTTTATTTCATAATAGGTAGTTAACCATTGTGTAATCGTTAAATATTTACGTTTACATTTTTTTTTAATATTATACATACAAAAAATGGCATACAAATTAAAAAAAGCTTATTAAAAAAAAAATTGGCTCTTCCGCACCCCGGTTAATCGAGGTCCGGATAATGGAGGTCCTACTGTATATATATATTCATAGTACAACTTGAGTTCATTTTTAACTTGGGTTTTATACCGACTTTTTATAATTTCTCTTTTTATAAGTTTTAATTAATTAATTTATAAATATTTTAATTAACATAACTACCTGAAATTTTTTATCAATAATCTTATTTACTATACTTAATCTTAACATATTTAATTAATTCTAACTTATTGTTTATAAACCAATCCATATATTTTTAACCTTAGTATTTATTTATTTTTAGTCTTAACTTATTATTAATGAACATATATTTTATTTGTTAGTAATGCTGTTTTTTTTTTTTTAAATTATCGCATATTTTTTTAAAGCTATTTATAACTTTTTTATCCATTTTAATCAATATAGGTATATCAATCAATATATTATTTATTTATTCTTTTATTTTTTTTTTTCTTATTTCTGAAATATCAATTTAATAAGTATATATTCTTGCTTATTTCATTGATAGTAACATATTTAATTAATTTATTGAGTTTTAACCCATTTCTATAAATCATTTTTTTTTTTTTCTTTTTTAAACCAATGTATATATTTCTAACCATATTATTTATTTTTTAGCCATAACTTATTAATGTACATATATTTTATCTGTTATTGTTGTTTGTTTTTTTAATTAAATTATCACATATTTTTTAGCTATTTATAAATTTTAATCAATATATCTATATCGATAATAAACAATTTGTTATTCAATCCACTTAAATGTTTGATCCATACAAGGTGTGCTATATCTATTTTAAAAATAAAAAGATATGGATCATAAAGAAAGTAATGTTAGAAAAGTGGAAATAGGTCAAAGAGTATAGGTTGTGAGATCGGGAGGACCCATTCTAGAAATGGGCGAAAAAATATTTGTCAAAGTAGAATGGCAGGAAAAAGAAGGCCCAGGTATTAGGCAAAACTGTGCCCATCAAAGACGCTTTGCCAATGAAGCCAAAGCCCTTGCAGAGGACCATGACAGCCAACAATGAATGAAACAAATGAAATGATGCAAAATCAAACAAACATAGCTGCGTCAGGGTCTAATGACAAAGTGTGTACCATCTACGGTCTATGTTTTAAGGGCGATAGAGGTCTCAGAACCCATTTAGCCAAGAAACATCCCAGGGAGGCAAATAATGCAAAACTGAGGGGTCTCTTTGGCAACAAAATAAAAGATAACATTGGAGAGGATAAGGATGAGGATATCAAACAACAGATAAAAAGGTGGTCGGCTGCCTTCGAAGAACTCATAAAGGGTAACCATATCAAGACTGAGGATTTTGATGAAGCAGTGGGCAGTTTTTTGAACTTTCTCAAAAATATTAACACCCAACTGCCCGGCCCATAGTGTGGCATAAAATTATACGATTTTATACAGGATATAAAATTATACGATTTTATATAAGATATAAAATTATGCCCTGCTATAAAATTTTACAATATTAGAAAAAAAAACTGATATAACTAGCAAGGGTGCTGGGAAAACATCGAATCCTCAGCGAGCAAATAAGAAAGATAGGAGTCGTCAGCAAGAGCAGTACCAATATGAGGTGGCCCAATACAACTAATATAACTGGTGCAAAACAAAAAAGTGGTGCAAAACGTAGTGAATGTCGACCCTTCCAAGCAATGCCCTTTGAAGATAGCCGATATAGAAAGCCACTTCAGAAGCCTCTCTGAGAGAGAAAATCTCTGCAAACGTGCGGATTATGAGAAAAATGCTCCAGTGCCAAATTTAATGTCAATAGACATCAAAACAGTAAAGAAATCAATTAAATCCATATCATTGGACACATCACCAGGGCCTGATGGAGCCTTGATCCGCACGATAAAATATTTTGATGTATCCCATATTATTTAGACAATTGCGGAGATAATGCTGAAGGTGACACATGTACTGGAACCTCTTTGTTAAGGGCGCACAATACTGGTCTATAAAGGGAAAGGGGATGTTGAAAACCTCTCTTCCTGGAGACCAATTATAATATATTCAATTGTGCGCCGGATCATAGAGAAGGTTCTGGATCAGGAATTGAGAAAGCAAATCACCTTCAGCAAAAATCAGAGAGGCTTCATTAAAGGCTTACTGGGAGCACATGTCAGCGCGAGGATCATCTACGTGATCATAAAAGATGCAAAACAAAAGAAAAATGATTGCGTGGTGGTATTCCTTGATGTCGTCGGCGCTTTTGACAAAATTGGCCATAATCACATAGTCAGCTCGCTGGAGGCCAGAGGGGTATCACCAGACCTCAGAATTGCGATAGCAGCTCTACTGCGCACTAGGAGTACACTTGACCAGCCAGATCAGTGTGCTTAGAGGAGTGCCTCAGGGAGGAGCCTTGTCGCCTTTGCTGTACAACCTGGCCATAGATCACCTCTACTGCGACCTGTGTGACCGAGATTTCTCCGATAAGTTTGGCTATAAATTAAGTGACCAAATAAGTGTGGTCCTCAAAGGATTTGCGGACCACCAGGCAGTCTTAGCGCGCGACAAGGGTGCGGCAGAGAGAATTATCAACAGCACTTAGAGGATACTAGCAGAGATCGGTCTGGCTATAAATCCGCTTAAAAGCATTGGTATTATCATTGATAAAAGAGCGCTGCTACCGTTGACATTCACCCTGGAGGACGGAGGCTGCATCCAGACTTTAAAAATGAATGAAAGAATAAAATACTTGGGATGCTCGTTCCCGGGGGAGCTGGTCTTTAACGATGAGGCTGTGACAAAGATAACTGTGAACCTAGACAAATTGGTGAGCTCTAGTTTTCTCAAACCTGAGCAGAAGGTCAATGTTTTTATTCAGTATGTGTTCCCGGGACTTCCCTATCCTTTCCAGACCGCGCCCCTTACAAAGATATGCCCTGATATATTGGAAGGATAGATACTAACATTCGGAGGAGTATCAAAGCCATTATCAGGCTAGCGGCCAACACCTCTACAGCGATGCACGAAGAAGATTGAGGACTGGGATTGATCCGTTGCCAATGGGAGGCTCCTCTACAGCATTGGTCCATTGCTCAGCGGCTATCAAATGTGCCGGATGCCCTGTTCCAGTCTATATTTAATTGCCAAGAAGAATTGCGGAAATGCGCCGATAGACTGGGTGTAGATCAAGGCTGCCGAAGCGTGAGAGCTCTACGACAGTCACTGCAGGAAAATTCCTTTGAAGAATGGGCCAATTGCAGATGGCAGGGGATTGGAGTTCGACATTTTAAAGAGACGCCGAAAGCGAACAGATTAATTTATGATAAACAGTTCCTATCGGAGTAAGAATTGTCGAATTCCTTGAAACTGAACAATAATTACGCACCTCTGCGTGGAGTCCCAGGTGTCAGAGGACAATCGAGAGAAGTTGGGTCCCTCTGTCATAAATGCTGCAGAGAGTCTGAAACACCAGCCCATGTGCTGCAAAAATGCCCCAACAACTCTCTCCTCATAACTCGCCGGCACCATAGGGTTAAGTATGAACTTACAAAACTCCTGAAAAAGTGGAACTTTGCCTGCTTTGACGAGGTCTACTGTATAGACACAGATGGATCCACGAGGTATGCAGACATTGTCACATTGCCCAAGACCGGGAAGAGCGCACTCTGATCCTGGATCCGACAGTTAGATATGATAACAATGACCTTGACCTGGCGGGTAAAGTAGAAAGGGAAAAGAGAGAGATCTACGAAAAGTGCATCCCTTTTCTTAAAGAGAAGTTCCGCGAGACCTTCGGTGAGAGAGAGTTCTCCGTTTTAGGGGTCTCTGGTTTGGATCTCGAGGAATGATCCCTAACAGAACAAGGAGTTTTCTAGAAGACCTAGGTGTCAAAATAAGAGAGATTGCGGTGTTGGCTGAAAATATAATCCTGGTCTCCCTGGGAATTATCCACCATCGTGTGTATGGTAATTGATTATACATAGTCATATATCAATTTCCATCATATATCAAATCTTTTTATTTATTTATATGTATGTTTATTTATCTATATGTTTATTTATTTATCTGTTTATTTTCATATTTATACATTTATTTATTAGATATAAGGTTTTCCTTGGTATATCTCTTTTTGTGGGGTTCTTTTCTCCAGCAGTCCGTATGTGTGCCTATTTCTAATGTGAGCGTTAAGAGAGGGAAGGAAAAGAAAAGAAGTAAGACAATGGAAAATAAGAAAGAAGAAGAATAAAATACAATAGAATAAATGGGAATGAGATAAAGATAAAAAAAAAAAAAAACATAATTGTAAAAGATATAGAAGGGGAAAAATATATATTATGATATTATAATTATAAAATGAAACGTAACAATGTATTTTATTTGTAAGTATAAATGTATTTAAATATTGATTGGTACGCTGTGTAATGTAGCAACCCATGTATTTGGGCAGCATTGCTTATTATTATTGAAATAAAGCATTTCTCCCTCCCCATGTATCCATCAATCTCTCGTTGATTGCCTTATTTTCCTCTTTCTGTACAGTATTATATGATATTTCAAAATCAGACCATATGCATCAAATGAACTTATTAGTAGGAAATTATGTCTGGAATCACCTCTCAGCGTTGGACCATTAAGAATTGTATCACTGTTTTGAAACCATGTTGAGGAAATTAAATTCAAAGTAGAAAATTGATAGTAATTCAACCTTTAAAACTAGGACGGATTTTGACTGGTATGGCCTGTAATCTCTGAATGACCTATCTCTATCCATCTGTCTATGTAAATTAAATTGATGTTTGATACTTACAAGTATGTCATCAGTCCTAATGCGGGTGACACTATCATCATCATAACAGAACCATTTCCTACTATTCTGTTTCTTACAGTAAGCTGTATCTAGAAACAATATTAGCAATTCTTATCAATAACATCTAATAAAACCAAAATGAGATGTAAAAATTAAATTGAATAAAACAAATTTAAAAATATATATCTTACAGTGGCCGCCGGACATTGTCCCATAGTGGTTAATGACTCCTATAAGATTATATTTTACATCATGTTCTGATGGATTCGTTACATATTTTGCCAATTTCAATCTTTTAATAGGAAAATCAACAAAGTAATCTATTTTGTCCCCTCCTTTGGTGTATGTAAAACGTTTTAATTGCAGTATTAAAATATTTGGTAGCTTCCAGAGGTCTAACTTTTTTGTAACACTCCGATGCATTTTACATGTTGGGCAGTACCTGTAAAAAAAATTTAAATATATGTATATTATATACAGGGTGGCCACGTGAAACATTTACATTTTAGAAATAAAAAAATATTTTTAATTTTTCAAGATACTATTTATTTAACTTTAGTTACACAGTTGTGGGTATACCCCATTTACTTTATGTAGAGAAAATGATGTCAGGAAGGTGACATCATTCTTCCCTGAGGCAATTTTCTATTCTGTCCAGGAAGCTCCTCCAAGCTCATTCCAGTGTATCCTCAGTGAACAACGCCACCTCAGAAGGTATCGCCACTTCAAGTCATCTAAAGTACGGGGTTTCTGTCGATAAACTTAATCTTTTAAATGTCCCCAAAAATAAAAATCACACATGTTAAGGTCCGGAGATCGAGGAGGCCAGTGCACATCTCCAAATCTTGAAATCAGGTGACCTGGAAACAAGTTCCACAGCAGGTTCATTGAAATTCTGGCAGTATGAGCAGTTGCTCCATCTTGCTGAAACCACATGCCATCTTGCAAGTTTAGCCTGTGCAGTTGTGGGAGAAAAAACGTGTTGATCATATCCAAAATGTAAATGTTTCTCGTGGTCACCCTATATATATATATATATATATATATATATATAAAGATAATAGCCACTGAATAATTAAATGTTGGACGCGTCATAACTATTAGGTTGTTTAGAAAGTAATTTCAAGTTTTTTCCTTACCGAGGTTGCACTTGTATTTTTTCACAGCTAACTTCCTACTAAAGTCATATTATCCATTTATAGTAAGACGAAAGATATAGTAAGGTTTCGCTAGTGATGAAGCTCAACTGACTTTATGCAGTTGATTTCAGTTTGTACCCTTTCAAATATGGAAAGTGAAATCAGTATTTTTGGATGTTTTACTTTTTTTATCATCGAAATTGTAAAAATGTGGTTCAAGTGAGAAAAAATCACAGGATATGTAAGAAGATGTATAGACAGACTAAAATTGGTGAATTAAAAAATTCAGTAGTTGAAAATGCACCCTGTTCTGGAATGCCAGTTGAAGCTGATCAAGACGAAATAAAGCATTAATTGATACAAACTGGCTAGGAACAAATGGTGAGATTAAACTTATCAAATTTTAACCATTTGAAACTCCTATGTTTAAAGCTTTCAAAGCTTGAAATGTAGGTTTCTCACATTTTTAGGTGAAAAGTGTGAAGGAATGTCAGAAAGTTTTCTTTTTTTTTAGTTTTCCAAAAGTTTGATTTTTTGCAATGTAGAAGAAAAAAAAAAATCTTCAATTGCAGGTCGGTTAATATAAAAGGGAAGATCAGCTCCATTAGGACATAAGCAAACTATCGGTAAGTAGTAGTATCCCCTGCTGCTACTGAATGTATTGAAGCTTCCTTCTTATGTAAATTTCTTCTCAATAGCCAGTAGATAATGAATAGTTCAAGTAGTGATTGGAGAAAACATTAATTTTAATTAAATTCCTTGAATTATGATTGGCCAATTCTTAAACCAACTCGATAAAATCTGCATGATACTTATTAGAAAACAACTTTTTTTAGCTCCTCCGTTTCCCCATTCAATCATGTAGTTATGGTTTTTATATTCAGCTCTAGGTATTGTCAACTATTTCTATTAGGAATTCTATTAGGAAGAAATAAAATCAAGAAAAAAAATATGAATATTTCTAATGTTTTTGCCATGAAATTAGTTAGTTGGATTCCTATGTCCTTAAACCCCTCAAAAAAATTACAGAACTGCCTACAGTTTTATTTATTAATGAAAAAAATAGAACTATATACAAAATGAAAACAAATGAAAATGAAAGTTTTTATAAACTATTAAAATACATACAATATTAAACACAGAGAAAGATGAATAAAACTGAAGGTTCAAGGTTAGGAAACTATGTATAATAAAACAATAAACTTATGTTTCACTTCAGCTTTAAAACACAAGTAGGAATGCTACAACATTCCTGGACAAATAACATTAAAAAATAAATCGATTGTAATATAAAAAAGGTATATTTTAAAACCAGTTAAAAATAATAGCCCCTGGCCATTACAGGCGGAGTCTACAAGGAAAGCTGATAAGCCAAAAGATTAACTATGGTACCTTGTTTGGGGTACCTATTAGTATAACATACTACAAGTATTGAACTTAGGGGTTGGTCCTACAAAAAATAAAATGTGATACAAAATACATTTTTTTCTTATTGTTTTTCTGTTATCTTTAACTGTTAATGAAATATCCATCATAAATCAACAATTTTTGTAAAAAAAAGAAACTTTTTTCTCCGAACTTCTGTCTCTTTCGCAAGTGGTAATAAATGTATTTTTAATGGCTGGATAAAATCCTCTTCAGAAATACATTCCAGAAATGTGTTCAATTTTGATTTAAATAAAAATTCATATTTGGGAGTTTTTGGAGATCCTGAAGACTAATCTGATTAGTTTTTCTTAAATCAAAGATATTTGGTCTACTTTACTTGAAGCGTAGTTTGGTTATTGTGATTTCTTACAAAGTTGGAATACTTTTCTGAGGACGATTTTTTCCCAGCTATTGAAAAAAACCTTTAATACTTCTCAGGATTCAATTTTACTGCATCTGTTAGAAGTTTACTTTTCCTCCAAAATATATAAAATAATTTGATATTATACTTCTGCATAAGGAATAAATTTTTAAAAATTCAAATGTTTTTATTTCTACCTCTTGTTCTAATTTATTTTTGGAGGTCAGATAAGCCATTTCGTGTAGATTACAAAGCCCTACATATCTGCTAAGTTATCTGTTGATCGGTGACCGTTTTTAAAGTTATAAATTTTTTTTTTATGATTGACATGAAAATTCTCATTTGGGGGTTTTATGAGGAGTGGGAAAAAAATATCAACTTTATTCTTCTCTAAAAAAAAAAAAAAAAATCTGGTGCGTGCGCGCAACACACAACTTTCACTTACCAACTTACTTAGATTAGAAATTGACGTGTTTTGCTAAATATCATTTTCCAAAGTCACACATTTTTCTACATTCATATCTTATTTTTGTTAATCGTTAAAGCCGTTTTTGAGTAAATAAAAAAAAACCGTGAAAATGATACAAAATTTATTAAGTAAAGTCCCCCCTCCCGTAGATCAATTTTGATGAAATTTTTACAGTCATATCTCGGGCATATAAATACATCAAATACCAAGTTTCATCAAAATCGTTAAAACCGTTTTTGAGTAAATAAAAAAAACACTTCAAAATGATACAAAATTTATTAAGTAAAGTCCCCCCTCCGGTTGATCAATTTTAACAGACATATCTCGGGCATATAAATAGATCAAATACTAAGTTTAATCAAAATCGTTAAAACCGTTTTTGAGTAAATAAAAAAACCACGTGAAAATGATACAAAATTTATTAAGTAAAGTCCCCCCTCCGGTTGATCAATTTTGATGAAATTTTTACAGTCATATCTCGGGCATATAAATAGATCAAATACTCAGTTTAATCAAAATCGTTAGAGCCGTTTTTGAGAAAATCGAAAAAAACATAAAAAGTTATTAAATAAAGTACCCCCTCCCTTTAAGCAATTTTGATGAAATGTTTGCTGTCACATCGCGGGCATATGCGTACACTAAATACCCAATTTCAGGTTCCCACGGTTTATAGTTTTTGAGCTAGTCTGTTCACACACACACACACAGACACACACACACACACACACACAGACCATTTCGCGGGACTTGGTTATTTCGACTCAGGGGGTCCCAAAACGTGTATTTCCGTTGAAAACCGGAAGTCGAAATTTTTC
Source organism: Aelia acuminata (assembly GCA_911387785.2). NCBI lineage: Eukaryota > Metazoa > Arthropoda > Insecta > Hemiptera > Pentatomidae > Aelia > Aelia acuminata. The sequence continues at coordinate 17,644,410 of OU426980.1, forward strand.
ACGATCGCAATACTTCCACTTACTATATATTTCATATATAGGTAAGTGAAAGTAAAAATAATTAAATCCACTTCACTGTAACAATCAGTAAAAATTTGGTTTTAATATTCTACCGATACTCTGCAATAATCCTATGAATCGAGAAGTTACTAAAAAAAATTAGAAACAGACATTGAAAATTATACCCTGTGTTGGGTCTAAAAGCGAGAATAATGCATTTTGTATGTATGTAATGTGTCCCATTGATTCATCTGATAATTTATTATTGTAAAATAAAAAGTTAATATTTTTTTTATCGTCTTAAAACCCTTGAATAATAATTTATAATGCAATTGGAAAACAAAAAGGTTTATTGGTTTTATTATTTTTATTCTTACTGATTACTAATTTGTACTGATAACTGAAGTGAAGTGCAAAATATTTTTAGAGAAGAATTGTGGTGATCCTCAAGACTAAACTGATTAGTTTTTTCTTAAATCAAATTTATTTTGCCTACTTTACTTGAAGTGTCTTTTGTGATTTCTTATACATTTTGATTAATTTAATATATCAGAGTGCACATAGGAATTCACTAAAGAACAAGTAATATATGTTTAAAAAGAAGATTTATTCTGATAAACACAAAGTGGCATTACCAGAAGAGACACCAGTCAAAGAGTGGCCATTACAACATGGCACTCACAAATATGAAAACTTAATGGCACATAATATTACCAAAACCTTTTTTTTTTTTTCCTGGAAAAACAAATCGATTGATATATAATAACCCAGACATCTATTCAGACTAAAGAAAGTTTAAAAAATCATATAAAATGATTTTTTTCTCAGCTCCTAGGGAGCATTCAAAGCAGCCCTCAGATGGGGTCAAATAAATTTGTGACCTACAGTCTCCTAACAGCATTAGGTCAAAATCGGTGACTCATCAGTTGTGTGCTCCCCTTGTAATTGCTGGTTCCTACCTTAATGGCTTATTTCAGTAAAAATCTTAAAAACTCTATAACGTTGGAATAAATTCATAAAAACTGATGAGAAAAAATAAATAAATTATGAGGTTAATTTAGTTCTCTGGAACTATGTTTCTGTAGAATTTTATCTGGAAAGAGGAGCAGGAGAAAGAATTTTGGCAAACAATGTGTTGCAAAAGGTTTGTTTTCTATATTTGTTCAAATAATACTGATTTAAGAAAATTTGTAAAATTAACAGTCACAGATTGCGAAAAAAAAAAGTAGAGAATTTTGCCAGCTTTAAATTTGTATATATCTATATTTTCTGCAGGACCAATCCATATTAGGTTTTAGGCGAAAAACCAACTAAGGGGATTTCAACCCCCCCCCCCCTCCCCCATTAGTGCCACCTCTACGCTCACGGACCTTCAGTATGTTATACTACTAGGTACCCTAAACAATGTACTCAATCGGTTTTTCCGCTTATTGACTTTCCGGTTAGAATCATTCGTTGACTAGGCTTTAAAAAAGAAAAAAAAGGGTTAATCATAAAATCCTAAGGATAAAAATACTTTAAATATATAATTATTTAAAAAATACCATATATTTTCCGATTCTAATTTCTCATAAGATGTAAATAAATCAAAACAATCACTGATGTTCAACCTTCCTCTACATCTCAAATAGCCAGAATGGAAATCATTACTATAGTCAGGAGCACTTTCTGTGTAGTAAACTTGTTTCTCCTCGACTGACATTTGAACTAATAATACCTTCCGACTTAGAAGCTTTGAAGGATCTCCTAATTCAACCAATCCTGAAAATAAATAGCAAAAATTTTAAATGAATAAATTCATGATTGATGTAAATCAGTAGAAAACAGTTGTTAAAACATCGTTTGGCTTGCTGGGAAGAATACTGGTATCGAATTTACAGATTTTTCATAGCTTGCCACCATTGCAGTAGCACTAATTTTCTTTTCATTTTCCTTTTTCATTCTGTATTCTATATAGAACTAGACTTCTTTAAGTCATACTCCAGCTAAAGCTCCTTTGAGCTTTACTCAATATTATATTCTCGGACTTATACCACTATTCTTGCAAGCTTCCTTTTAACATTAAATTAATGTTAAAATTAAAACTAAAAAAAATAAACTTATTAGAAATCAACATGACAGTTCAGCAATGTATAATCTGGTCTAACCTAAATCCTCCATGGAACAAAATTGATTCAATATCAGAGGGTTTATATGGAAATTTTTAAATAGAATGAAAAAAAAAAAAAATGTCTTTAACAGCTCGGTAACTCCTAAGGTTTAATATAGGAAGCAGACCATTCTCACAAGCCATAGATGAGTGTGGCAGAACAGAAAGGAAATATTTGGTGTAAGGAACAAACAATAAGTGAGGATTAAGGTATAGGGGAAAAGACACAATCTAACTATATATCTTTGAGTCAGATGAGCATGCCTCCCCCCCCTAATCAATACAGAAAGACGACCTCTTAGAGAGTGAGTCTGTCAAGGTACGTCTATTTATTTCTACCCTAATTTTACTATTTTTGTGTGGCTCCTGCGTACACACACTCTCTGACATTATGAAATTTATGTTTGCCTATTTCTACTGTTCCCCCATGCTCATGTTGTGTAGAACAGGAATGCATGTATTTTATCGATATACAATGTTAAGCCTCAAAGTCTCGTATTACTTCAAAAATTCATCTAATCATGCAGATTACATGCCAAATTTTCGCCTATTCAAGCATCTTCAGGGGGCTTCAAGGGTTCTATAAGCAAGATAGAAACAGACCATGACAGTGCCAATATTAACAAAAATTTCAGCATTTTAAACAAAAGTAGTACCATGAGCATTATGAATAAGTATATGGAATTATATAAAGAAAATTTGGTTGAAAATCTTACTTAATCGGACATTCCTAAAAATATTATTAACTTGCTCAGCCTTGGTGAAAATCTCTTTCCCATTACCATTAAAAGAAAATATTTATAACATAATTGCGGAAACCGAATGTATACTCAAATGCATTAATACTCCAGATAATCATAAAAACAGAGTAAGAAATAAGATTGCACAAAAAATTAATAATTTTTTATATAAGAAAACTTATGAAAGAGACCCCATTGCCCGGCTTTGGAAGAAAGATTTTTTACACCTGAAGAAGCTAAAGAAAGATAACCCTAACCTATACATCGTAAAAGCAGACAAAACTAAACGTGTGATAGTAATGAAAAAAGAAGCATATGATCAAAAAATGATATCATTACTTGAAGATAACAATGTATATAAAGTATTGGTAAATGATTATAAAGGAAAGCGACTCAAAGAGCTGACTAACAAATACAACAAATTCGTTGAGAAATTAAATAAAAAGAACTACATTTTAAAAAAAGGTCTGTTTCTATCTTGCTAATAGAACCCTTGTAGCCCAGAAGATGCCAGAATAGGCGAAAATTTGGCATGTAATCTGCATGATTTTTGAAATAATACGAGACTTTGAGGCCTAACATTCTATATCTGTAGTTGATTAGTCTCTTCCTACACACTGGTTTATGTATTTTATCTACATATTGTGTACCTTTGGTCCCATTCTTGTATCCGATACCTCCATTTTTCATTCATTTCACTCCATGTCCTACCCATAAGGTCTAAATTGTCGGCACATCCAAGAAGCTGAACAGATCTATTCAACAGGTTTCCCACAACCTGAATTCCTAATAGCATTTTTTAGTAAATAATACTAAGGCTAATTGGCCTATTCTGCACTTTCTGGAGCATTTACCTAAATAGTTTATATTCAACTACTAACACTCATTAAAAATAAAAAAAAAATAAAAAATGGATAAACTGGGAATATTTTATATTTATATAAAATTATAAAATATAATTTCATCTGGAAAGCTTTTATCGTAAGTTTCATAAAAATAATATAGACTCTGACTATGAAGCTTAAATGATAAAGACTATAATTTTTAACTAGTTAAAATTTTTTACTGAATAAAGTTTTACTTTACACAAATTTTACTACTAATTTAAAAATTTGAGGTGAATAAAGGATCTATAAAAAGACTTGATTAGCTGTTAAATAATAATAATAATAATAATAATAACCCGTGAGAGGTTGCTAGTCCTCCATCGGGCGCCTCCCCAGGTGGCGGATATGGGGATGCTCATTAGATATGATGGGTACCGGGGAAATAAAATACCCGGGGCGGACCAAAACTAGCAAAATCCAGGTGCGACGGTTCCCAGAATGGGCGGCAACCTGGTCAGCGTCTGTACCCCATGTCAGGGGCGGCTGATATCATATCACCTGGCAGTAGGTATAAAATAAAATGCATCTACCCATCAAAAATGGTGCGAACTAGGAGACAAATAGCCTCGGACGAATCCGGAGTGAGGGCTGCTCCGGAGGGATTGGATTCACAGCCTTCGACATCTGCAGGCGGTGCGAGCGGTGCCTCGGTGTCGTATGTTCCTGTAAGACTGGCTGCCATAGGACTTTCAACTATAAACTCCGAACTGTGCTTGGATACTGTAGAGTCTCCCGCACGGGGAAGAGGAACCATCGGCCAAACCAATAGGCAACGAAGGATGAAGTGGGACCGCAATATGAATATTGCTGCAATCCGAGCTTATTTATTGGCTACACATTTAGAAACAGATAAAACAGGTTACCGAAGTAGAATTAACCATTATTGGAGCGAAAAATACCCTCAAATAACAGTATCATCCCAAAGACTAGCTGATCAGGTGAAGCAAATATTAGAAAGAAAATTTTTATCGGAGTCAGAAATTATGGCAATTAAACAGGAAGTAAGCCTTGCACTTGTTCCGAATCCAGAAAGAGTAACAGAGGTAGTTGAAAATGCTGAATCGTCAATTGGAAACAATTTACCGGCCACTTCTTCTAACAATCAAGGTGAATTGCAGCTTAAACAAATACGAAATACATTGCTACGAGAGCATATCCTCTATGATGGAATACCTTTAAATAGTAGGCCTGTAATCCCCAAAGTACCTTACTCAAAACAAACATTATCCACTGTAAGAGCTGTAAATGAAATACTGGCGGAGCATATGTCGGAGGAGATAACTCTAGAAGAGATATGCCATTGGATATATGTGGGCGCTCGAACGGTTGCTATGGACCTTGGATTAATAAAAGATCGGAAAAATAGTGATACATCGAATAAACCTGGAGATCCCCCATGGAAACGAAGAATCAAGAAAAAATTGAGAACCTTCGCTGTAAAATCGGTATTATCACAAATTACCTCCGAAGTCCAGAAAACGCTTCTTCAAAATTACGGAAGAAAATTGATGAAATTATAGTGCTCAATATTGGAGGTGTTGCAAGTAGTGAGTTGAACCAAACTCTTAGAATTTACATGGAAACACTGAAACAGAAATTAGCAGTGTTTGCTAATAGAATCAGGAGATATACAGAAGCTTATAATAGAAGGAAACAAAATAGTGTATTTAATACAAGTGAAAGATATTTTTATAAGCTTCTCAAACCTAAAGAAAATTGTAATAATGTTATATACCCAAACCCTGCTGATACGTTAAACTACTGGAAAGGTATCTGGGAAAACGAAAAATATTATAACAGTGACGCATACTGGCTGGAAAAGATTAGAAATAGTGTAACAGACCTTCAACCGATGGAAGCAACCAGTATTACTGCGGATGATGTAACAAAGGCTATTAAACTAATGAAAAATTGGAAAGCATCAAGACCAGATAAAATTCAAAATTATTGGCTGAAATATTTTACGAATACACATAGCCATCTTGCTTCTTGGTATCAAAAATTATTATCAGAAGAGATAATCGTTCCTCCGAATTTCTGCACAGGCATTACCTATTTAATAAAAAAGGTAAATAAAGAAAAATTGGAACCGCATGATTTGAGACCCATAACTTGTCTTAACGGCGCATATAAGTTACTAACGGCTATTCTCAAAAACAAGCTGACTGAATATATTCAGGCAAAGAGCATTATGGCAGTAGAGCAACTTGGTAATAAATCAGGTTCAAAAGGATGCAAAGAGCTCTTGATCATTGATTCCTTCGTCGCCGCTCAAGTAACAAAAAGATCTCGCAATATTGCTTTATCTTGGATTGACTACCGTAAAGCATTCTATTCAGTCCCTCATGATTGGCTTTTGGAGGTTTTGAAGATATATAAAATCGACGTCGCAATAATTGACTTGTTGAAAAGGCTAATGCAACTCTGGAAAATATCAATCTCCACACCAACATGGAATGGAGAGGATATTAATCCATACATAATAATTAGGAGGGGTATTTTTCAGGGTGACTCTCTTAGTCCTCTTTGGTTTTGTTTGGCACTCAATCCAATTAGCAAATTATTGGAAGACACAGGCAAGGGATACCAACTTAATTCAGAAACAAAGCTCTCTCATTCGTTTTATATGGATGAACTTAAGCTTTACGCTAGGAACGAAGACGAAATGAAGGCTCTGTTGAAAACGGTAAAAACATTCAGCGATGAAATTAAAATGGATTTAGGAATCGATAAATGTGCCGTCATCTATGTAAAAAGAGGAAAGATCGTAGAAGGAACTAATATGGAACTCTCAGATGATGTTGTTCTTAATCAGTTGAGAGAAACCGATTCTTACAAATATCTGGGACTGCACCAACTGCTGAAATTCAAAGCTAATTCAAAGAGAATCTTCGAAGATGAGTTTGTATACAGAATTAAATTAGTACTGAAGTCTCACTTATGGAAGAAACACCATTAAGGCATTGAATACGTGGGCAGTGCCAGCATTAGCCTATTCATTTGGTGTACTGAAATGGACCAAAACAGATCTCGAAAGGTTAGATCGTCTTGTTAGAGTTCAGATGGTGCTTTCAAGAAAAAGGCATCCCAAATCCTCGTTTTCAAGGTTATATCTTCCTAGGAAAATGGGAGGCCGTGGTCTGATGAGCCTGTTAAGGCTATGCCGGGAGCAAGAAAATAATCTTCGTACTTATATTAGATGTCAAAACTCTAAGATGCTATCAACTATTGCTTCGCTGGATGCAGATTATACCGCTCTAAATCTACTAAATGCTGAAAATCCAAGCAATGACTCAGACTATGCTACCTTAAAAGAGGAATGGAAAAACAAACCACTACATGGACGTTTTTACCATTCATTAACAGACAGTGGTATAAATACTAAAGCATCTTTGACATGGCTAATAAATGGTCATTTATTTCCCGAAACTGAGGGATTCTTGCTGGCCATCCAAGATCAGGTGATAGCTACAAGAGCGTACCGAAAAAATATTTGTGGGGAGAATATAACTGATTTATGTAGACTGTGCAAACAGACTGCGGAGTCAATACAGCACGTCACTTCGGGATGTGGAATACTTGCGGGTAAGGAGTACTTGCAGAGGCACAACAACGCAGCCAAGGTAGTGCATCAAGCCATAGCTGAGAAGATGGGGCTCATTGATTACTACTGCCCGTATTATAAGTACCGTCCGGAACCAATCATCTCCAGGCAAAGCGTCAAGATGTTCTGGGATCATCCCATGATCACGGATCACACTATACAAAACAATAGGCCTGATATTTTAATATTAGACAAAGGAAGGAAAATGGTGTCGATAATAGAGATTGGTGTTCCTTCAGACGATAATGTACATAAGGTAGTAATAGAAAAAAAAAGAAAATACGTAGAATTAGCGGAAGAAATGAAGAAGCTTTATGGCTTAAAGGAAAGCCGCATTCTACCTTTGATAATATCAAGCAACGGCTTAATACCAGAAGAAACCCTGTCTTCATTGCAAGAGCTGGACCTTCCATCTGGAACGATGGTGAAAATGCAGGAGTCAGTATTGTTGGGCACTGCAAGAGTAGTCAGGAAATTTATGACAATCAAATAGATCAAAAGTTTTAAATATATTTACATAATTATTGGTTGACCTACTTTGGTCCCCAATAATTTTAAGACCATGTAACATGTGAAACAAATAAATAATAATAATAATATATAAAAAATATATATATATTATCAAATTATCAAAACATGATACCTGAAAGATTGTAGATGCAGTTATCTTCATCATCAAATTCTAGCTTAACAGGTATGCTATTGACACTTGATTCAATGTCTAGTAGGTAAAGAGTTGGCACAAATAATGAAGAGGGACATTCACTGTCAGAAGAGGAATTGTTAGGATCTAAAATTAAATCGGAAGAATTAATAAAACAATCCCAAAAATGTCATTGTATTTTATTTTATTCCTATTATATTTAAGTAGCTCTGTTACAAACATGACCAGGTCCACTTGGACAAATTTCTATGGATTATACGAAATGTTATGATTTTTACATGCAAATCCACAGAAACCCTTCCTCACTTTCTTGTAGTTAAGCACCAAGGTTAAACTTGGAAATTTCGTCAATGTCTAAATATAGATACTGAGGTAGTATAGATTTAATCATAAGAGAAGCCAAGAATCTGTATTGGCCAATTTTGTATTAAAGTGAGTTATATCAATTTGTTTATACAATGTTTCTTGCTGCTCTGTTTTTTTGGTGTTTTTCTCATAGTAAAAATATTTTAGCAGTGATAACAGGGTGAAACCATTGATGGGATGGAAATCGGACTCAATTTATAGTAAAAATTGATCTGTGTATAAAACAAAACTACTCATTTTACATACTATCACATAAAAACTGCACAGAAGGAAAGACATAAGTAAAGCGTGCATAGCCATAAAGACAATTTAAAATAAAACTCAAAAGGAATTATTAGCCAATTTCTATATAAATAAAAATTATATATATATATATATATATATAAAAATATATGAGTCATAAATTAAAAAGAAAACTATGGTTATACTAAACACTTAGAGCAGAACATGCCCGTCTGAAACCTATGGTTGTCGAAACTTCTGCTAGGGACTTTCATGTCTCCTTTTGTGAGAGTCTTCAGTAAATATTCAAAGATAAGCAGTGAAGGGCACACAGCCCTTGCTGCCATTTCCCCCCCCCCCCCTACCACTAGTCATTGTCCCCTAGAATTGCAGTGCTTGAGAGACACATATTCCCAAACTCACACCTTTTTCTTTCAAGTATGTCAGAGATACTTATTCTTATATTAGTTATTACATACAAAGGGTACTACAAAAGTTTTGCAATACAACTTTTTTTATTTAATTTTCTTAAAGTAATTTCCACCACATTCAATACACTTCTCCTTACGTCGAAACCAATCATTAAACCAGCTCTGCCAAGTTTCATCTGGGATTGAGGCACATTCGTTGTCCCAAGCCCTCAGAAGGTCCTTGTCGCTTGAAAAACGTTTTCCTTTCAGCTTCATTTTCACATGTGGGAACAGCGCAAAGTCACAGGGAGCAATGTCTGGACTATAAGGAAGGTGCTTAAGAAGTTTCAGCCCAGTACTGGCCAAATACTCGGTGCAGGCTCTGGCACGGTGAGCTGGTGTGTTGTCATGGTGGAGGGGTCCATTCTTGAATTTGGTCTCAGGTTTTTCATAGACTCTATGACTTTAGGCAGGAACTGCTCAGTGGTACACTGGTGGAGACTGTCTTCTGTGTCTCGAAAACAACACCCTCTACAATTCCGCTTGATCTGAAAAATACAGCGATCATTTTTTTTTTTTTTTACAGATCGAGATTTTCTGACAGTTACAGGTGTATTATCATCGTCAAATACCCAAACTTTGTTTTGAGCCTTGGTCAGCACATCATAATAGTAGGGGAGACCGGGCTTGGTTGGCAACAGTTTTCACTTTTTTGAATGTTGAGTCGTTCCTGTTAATATAATCCCAATAGGGCTGATACCACTGTAAACTCCAAGTATTAGAGTACTTCAAGTATTTTTTTCAACACATAATACTAAGATCATAGAAAATTGAAGAATTAGTCAATCCAGAGTATGCCAATTAACCCCCCATGTGGGGCAGGCTGGCCTAGAAGGTGGGGTTGTTTAGCCATCTCATTCAAGTACTGTATGACACATATTATTGTTATTAAAAGCTGCACTATAATGGTATAATAATTTTGAATCGATTTTTAACAGCTTTTAAGGGAAAATAGAATGACAATAGAAGAAGATAGAAGTTTAGACTGTCGTCACTTTTTGCATAAGAAAAATATCTCTCATCTTCCTCAATGAAACTAAAGACAATTGGTAGTTTCACCTTTGATTATGTTTACCTTGCTTTTGTGAATTGCTACTGCGCCAATAAAAAAAATTTGAAGAGAGAAAACTAATCCCACAGGAGAGATCATAAGAAAGATGGCTGCCAGGACAGGGGAGAACAATCAAACAAGAAACTGGTTAATCGAAAGGTTAGGTTTTTCAAAGGAGCTTGGGGCTATGTGAACACAATCGGAGTCAAATGTTTTTCCATTCCTTTAAACCAAATTGACTGAAAATATAAAAATTTACTTATATGTTGTAAAATCAATCAATGAAGCACACTCTTCAGTACACTGTTAGCATCGGATTGAAAACTCAGGACAAGACTCCTGAGGTCGAGCGGGTTACATGGTACAATGGTGGGGTCTTCACAACAGGTGTGACGGAAACTATAAGCCGATGGCCAACCTACCCCCTATGCCAGCCACCCCCGCTCTCCCCTATAGCCAAGTTTCGTCACCAGTCACGATGCTGTTCACATACGTAGAATGTCCCTTATCAAATAGTTTCAGCATCTTTCGGCACCAAGTCACACGATGAGCCATTCGCTCTTCCGTTAGACTATGGAGCACCCAAAGACAACAAAGTTTTTTACCTTTAAATGGTCTCTCAGAATTGAATGAATTACTGGTGCATGAAGGCATAATGTCTCCTCTATCTGTTGATATGTCACTCGATGGTCCTCATCAAACATTTTCCTCACGGCAGAAATGTTTTCCTTTGTTCAAATTGCCACTTTCGAATTCTCTGTACAATCTAAATATAGTCATATGATTTGGACAATCATTATTCAATGCAATCTTCATTTCTTCTAAGCATTGATCTATGCTTAAACCACACACAAAAGTATATCGCAAAACTGCCCTTACTTCACTACGTGACCACGATGCCATAATACGCACTTTAATCTGTCACTGCTAATGAACAACTGAGCAAAGAGATGTGATGAACTGGCAGCTTGTATGAAGGCATGAATAGATCTGATCACGCAGCAACTTGCAGCCTCCTCGGTCTTTCCTTTAAGTAAAATTGCAAAACTTTTGTAGTACCTGTTAAATGTGGCTGCACTGTTCGAGATTGGAGGTAATAAAAAAATTAAATAAAAGGACATATGTTAGTTAATGTTATAAAATGGAATGTACTTCATCTCGAGTAAGAGGTTAATAAAAAAGTTTGTATTAATGAATACTGTTTTTTTAAAGTTTGTTGTTACAATAGTAAAACATGGTGTCAGGTTTTTGTCGAACTCACGCGTTCTTTATTGTTCATACAATGGTGCTGGAATCATTGTTTATTAAACTGCTTCTCAGAGTATTTTTGTTATATTGCAATTCATCATGGAGGGAGAATTGTTAAAAAAGGAAAAGTCTGTTTTAAGGGAAAGATTAACATGGATGCTAACTTTCGTGTCATCTCCTGATTTTGAGATCGCTTCACTATCAGAATTGAAAGAGAGAAGTACTGACTCAGGTAAGATTTTTAATGAATTTAATGAATTATTAATCCATACGCTTGATTATATCAAAGATGATTATATTGAAAACTTTGAGAAAGATTATTTCCATGTCAAAAGTGCTCTGGAGGAAAAAATTGCACTAGCCTCTTCAGTAGTGGTTAATAAGAAGCCTTCCGATTTCACTATTAAATGTGAGGTTGCACCTATTAAAATTCCAGTTTTTAAAGGGGACATATCATTGTGGAACTCGTTTTATGAATTATTTAAATCAGTCGTTCATGAGAAACAGTCCTTAGACGATGTATGTTTTCAACTTCTCAAGTCATCCCTGGAGGGGGAACCGTTGGATAGGTTATCTGGACTAGACTCTGACAAATTTTCTTCTATTTGAAGATTAATACTCTGACAATTACGCAGTAGTTCTTGATCGGCTAATTAATGTTTATCAAAAGAATAAATATGTCGTGTATAAACATTTAGAGAGGGTCATAGAGCATCCAAGTGTAGAATCTAGCCAGGATATAAAGAATTTTGCCGTAAAGAGTTTTGGTATAACACTGAAGGCTGGAATGCCATTTTACAATTTTTGCGTAAACTGGATAGAGTCAAAGCATTTGTGGGAATTGCATGACAGCTCTACTAAATTTTTGCCTATAGAGGAATTGTTAGTGTTTTTAGAGAAGAAGGCCCATATCCGGCGTGATGAACACACAGAGGTCCCTGGTTCGATAGAGGTACATCAAGTTCATAGAGAAAAAAATGTAAAAAAAAAAAATCATCTGCATGCATTCAGAAATGTTCTCGGTGTGCAACCTACCACAAATTTCGTAACTGCCCTGCTTGGGGGAAAACTTGTTCTAGATGTAAGGGGGAAAGAACCATTTCGCTGCAGCCTGTATCAACTGTAGAGTTGATGTACTATATTCTGAAAATGTTGTTGACCTTGAATCGCAAAATGAAGTTGGAATTGTCAAAAAGTTCTCTATTAATGAAGTAGGATCTAGAAATAGCTGTTGGCTTCAGGATGTGTATATAGGTGGTTCTTCTGTAACTTTTACAATTGATACAGGAGCAGATATAAGTGTTATTCCTAATGACTTGGCTACTAACTTGAGAGCACCTATTCTTAAGCCTGCTTGTTCAGCAGTCACATACACAGGAGAAAAAATACCATTAGTAGGCTTGACTGCGCTAAAATGTTCTATTGGGGATGTTAGTCATATAAAGTAATGGTCTGTGACAAGGTACGATTTGCTCCAACAGAATTACAAGTCTTCACTGATGATTAGTGCTTCGACATTTTCACTCGAAACCCCAATCATGTGCAGTCTAACTCGTTCGTTGAAAAAGGTGTAGGGATCATTAAGAGCATCCTGAAGAAGACCGCAGATGGAAAGGATGATTTATATCTAGCTCTCCTTGAATATAGGAATACTCCACTGAAGCATTTGCAGTAGTCCCCAGCTCAGCTGTTGATGAATCGAGTGTGCCGCACTAAGCTACCGTCTACGGCATATACGTTGATGTCTCAAGTGAATGCTGACGTACCTGCTAAGCTAGAAAAGAAGCAATCAATTCTTCGAAAACACGGACCACCACAATCATACATAGTAGAGGACCTCCATAGCGGCAGAGGAGTCAGGCGGAATAGAGTGCATCTTCGCCTAGCTTCGTTCAATGAAGATGGGGCTAAATCATCAATGAACTTGGTCCCACCAGCGTCAAGACCTCAAAGGTCCAGGAGGGTGCCAGTTAGACTAAAATATTGAAAAGAGGAAAGGTGTTACATGTGGCTACACTGCTCAAGATGGGAGGTTATAAAAAAATAAAATAAAAGGACATATGCTAGTTAATGTTATGAAATGGTTGTACTTCATCTCGTGTGAGAGGTTAATAAAAAAGATTGTATTAATGAATACTGTTTTTTTGAAGTTTGTTGTTACAATACTAAAACAGTGCCCTTTGTATTTATACATATTCTGATTAATTCTTTTTATAATTACTGAATTGGATGTTAAAAGACCCAAATTTACCCTTTTTTTTTACTACCTCCATTGTTTTATCTATTTATTTTTATCTAAAATAATCGTTCATTAGATTTTATATTCCACATTTCCAGTGTTGAAAATGGTCTGTTCATCATATTTTTATTTAATTTTCTTGATTATATTTCCTAATTCTCCTTTTTTACTGAAAGAAGAGTTTGGCAGTACAATTCCAAATGGCAGATGAATTGCCTAACAGAAAATGTCATGGTAGTTATCAGTTCTCTAAATCATCCCAGATTTTAGAATAACTATTATGCATACTTAAGATCACATCATAATAATGTGATAAAACACACACACACACACACACACACACACACACACACACACACACACACACACACACACACACACACAAGCACGCACGCACGCACGCACCCACGCACGCACGCACCCACGCACGCACGCACGCACGCACGCACCCACCCACGCACGCACGCACACACACACACACACACACACACACACACACACACACACACACGTTCAGAAAATAATAAACAGCTATATTATGGAGTTAGTTTCTATAGATTTATGTGGTTTATATAGCACTATCCATCAGCAACATTGGCATGATTATGAGAACAATATAGGAGTCTCATTGAAAAAAAAATTGTCTTATGGCCTAGAAACTCACATTTCATGTTTTCTAAAGCAACAGAATCAAACTTAAAAAACTTAATTGTAAAACTATACCACTATCAGATGAGTCACAGCTAGCAAAAAAATGACGAGTCATGTGGTGATATACATTCTTCATAAGGCTTTCTTTTTTTAAATTATCCACTGATAATACAATAAGCAAAGGCATCCCGAATAGATGGCTAATGCTGAATTCATCAGATGGTTTGCATTTTTCCCAGAAACAAACGGGTATAACTGTATATTCGGAACAACTTCTAGATTCAAAAGGTAACTCGTACCTGTGAAACAAAATAATATATTAGGCTTCTTCCAAAAATTAAATAATAAAGCAGATTAACTATCTGATAATTTATTTAATTTTTATTATTTTATATAATGGTTCCCTTTCTTAAATATAAGCATAAGTTCCTCAGAGCACAGTGATGCTATATCACTTATGGTTCATAGAGCAATGTCTTAAAAAAAAAAAAAAAAAAAAAAAAAAAAAAAAAAAAAAAAAAAAAAAAAAAAAAATATATATATATATATATATATATGAAGAGTCCACGGAAGGAAGGGGGGATGTCATTTGGAGTGCTTTCAGAGAAAATCGAGTTTTTAGGTTTGGATCTTTAATTACTTAAGTATCTTTTATTATTTTTCTTCAATTTTTTTATATGTCCTTTTCCTTTTTGTTTTGCGTGTCAAAATAATAAATTTGCCCGAAACAGACATATCACGCTCTAAAAAAAAAATGTTTTAGTAAAAAAAAACAATTTAAACATAACAGGAAGGGGGATAGTCATGGACGCTCCCCCTTTCTTCCCTGTTTTATTGATGAAATGGTGATATTAATACACAATCCATATAACTTCTAACATGACTCTCCCCCATTCTAGGTTTTTCCGCGTGGACATTCCCCCTTTCTTCCGAGTACGTGGTTCTTTCCATCGCTTGTAATCAACCGACTGTCATTTTTTCTGACTATTTCTTTTCACCAACATATTCTGCTCATCTAGACGAACAATTATATGTATATAACTAAAATTCGGAAAAAATTGACTCTCCCCCTTTCTTCCGTGGACTCTTCATATATATATATATATATATATATATATATATATATATACATATTGTTCACATTCTTAAACCTTAATAAAAGTACTTCAGAGCACAGTGATTTCTATTGAATCTGAGTCTGCTTAGGTCTCTAAAGCACTTTCTCTCCCTGACACTAGAGATACTATTTTATATAAAATAATTATATCTGTATTTAGATGCCATTAGCTAGAAGCTATTACAGGAGTAGAATTTGGTATAGATGTGTTGGATAGTCGTGTAGTAGTAGTAGTATGTCAACTAATCTAAGTGTGAATCAATTAAGACTGCCTTAACACATTCAGTGCGGACCCAGTAGATCTACTGGGCCTGTACAGTGAGTAGACAGGCACCCCGGGTCCGCACCGAATGTGTTAAGAGTCACTAATCGAGATCTGTTCCCACAGCACACCTTAACAATACATCACCGTGTTGCTGATAAATTAATAACTTCGGTAGCTATTTCTTTCAAGGAGAATGAAACAGCCATTAAAAAAAAATAGAGAATTTTTCACGGTGGCTATAATCAAAAGATAAATAAGAGATAAGATCTGCCCCTACCCACAAATCACTTTGCATAATTTTTTTTAGTAAAATAAAATTAATCATAAAAATACGATATCATAGATAAATATGGGGACACTGGACATTCAAAAGTATACCATTCTTAGATTATATCAAGTATACCTACACATGGAACAACTCTATGTCCTCATATAGCTCTAGGGGTTCATTGTTGGAGTAGAAACGGTGGAAATGACTCTTGTTGAGGTCAGTAACCAGTAGCTGACTCGACTTGCAAGAAGTTTTAGTTGCAACTTCATGGCCCAGATCTTTGATGAGACTCCTCCTTGAAAGCGAAATCCTAAGAAATAATTCTTTTTTCTTAGGGTCATAAGGTACAAATTTTACCTAAAACAACAATAAACATAATAAAGAGGGAAAATTAAAAACAAAAACAATATTTAAGCATTTTATATGATCATACAATAATTACAAAAAAACAATTACTCTTTTTTTTACTGTAGAACAATTTTAATATTCAGTGAAAAGTTTAGAATTGAGAGCCTACTAGGTAAAAAATCAGTATAAAGGCTTACTTTTAATAAACCATGGCTTTTTCAGGACATTCAATTTGCATTGCTAATAAGACCAGAAGCTGATGCAAATATATTGGGAATTTGATTCTAAATAATTTTAGAATCAAATTTAGTAAGCGTAGCAGCTCTTAGGAAGTATCCTTTATATCAAAACATAATCTGTGTCTTACCAAATTCCATAAATATACTTTTTCAAAATATTTTTAAGTAGAAAATATTCAAACATCAATTGATAGAGGATCAGTAATTTTTTTTTCGATATTAAAGAGAAATCTCAACTTTAATACCTCACTATAGTATTGAAGTAATAATGTAATCATTATAAAATTACTTTGTATTGATTTTCTTGATTGATTGGTAGTGGCAAAGACAGAGTAGAGAATGGATCAAAGGCCAAACTTAAGTATTCACAATGGGAACAGATAATACTTGACTTCAGAAGACCATGGAAATGGTCTACAATAATAGAGTCATTTCTCATTTTGTAGTTCTTCCAATACTCCATGGCAAAAACCTGAAAGAATTTTTTTTTTTAAAAAAGGAAAATGTAAGGATTGAACAAAACATTTGTTGTAAGAAAAACATATTAATATCTTAATTATTGTAAATGATAATTAGTAAGTATTGAATACTGTTTTATTCATGCAGGTCACTACTCTTATATCATGGGCGCCCGCAGAGAGGGGGGGGGCAAAGCTGCCCCCCTACAAATTTTGAGAAACAAAAACTACAAATTAAATAAATTTGTATTAATTAATTAATTTAAATATTGGCTTTTTTACTCCCAGTATATTTCGAATGCTGATTATAATAACTGAACTAACTAACAATAATAATGAAGTTAAAATGAGGTATTAAAGACAGAGTAGGGAATTCCTATAAAATTAAATTTATGCTGTAGGCCTTCTCTTGTTGAGGAGGGGAGTTTCCAGAAGAATGGGACTTTATCTTTTCTGGCTAACATCTTATTTCTGTTGTCCTGGTATGCCAGAAAAAGCCCCATGCACCCATTCAATGCTAACTCTGTTTTGTTTAGCAAGGTTAATAAAAATTCTACTGCAGGTCTAAGTAACTTTGGATTATGTAAAATAATTATTGTGTGAGAGAGGATAAGATTCCCCAGTTTTTAGATAAAAATGAAACCTTTTTTTCATAAAAAGGGTCAAGCCCCAGTCATTCAAAGTAGTTTTCATTTCTAACCACTACTTTCTGAGTTCTATGCCATTCACATGCAGGTTTTTTTTTTTTTTTTTTTTTTTTTAAATATTATGAAACGCACAGAAAATCCGGTTTTAAGGGTACAAAATATGCTATGTTCAAAGAGATATAATACACATTTTAACACCTAATAGACTAATAACCTGGTAGAAAGTATTAGTAGTAGCTCTTGAATATAGTTTGTTTCAATGTTGCACACAGATAGGAAAACCAAAACTCTACATAACTAAGAGTGAAGACCTTATCACATGCCCAATAATAATTACTCAGATTGCTGCCAGCCTTTTGTTAAAGATATTTAATCCTTTGCAAGATAGCCACTTGCTTATCAGCTCCAAGGCACAGTGGGAATTAGCATGCACTTCAGATTGGAGTACCACATGCACCAGAGAGGCAAATCACCATAACAGCTAGTTAATAATAATCAACTAAATAAGACATAGAAAACACTCGTTAGTGGCCCACCAGCATGTCACAAAATCAATATTAGTTTCATAATTACACAAACTTACCTGAAAGTAAGATATGTGATTTCAAAAATTAGTTTAAAAAAAATTGTAACCTACCATCAACCCAACATGTGTAACAGTGTTTACATCACCAAGATTTAATTGACTAATTCAGTTTCTAAAAGTTAATTCAACTTAAGGAAGAATAAATTCTTCATGAATGCAATAAAATAGCCCCTAAGCTAGCGGTGAGTAAAAATTAATAAAAGTAAGGTGGCATTTAACATAAGACAAACTTACGTGGTCTTCTTCTCCCTGGTAGTCTTCATTTTGTATATAGGGCTTGTTTGTGATTCTATTTAAATCTTCATGCAAACCATCTAACAAGAATGTTAACAGTTCTTGTGAATCATGCTGAGCACAACCACAAAACTCTGGATTAAATTTACCAACTTTAATCTGCAACATAAAAAATTTTGTATTTAAAATATCTAATATATATTACTACATTGATTTTAATATGAATAAATATATATTAAGAATCTTTTTTAAATATAGGGGAGAGAGGGGTTGGTTGGCCATTGGCTTATAGTTTCCTTCACACCTGTTGTGAAGACCCGACCATTGTACCATGTGACCTTTTCGACCTCTGGAGTCTTGTCCTGAGTTTTCAATCCAATGCTAACAATGTAGATAAGAGTGTGCTTCATTGATTGATTTTACAACATGTAAGTAAATTTTCATATTTTCAGTAAATTTGGTTTAAAGGAATGGAAAAACATTTGACTCCGATTCTGTTCACATAGCCCCAAGCTCCTTTGAAAAACCTAACCTTTCGACTAACCAGTTTCTTGTTTGATAGTTCTCCCCTGTCGTGGCAGTCATCTTTCTTATGATCTCTCCTGTGGGGTTAGTTTTCTCTCTTCAACTTTTTTTTTGGCGCAGTAGCAATTCACAAAAGCAAGGTAAACATAATCAAAGGTGAAACTACCAATTGTCTTTAGTTCCAGCGAGGAAGATGTGAGCAATTTTTCTTATGCAAAAAGTGACGACAGTCTAAACTTCTATCTTCTTCTATAGTCATTCTATTTTCCCTTAAAAGCTGTTAAAAACCGATTCAAAATTATTGTACCATTAAAGTGCAGCATTTAATAACAATAATATGTGTCAGGCAGTACTTGAATGAGATGGCTAAACAACCCCACCTTCTAGGCCAACCTGCCCCACATAGGGGCAAGTTAATTGGCATATAATGGGTTAATTGGCATACTCTGGATTGACGAATTCTTCAACTGTCTGTGATCTTAGTATTAAATATTATGTTGTGAAAAAAATACTTGAAGTACTCTAATACTTGGAGTTTACAGTGGTATCAGCCCCAATGGGATTATATTAACAGGAACGACTCAACAATAAAAAAAGTGAAAAGTGTTGCCAACCAACCCCGCTCTCCCCTACATTTATATATTTTCTTTTCTGTAAAACCTTTCCCTTTTTTTTAAATTAAAAACTAAATATGCCTAATTCTAATAACTAAAAGATTGCTTCTATTGAACTTATAGGTTCCTTGAAAAATATTATATAGCATAACCTACAGACCATCAACTATGATTGACCCAAATATTTGCCAAAGGATCTTGTTTTCAAAGATTTGAATCTCCCTCTCCTCAATATTAGACAGGGTCCAGGTCTCTGGTACATAACCTAAAACTGGCCTAATAAGAGTAGGATTGTACTAGGTGCGGCAGAGAGGGAACTTATCAGGTGCTTTATGAGTCTGAAATAGCACCTGTTGGCTTGGACCTGTCCCAAGTCTGGATAAAGGACGAGGGGTTGGGTTAGGGACTTGCAATCACTCATCAATTTATTGTGAACATAGTATTTTGAAATGGATCTCAGTTAGCAATGTTTTCAACATCTTTAGAAATGTTTTTATATTCTCCTACATTTTAATTATAACGTAATTATACCTATGAGGAAATTGAATTTCCTGGAATCCAGTTATGTGCATCACAAAGCATGACTGTGACGTCTTAAAATTTATATTCTTATTTCTTACTGCAGTATCACACCCAGAAGCAATGATATAAAATACAAATTCTTACTTATAGAAGTTTTGTATGACTTTTTGATCTATTCGTTCACACATTGCTCTCCACACCCTACTTTCTTTAAGATTTCACATTTCACTTATAAAAGGTAGTGTAAAATTTTTCTATTTGAAACTTGTTTTTTCCAATGCTTAATGTACAACTGAGAAATACAACCTGAGGTTCACGCGAGGATGATTGAAGCTCTATAAGTGTAGCATAAATACCTATGTGCTGCTTTAAATAATTTGAGCATCACATGTTTTTCTAGGCATTTACACTGTAAAGAACAATAAAAACTTCTTTTAGTTACCATGAATGAATGAATGAATAAAAGAAAACAAATAATTTCTATTGAACATATATGTTTCAACACGCGCTTAAAACACATTAACAGGACTTTTACATGTGCAGTGCGCTTTATTTATTAATAATGCTCGGATTTCTGTTTTTTTGTAGTAATTTAAAGCAATGCCAACTCAAATTACTTATTTGAATCAAGCCTAATGGCATGTTTAACCAATAAAGTTTTAAACTGCACTAAATTGCACGTTTTGTGGTTTACTGCTCAAAATTACACTTTTTGAAATTTTATCGCATTATCTGAAAAAACAAATATTGTCTTACAAAACACAATCATAAACATTATCAGAAATGTGAATTGATCATTTGGCAAACAAAAAGGGAACTTACATATAAACATCTCATTTCCAAAAAAATGGTGTTAAACATGGTAGGACAAGATAGTGAAGCGCGCTATAGCCGAGAAGGAAGCATGAAAAGAGTGTAAAACCAATAGGAACACAGAAAAATGGAATGACCAAGTCCTAAAAAACAATACATTCAAAATAATAGTCATAGAGTCCAAAAAGACCTTATGGGAAAGGTTTGGCACATTAGTAAGATAAACACCATATGAAGATTATTAAAAAATTCTTGAAAAAGGTCAAGGCCATCTGAGGGAAGAAAAAAAAACCCAAACATAATGTGAAAAATGAAGGAGAGAAATAATCAAAGAAGAGAAAGGCATATGGGAAACATGGATATCCATGTATAATATTTTCATATGAAAATATTAAAAAACTTTTACCAACGAGATTCCCCAAATGTAGAATGATTGTACAAACAAAAAGATCAGGAAGAGATTGAAAGGTAGATATAATATGAAAAGAGGAAGCTGAAGCCGCCATTGAAACAATGAAAATAGGGAAGATTGCTGGAAGAGATAATATAGCGTCAGAACTCATAAAGATTGTAGGAAATAATCTTACTAAGATCCAACATGCCCTTTTCCAAAAGATACATACTGAAAAGCGGATACCAAAAGATTGGGAACTCAATTTCATAGTACCAATAAAAATGAAGGATTGGATTCTGTAGGGATTGTGGTAATTATAGAACAATATTTCTGTCACCTGTAGTGTATAAATATAAACATCCATTCTTGGAAAGAAGCTAAGGACATTTGTACGGAAGGGTCTCTAGTAGCAGCAAGCAGCGTTTCACTCAGGACAGCAAACGCATGATCATATCTTTTCCTTACATTCTTTTCATATCTTATCATATCATAACATCATAGAAAAAGCATGGGAGCGAAATAAGAATCTATACCTTGCTTTCCTTGACCTCAAAGCAGCCTTCGATCATGAATTCCTTCGATACCTCCGTGACGAAATTTGGAAGGCATTAATAGCCATGAATGTTCCCTAAGACTCTTAGGCAGTAGTTAATAAGCAATCAGAAGCATCATTATACCATCAATAGTGGTGTTGGTGTAATTGGATTTTTTGAGTCCCATAGTTTTCAAAATGCCAACCTTTGAAGAGGTAGTGTTTTAAATGTGGGAATATGTGGGTCACATGCTCTATTTCTCCTTTTACCATTCCGGGAAACCAGAACCGGGTAGGATATAGGGATCCACCCTGATAAATAGAAATCCCATTGTATGCTCTGAAACCGAGCCAATAATTGCAACAATTGTGCCTCCTTTTAGGAATATTTTTAAGACGTATAATCTGTGGAGTTAGGCAGTATTGAGTTATGGTCTTGTTGAGTAGAGTTTCATTGAGTTAAGCCTTATTCAGTTAAAATTCAGCTAAGTGAAATCACATAAAGTCTTATCCTATTGAGTTAAATCTTATGATTCTGATTTGGTCCGGAAAAACTCTGTACTATTATGATTAATTAATTATATCTTGTTGAGTAAAAATTTTTTGAGTCAAGTCCTGTTGCTCAAGGACTACTGTCAGTATTCCGTTCCTTACTCATCACACCACAGAACACACAAACATCCTGACCTTCTGAGACCTAATCCTCTAGACCTACCACAATTATGTTTATTAGGACATCGAGATAACTGTACATTCTACCTGTATTAAACCTGTTATGCTTATGAGGCACATGTCATTGGAAAGTTATTGTAAACCTCTTTGAGAGCATTCAATATGCAGTCTTGTATATGAATGCGATGTTTTACATGGTTAGTTAACTATAATGACCTCTATAGTTAATTATATCTAATTCCGATATACGAGGGTGAATCAAATATAAATGAGACTTTTCACCCTTCAGGCACAATAGTAGAGGGAGAACGTTCCTGCTTTGTTTGTTATTGGGTAGGTTTGTCAGGAGTAGGGGAAGCACTTGGGCTCGCCTCCTCAAGCCTCTCAGTGAGACGATGTCCCTCAATTGCACAACGTATTGTAATCAAGTTTCTCACCTCAGAAGGCGTAAAACCGGCCGAAATCTTGAGGAGATTGACTGCCCAGTTCGGGGAAGAGACACAGTCGCGAGCCAGAGTGTTTGCATGGCATAAACAGTTCATGGAGGGTCGTGATCGTGTTGAAAATGAGAGCCATGATTGCAGACCTCGCACCAGCATTACAGCGAACAACATCAGCAGTGTTCGATGGCTTATTAAAGATGACAGACGTCATACCACTTCTGAAACTGCAAGTGATGTCGGGATAAGTTATGGGAGCACTTACTCCATACTCACAAGGGAGCTATGGTACCGTAAGGTGTGCGCCAGGTGGGTTCCTCGCCTTCTCACAGCTGACTAGAAATCGCATCGTCTTCAGGTGTGTGGGTGTCATCTTGCACGATTTCAGGAACAAAGAGACCAATTTCTCACTCACATTATCACCTGTGATGAAACATGGGTGCACCACTACACCCCAGAATCTAAACAAGCGAGTATGGAGTGGAGAAAATAAGGAGAACCTGGACCAGTGAAAGCAAAATCACGTTTGTCGGCTGGCAAGGTTTTGGCTACCGTTTTCATTTACCAGCCTGGATTGCTGTATCTCGATTTTTTGCACGAGTGCAGGACAATTAATGCGGCCTACTACTGCGACATTTTGAGTGAGGTCCGACTTGCATATCACCGCAAAAGACGAGGCTTGTTGGCTAAATACCTACCTACCTAAATAGTTAATATAATTGTATAGCCCCTATAATACTGAAAAATATGTCATTGTAAACAAAATTTTATTTTAAATCCAATAAACTTTTCTGATTGATGCATAATTTTTGAGTTATAAGGATAAAAAAAAAGCGCTAATCATTTCGCAGTTTTTAGGCCACAAAATTTTTTCTGAAGGAAAGTTTGTTTTTTCCCATGCTGGTCTCGTGATATACAAGTTATAAAAAAATACCTTCTACCAGAACTTTTGCAAAACATATTCTTGTGTAAATTTCTTCTGTATTATACGGGCTATAAAAAAAAAAGATTACCTAGAACTAAATTTTTAGGCAAGTAGGTAGTTACTTAGCCAAATTTATGATAAATATAAACAAATTGAAGAAGGTGGATTATTTGTAGTTGTAATTTTATTTCACAAATTATTATTATCTTAGCATCTTTTACAAAATTATCTTAGCAGAAAATAAGCGCTACAAACACTTTAAACTAGTTCAATTGTACATCTACACAGGAGTGAGCTAAGTTTATAATGAGGAGATATGCCAACCATATAAATAACAAACCCCATTGTCTCAATGATGTATTATTTAAACAGTCAACACACCCTGAACCAACAATGCCTTTCACAAAAAAAGAAAAACTTAGATCTTAAAAAAAAAAAAAAGTATTGTGTTCATACTATTAAAAATTAAAGAAAAAAAACAAGAAAAAAAAATCCATTACAATCACAAAATAGACATTGAGGAAAGAACAAAGTAAGAGACCCAATATATGCAGATTTAATATGCATAACAAAAAAAATCTGAAATCAATGAAAAGAGATGGGAGGGGAGTGAACAAGGATTATTTACCTTAAAATTAAGCGGATTCACTGAGGAATAACTTCCAGACCATAGTTTGGCAATTAGATCTCCATATGCTCGAGCGATTTCTCCACCCATCCCTAAAGGGTTATTCACATTCAACTCTAACATGTGGTGTCCTTCTAAGAAGTAAGTTGTAAGAGGATATGTATTACTAAGGCACTGAAAAAATAAAGGCCATTAAAAAAAAACAGAATATAGTATACAAAAAATAGGAAAAACAAATGCATTCAAATATAAACATCATGAATAAAGTCTTTACATACATAAAATATACAGTAAATTATGTATTACTATGTGTAAACTATGAAAAACAAAACACAGAAAAAAAGTTGACGATAAGCAATTACTTTAATTTTACTAAAAACAAAAAATCACAGCAGATATAAAATAAAAAGAAATACAAATGACCAGGTAAAATTTGCAGTTATAGCCGATCATCTCAATAACCAATCACAATACCTAAATTAAATACATATGAAACACGTCATAAAATATGAAATTTATCATAATACATCATCATCTAAATATGAAATAGACATTTCATAAGATCAATCATTTCCAATAACTAAATAAGTTTATAATTTCAATAATCTGACACAAATTGTTGCTGTAGGCATTAATACAGGTTTATCTCAAGGTTTTTAACTTATACTATACCAAGAACAATACCACACCTCTCAATCCAATATGTAGTACTGCAGAGAATAAGTATTATTAGTATAATTCACTTTAGCGACCGGAATGGGAAAAGAGGGAGGATGGCTTCTTTGGATATGAAAAAATTTCAGCACAATTTCATGTTGAAGGAGTAATATCTTTTTGTTATCAAGTGTTTAAGAAACATGTGTTATATTACTACATATGAATATGTCTAACAAGGGGGAGCACATAGCTGATGGGTCATTGATTTGACCAAACATTGTTCAGTGATTCTAGGTCGAAAAAAATTTGAAAATCAATTAGAAATCATAAAAATCAAAGGAACTTCTAGTAGAAGGCTTAGTTAAGAAATTGATAATTAGATGTTAGGTTTTGGGATCCACCAAAACTCTCAAACACAAATTTTTATTTTTTTTTTTTTTCTCAGGAATTTCTTCATTAAGAAGGTTTCCTCAACCAAACTCCTGTTCCAAGACTTTATTATAATTTTTATAATTTTTATAAAAATTAAATTTTTATAAAAAATAAAAACATTATGGAATGAATTCATAATTTTAAGAATAATTCTCATAATTTTAAGATCCTGAATCTGTTAGGAAAGTTATTTAATGCTCTTCCACGCCACATCAACTACTTTGAGGTTATACACCTGTATAAGGAATAAAATTAGAAAAATTCTACAAGTCTTTTTATTTTTAATGTCTTCTTCTAATTTATATTCATATGTCAGGTTTATTCCATTTTGTTTATTTTTTAAAGCCATAAATCTCTATTAAGTAACATATGAAGCTGCAAACTCACACCAACAACTGCAACGGTTGGGTCACGGTTATAATTTTTATGGTTTTTAAAGCCATGGCAAGGACCCAGTTTCCCAACTGTGAAAGAAGTTTCCCAATTGGTGAAATAAGCAGTACCATCACCAATTACTCTTGAATTTTTGAAAAAAAAAAAAAAAAAAAAAAAAAATGCAGAAACTTGTTTTCTTTAGTTGTTCTGAAATTATCAAAAAAAAAAAAAAAAAAAAAGGTAACACAAATTTTTGAAAAATTTTGTAAGCAAAGAAGTATATGTAGTTCACCATAGGGTCAAGAGACCCCATGTAGCACTGGATGTGTTAAACAGTTTTTTGTCCCCCCCTAAAAAGTTTGAAAAAATAGAAATGAACCCCTTTTGAAATAACTGATTGAAATATAGATTTGATAATAACAATAAATCATGCTCCTGGTGTAACCTAATAAATAGAGATGAAGATACTTTTTATTTTATAGCAGTCCCTCCAATATTCTATAGAAATGAATTAATGCAAAATTAGTTTTTATAGTCTGTTTATTTATTTAATACAGACCAAGCCACCCTGATACCAAGGCACTTACCATCTTGAAAACAGTAAAAGTTTTGAGGAGTAGGTTTTAAATAGTTTAGATCATTGATGTGAGTCAACTGCAAACAACTGCTGCTTGTAAAACCATATAACAGAAGTAATCTGCTATGATTTGTGCATTATCTCTTCAATTTGTTCCGCCTTCCCTACGAGCAGTATGGACCTTGCCTAATTTTCCATTTCCATTTTCCATATTCCGTCCACTTCAAGTTGTTAATCTGGCGGTCTTCCCACTGCTGGTCCTCTTCTTCGGAGATTGAAGTGCTGTGGTCCCACAATATTTTTCCACCCGTACACGAATTCCTTGTAGTACGGGTAGTTTCTTTCTTCCATTAGTTGAGGGAACTTGTTTTCCGACAGAATATAGAGCTCAGCTTCCCTCATTAACTTAGCCCTCAGTTCCTCGAAGGCGGTGCAGTTTATAACAATATGCTCAACCGTCTCCGGTATCCTGCATGTAGGGCAAAGGGGATCAATATCCTTTCCAAAGCCTTGTAGCTTGGCTCGGAAGGCCCCGTGCCCCGTAAGGAATTGCGAGACCCAATAATCTGGGAGGACCCACTTATTACCCACTTTGCTTTTAACCGATCGTGGACAGTGGGGAAATATTTTCTTAAGGTAGAACCTTTTGTTGTTGTCACCCACCGCCGGTTCCACTCTTCTATTGTTTCCTCGTGTAAAATCTTTTTCCATTGTCTTGGATCCTCTGCAATCCTTACCTGGATATTTACCGGTAGACCTGCTGAGCCTTCTGTTTTGAATTTCCGTTTCAAGAAATCTTCTCGCAGGATGAGGTCGAGAGGAACCCCTCCTGCTAAGACCCGCACCGCCTCGTGAGAAACTGTCCGGTACGACTTAGTGACCCGTAGCAGAGCCGTGCGCTGGAACGTCGCCAATCTTCGTTTCTGCCGGTGTGAGAGATTCTGGGACCATGCTGGAGAGCCATATCTTAGGATACTCAGAATCGCCCCATTATAAATAGTCATTGTTGCTGGGTATCTGAGCCCCCAAAATGCGCCCCCCAGGCGACTCAGACTATTCAAGGTATGGGCCACCCTTTTGCCGAGGTAGTCCAAATGAGGAGTCATATTCAATCTTCTACTAAATCTGATCAACGTCAACGTATGCCATTGCAGGGAACCGCTGTTCCTCGAGGACTCCCAACAACTCGTCGAATACCAGCTTCCATAGAGCTGGACCAAGGACTGATCCTTGAGGGCATCCCCTCTGTATGGAGGCTTCAAACTCGTAAGAAGTGCCCCTTATCTTAACGAATCTATCCTGGAGGTAGCTGCGTATGAGGGTATATAAGTTGCTGGGAGCGTCGTACTTCTGTAGCTGGTGGAGGACTCGCAGCCACCAGATGCTGTCAAAGGCGGAGGATATGTCGAAGAGCAGCAACATGACATACCGCTCCGCCCTCTGTTCAACGTCTGCGCGAACTTGAAGTAAAGCAGTTCCCTTTCCCTTTGTAGAACCGTATTCGTGTTCGTATCCCCGTAGCCGTGGATGACTAGCTCGAGTAAGTACTGGTCGTAGACTTGATAAGATAAGATGCTCCAGGACCTTGCTCATCACAGGGAGGAGACATATAGGCCTATATGACTTAGGGAGCTGCTTGTCCCTGCCTCCACCCTTGTAGAGTAATCTCAAATCGGCGATCTTCCATTTCCTTGGGAAGTATCCCCTATCTAGGCAATCATTGAATATTCCCAAGAGCCTATCTTCCAGATAAGGAATACTGTTCTTTAACACGTTAACTGCGACGAGGGGTCATTTGACCCCTTGCGGTGACTTCCATTACTGCGAGCCATTAAACGTGTATTTGTCGTAAACTGCGAAGCTTGTCACGCATGCTGTTTTAATATTTTTCAGATTTTTTTTTTTTTTTTTATAATGCACTAATTAATACTAATTATATATCGAAAAAAAATGTTAGGGGTCACTTGACCCCTTGTCGCATTATAGTTTAAATGTTTTCCTTAATGCGGCAAGGGGTCAAATGACCCCTAACATTTTTTTTCGATATATAATTAGTATGCTCATTAACTTGCTCTTTTAATGCTCATTAAACTTCATCTTACTATTGTTTTGGCATATTATATAAAATATTAATGAATATGTAAATAAAAAATATTTTTTCTATTCTAAAATATATTTTTCTAATGTTTGAAAGCTGTGAAAGCGGCAGTAATTTATTGTGAATCACATTTATCTAAGGGTGAATCACAGATTCCCCTTCTTTTCTTGTTCTTTGACTGATTCTACTTAGTATTGTTGACACCTGAGCTCTGGTTTATTTGTCTCGTCTCGATTCAGTAAATAATTTCGAAGAAGGTCCGGACCACTGTGACGACTGTGCCGACAAACCGTCTCTTTGTTTGCAATGCTTCAATGATAAACATTATAAAATGTAGTTTTCACATGTTATTTCTATTTAAATAATTTAATTAGTAATATTTAAGTTTATTTTTTTAAATATATAAAAGGTACACCTATGTTCATTTATTTATAATAAAAACATACTTTTGGTTTTATTTTTTATATCTGAATTCTTCCTTTCATGTTATATATATGCTGAAAATTAAAACCATATAGCAAACATTTTATGATTAAACGTAAAAGGAAAGAAAAAAATTACTGTTAGTATAACACAGATGTAGTGGAAAAAATAAGTAATAAAAATATATTCAGAGGCAACAGAATTCAACCCTGCTTCTGTTACGAATTCTTGTATGTCAGGTATTTGTAAAAAAAATGGATTTCACTTTAAAACATTCATCAATGTTTACAGAGAGTTAATTTTAATGTCTAAGGGACAAGGGGTCAATCAGCCCCTTGACGCAGTTTAGCGGTGTGGTAGCAAGGGGTCATTTGACCCCTCGTCGCAGTTAACGAAAATCCCAGTTTATTTGTTTCGCAGCTAACGTGTTAAGATCGCCACATCTATTGCATCCAGTCCTGAAGCGCGCCCAGTTTTCTGTCTATCCACAGCAAGACGGAGATCATATATGTCCCATGGTGGACAAAAGTCTGTGCCAGGGGGGTATGCCGTAGTGCGTCTCACGAATTGTTCCTCCTCATTGTCCTGGGATGGGTCGACCCTGGGATATGTCGCCTGAACGTAGATGCTAGCTGCCTCATCAAGAGTATTTGCTTGGGAAACTCCGTCAGAAAGGGCTGCCAACGTCTGTGGTGGGGTCATCTTACCCATTGCCACCTTGTAGGGTATACCCTATACATGACTGATCAGTTGATGACATTTTTTATTATTTTTTTTTTTTATTATTGATATTTATACTCGGTAATTAGTCCTGTGAGAAAATGGGCAGTAAGTACTTACTATCAACTGTAGCATGGACCCAATTTTAAAATTGAGGATAACAATGCAAGAACTAATGAAAAATTTTTTTGACATGAATAAATTTAGAAACCTTTCATTTTACTCTCCCTTGATGTACTCCAGGCTTAAATAAAAAGATTGATCGGTGAACTAAAAAGAAAGTTATTTACCATTAACTTTGACCCTTTTCAAAGGGTGACCTTTGGATAACCCAATTCACATATCTCGAGATGTAACGTTCGACGAGACAAACTTTCTTGGTAATGAAAATCATTTACAGCTGTCTTTCCTACCCTAGTTACAGTATACAAGGATTCCAAACTTAACTTTAAAATAAACTAATGTAAAACCATAACCAACTTTATGCATGTATGAAAAAATATGTTTAATGTAATGATTATGAAAAAATATAATACGCATGGATACCAGGTGCAACTTGCACTGATATTTAAAAAATAAAATAATAATTTGTCTACTTTCCTAATATTAAGGTATTTACTATCACTTTGAACATCAACAAATAGAATTGTAGAACAAACCAATTAGTTCTTACATAATCTACACATAATTATTTTTCAGCATAATTTAAAACATACCTGAAGTACACTATTCATATAACATGTATTTCCCAGATTGAATATACCACAAATACCAGGCTTAAAAGTTCCTTCAGGATAGACAGTGGCACGAGTTGTTCTTTGAGACATCAAGGACGTTTGAGTTCTCCTATTCATTTAACAAAAAAATTACTAATATATTGCATTGCAATACAGAAATTATTATCAAAATAGTAGAAGAGGAAAAACTGATAACTTAACATTATTCGTATATGTGAAACTTATTTCTCATTTCTTAATTCCCAATAGTGAACTAGGACATAAGGTATGAGAGATTTAATACTTGAAATAAAAAGGCTATCTATTAGTATCAGGCATGTACTATCAATTAGGTACAAGTTCTAATTACATATTTGTTCCTAAATAACATAACTCAGAAAATATTGGTTTTTTTCTCAGTTCTTTAACTGCTCCCTATTCTAGTCAGATGAATGGTGTGAGTGAAAGAATCAATGGAGCGTTGTTAAATAAGTTGAGGACAATGTTTGCTGAAACTCAATCACCCAAACATTTGTGGGGAGAAACCATAAGAAATGCTGCATATCAATTAAATAGGTCTCCTAAAAAGGCCTTGAATGGAGGTATCCCAGCCATGCTTTATCTTGGGAGGGAGTTGGATTTGGAAAGGTCCTTGGATCCCAGGCTTGGATGTTGAAATTACCGAAGAGAGACAAGTTGGAGCCCCGGGCTAAGCCTACAATTTTTGTTGGGTATGGTCCTAATGGATACCGTTTATGGGATCCAGTGGATAACCCAATTCACATATCTCGAGATGTAACGTTCGACGAGACAAATATAAAATTTGTTAAATCTGAAGATCAAGGTCAAGAAACATCGAAGAAGATTGTATATGAAGAGACAGAAGAGGAAGCCTCAACAAAGATGAAATGTACTTAAGTTCCGCAGGATGCAACTACAGAAAATGAAAACTTGCCCGAAAGTGATAGTGATGACGAACCGTTTATGGGCTTTGAGGATGATGCTGAGAAGAAAAAGAAAAGTTTTCAGGGTTGGTCTAGGTGAGAGGTCAACAGGCCCAAGGCCCTAAATGATTATGAGCTTTATGAAGCATTCTGTTACATGGGAAACTTGGATCATCTAGAAGATGGTGTAATGCAAAACACTTTTTCTGAAACAATTCCCAAAAGCTATGAAGAAGTGGTGGACAAAGGTTGGTCTGAAGCCATCAATGAAGAGTTAAACACATTAAAAGAAAATGATAGGTGGGACATTGTGGAAGCTCCAGCCAATGTTGAGCTTGTGGACAGTAAATGGGTGTTTTGCAAAAAAGAAATTGACAGGAAAATTAAAAGGAAGGCACGACTTGTGGCACGGGTTTTTTGAAAAAATAAATTAGCTGAAGAAGTCTACTCCCCTGTAGCAAAGGTGACCGCAATTCGAACATTGCTAGCTATCGCAGTTGAAGAGAATCTCAAGATCACCAAGATGGATGTCAAGTCAGCTTTTCTGCATGGTGATTTAGAACAGCCTGTCTACATGCAAATTCCAAAAGGGTTGATCATAGAAGAAAGTTCTGGTCACCATTTGGTATGTAGGCTTAAAAAGGCTTTATATAGCCTTAAGGAATCTGCTTATTAATGATTTCAACATGAAAATAATTACCCAAGGAAATTCATTTAAGTTTTTAGATCTAGAAATAAGAAGGAAAGATGATTTTATTGAAATTACTCAAAAAGGTCTTTTAAGGGCATTAATGTATTTAATGTTAGGTTCTAGGCCAGACCTTAGTTACCCCATTATGTATTTTAGCCAATTTCAAAATTGTTTTGATAGAAGTCATTGGAAACACTTGAAGGAAATTCTGAGATATTTAAGATCTACTTCAGAGTATGGCGTCAAATTTTGTAAGAGTGGAAAAAACTGTTAATTCTGTTAGTGCCTTTGTTAATTCAGATTTTGCTAACATGGGGGATAGTAAAAGTATCACAGGTTATCTTGTGAAATTTAATGATAATTTTATTATGTGGATGAGTAAAAAACAGACAACTGTGTCTTAGTCCAGTAGTGAGGCGGAATATGTTGCCATTGTCTAACAGAATTAAAGTTTTTAGCTCAACTTTTAGATGAAATTTTAAGGAACATTGTTTTGCCTATAATGATCTATGAAGATAATCAGTCGGCAATTAAGATTGCCAACACCTTAGAATCTAAAAGGACAAAACACATAGACATAAAACATCATTTTATTAAAGATGAGGTGGAGAAAGGCTTTGTAAAAATTCTGTATATACCCACAGGAGAGCAAGTGACTTTTATTTCTGTTTATTTTATTCTTCTTTTCATGTACAATTTCAAGATGTTTTTATTTAGCAAGATTAATATTTTTATATAGCAAGTAAGGTTTTTTTATATATAGTAACTTGAAATTGGAAGGGGATGTTGGAAGTTGTGTGTGTCTAGTTTTACCTCTTTGTATATAATCGATTATTGTTCAGTGTATGGTTGTTTGAAATATAAGAGTTAGTTGTTGTATGGGTCTCAGTGTGTTTGGATCAGAGTTGGGCATATTTAAATAAAAATGTAATCATGATTATGACTGATAATCATAAATGTGAATAATGATTGTAATCATCATTCTTTAGCGTGGAATCATTAATCATGAATTGTATTAATCACTGGTTGTGAAGTATTCATGAATATAATGTATTCAACAATCATGAATGACCATTATTCATTATTAAATGTTAGTCAGTAATCATGATTAAGAAAAATTCATTATTCATGATTACTCATTGCTCATTAATCATGACTAATGGGAATTTACTACTCATGATTAAAGAACATTCATTAATCATGAATAATATAAATTCAATAATCATGATTACAAAAAAAAATCACAATTCTGAGTCTTACAAATCATGAATGATGATTGAAAATTTGCTTGCTCTTTCCATTCTCGTCAATAAACCTATACTAATTCCTATTGAAATTAGGGTCTGATTCTTTACTTGGGACTTCAGATGCTGTCCAGTTGACTACACCCACTCTTAGGACTTGTCCTTGCTAATTAGGACAACTTTTAGTTCAGAAATACATCCTCGTCTTTTAAATTTAAATGAATAATGATTATGAATATATTGTATTCATGATTGATGATTGGTGAATTTTTGTTATTCATGATTGATGAATATTAGGTATTCATGATTGATGAATATTATATAAATCCTAGCTCATGAATATATTTTATTCATGAATAATGACTAACTGAATTTATCAGTATTCGTTATTCATGAATAACTGAATACCAGTTATTCATTATTCATTTCAAATGAATACCATAAACACTTAATAATCATTAGAAATACTCCGAACTGATTATGAATAATGGTTATTCATTATTTATTTGTTTTATGATTACAATTATTCATATTCATTAATCATTATTCAAATTACAATTTGCCCAACTCTGGTTTGGATGGCAGTGCGCCATGCTTATTTCTTGTTTCCCTGTACCCTTTATAGAGTTATTTTCTGACCAGTGTGTCCATATTCATCACCAACCCTCTCTTTTGAATATTAAATTATTGGTCATTCTAATAAAGAATCCGTCGAATATTTCTGAGTTGGTGTTCTATGTTACATGCTACTTGGTCTCTCAAGTATAAGCATAAGATATAAAAGCATGAGACTGCAATGGGATGCTGTCAGTTCAGTAGTGTAAATGAATAAAGCAGTCTATCACGATAATATGAATATTTATATTAAATTAAACAGGGTGATTCAGAAAAAACTGCCACACTTAAAATATCTCAAAGGAAGTGTCCTAGCAAAAAATGTACAAACTTAATAATAGAAAATAGATTTTAAGGTGAGGAGTGTTCTTACAGTTATGATACCACTGCAGTTTGTCAGAGTTATTCCTACTGATGATTATTATTATACATACACATACATACATACATTATTATACATATAATGTATATACATTATACATCAGAAAATTATTCTGATGATAGCTCATCCAATCATTCAGAGATCAAAAAATGATTAAGCATCATTCAGTATCTCATACTTTATATATATCCCCGTTGAAATGGTTGAATTGATGCATAGTTTATATTTTAATGATAAATTTAGTTTTTTATAGATAAATTTCCACCCCTAAGGATGCCACTTATGATAAAATGATTGCAGAAGATATGAATGCAAAGGTTGGGAGTGAAAGGATTTATATTCCAGTCATAGATCAGTATAAACTACATGAACATAGTAATGATGATGGATATATGCTTATAAACTTCACCACCGCACATGAACTCGTTATCGGGGCAGAATGTACCCTCATAAAAAGATTCACACAGGCACCTGGTGATCTGCGGATGGAACAACAGTAAATTAGATTGACCACATTCTGATCAGTTCCAGGCACAGATCTAATCTAATGGACATTAGATCCTGTAGGGGAGCTAATGTGGACTCTGACCATTATCTAGTCATTGCATGCCTTGGGAAAGGATCTCACTGGTAAAGAACATAAAAGAGTGAAAATTAAAGAGATAAAGCATTCCGAAGCTTAAGGAAGATGGAATTTGTGCATCATACATGGCTGACTTAGAACAAAAGAACGGAAGAATGGTCCATTGATGAAAGGTGGAATAAATACAGGGATTCAATTCATCAAGCAGCTGAAAAAATACTGAAACTACACCAGAAAGAAAGCCAACCCTCCTGGTATGACGAACAATGCGCAGAGGCCACAAAAAGAAAAACTTAAGTGTACATAGCCATGCTGTAGAGGCGTGGAGCTAAAGTAGAGCATTGCCAGTAATGACAAGAAGAAGGCTTAGTTGGTTTACATCGCAAAAGAAACAGAAAATAGCAAAATAAAAAGCTGGAAGAACTTGAGAGACAGAGAAGCATTCTAATAACAGATTAACAAAGTCAGAAAAGCTTAAGTCAGGTGCCTGCAATGGTGAAAATGGAAGACTCAAGTCGTAGGTAAAGTAAAGTAGTCATTTTATTAACCCACTTGGTGGTGGCCAACACACAGACGGGACACACGGTCAGGTGATACCATGTTCTGCTGAGGATGAGATTGAATCTCCAGAGGAAGATTAAATTA
Organism: Aelia acuminata; assembly: GCA_911387785.2. Lineage (NCBI taxonomy): Eukaryota > Metazoa > Arthropoda > Insecta > Hemiptera > Pentatomidae > Aelia > Aelia acuminata. The sequence continues at coordinate 17,680,033 of OU426980.1, forward strand.
CAGAGGCAATCCTGAATCTGAAAGATTATAATATCCTCCTTCAGAGGATGAAATCCTATGCAGAACATGAGCTTGGTACCTACCACTGTGGCTTTCAGGGTGGTAAATATACCTCAGATCCAATATTCTCTCTAAGGCAAATCCTTGAGAAAGGAAAGAGTATAAGATACAAACATACCATTAGTTTTTCGATTATAAAGCAGCATACGACAGTCTCATTAGACCCGCGCTGTACAAAGCAATGGAAGAGCTCAACATCCCAAGGAAGCTAATATCTCTCACACAATTAATGTCTCGTGACAGGCTTAGAATGTATGATGAGTATCCAAGGATTCTCTTTTTTTTATTAATGCATAATTTATTTAACATTAATCTAATGTAAAAAAAAATGTGTTCAATATAATTGTTTACAAGTGAAATATTTTAAGTAATTAAGAGAGCTATAGAACAACAAAGCATGTTACTAAAACCTTTTACATGTTCATAGGTATCTACCACAATAAATTATTACATTCAAAAGTGAAAATTTTTATCTTCAAACCAAGTGATCAAAAGGATAATTGGTATTAAATAAATAAATTTATTTAAAAAAATTTAAAATGTGGGGAAAAAAGTCTTACATGGTTTGTCTCGAAGTACTAGGTTGAACTTGAACATCTGAAATATTTTCCTCATCTCTGAAACAAATAAGTTAAGAACTAGCATATAATAAAATTATTCTGTAATTCACAATGTTTACTAAATATCATGAATTGATGTTTAATTAATTAGGTAGGTGGAAATGATCTTAAAATTTATATTATGGTAATTTTCCAACAAAAATATGTAAAATGATTTTAGATAGTAGACCGTAAAATTGAATATAATAAAAATGGTTGAAAGTGCGGTCAGAAGAAAAGAACAATTATGTATAGAAATAGGTAAAGTCAGTTGAATCCTAATCTAGCTCTTATAATTCCCTCCACACCACACGCCTAAAACCAGTTGTAACACTAATATGGGATTGAAAAATTATTTTTTGACGTAAATCACAAAATTATCAAGCAAACAATAAGAAGAAAAAACAACATAACGTAACGGAACAGTTAAATTGAGTGACAGTAGATAACTGTTTTGCTTTGCTGATCAATGTTAACTGCCCCCATTATGTTACTTACTGACTTATATATTGCAGACTATCGAACATTCTAGATATACTTTGAATATTTGAGGATGTTCCATAACATTAGACCACATGGTGATAATTGTTACCATTACAGACGATTCTATACTTTTCTTTACAAAGTTAAAGAAATAAACATCTGCTTTTGTATCTTCCATAATAATATAAATAAAATGTAAAAATATCATTTTAAGACACCTAAAAAATAAGATGATATTGTAACTTACGAATTCCAGATCCATTCCCCTGAATTGGTTTGTGTTTCAAGAATTATTGAGCGGTTATTCCCAAAACCAGACATTTGTACGCTCAGGCTCAAATCAATACGATCATAATTATCAGGACCTCGACAAAGCCACAGACGGCTTCTTTGTGACTTTTTGACTGAGAACTTTTCTCTCAGAACATTATGAATCTCACCTGTAAAAAAAAATAATAAGGGAACAGAGGAATTATTATTCATAACTAAATAATACAGAATCAGTTCATAAACATAAATGTAGTTTTAGGCTTCCATGGTCTGAATCCATTATATGCATTTCTTCTTTAGGGTTTGACTATGCAACACGCTTTTCTACTGCCCAGCTTTCACCCATCTTGCTGTGGGCTTCTTCAGGGGCCAATACAAGAATGAGAGTGGAGAAGGGGATCAGTAACTTATAATCTTCCGTCGGGGGCGAAGTATGTGTTCCCATTGGCTAGCGCCCAAGGGGGCGTGGTCTGGTGGAGGGGGTAGGGGAGGGGATATGTCATCAGCTCTCTGAGATATGTTGTGTTGTCTAATGTTGTTTTTGCTAAGTCAACATCCGTCTTCTTGGTTTATATTATTTGGTTGTTTTATATCCTCCCTGATGGATCTATGGTGGTAGTTGTCAGTCCTAACTATGGCTTTGGTGTCTTCAAAGGCTATATATAGTGTGTTGTGTATTGTGAAAGTGTTCTGCTATGGCTGATTTGTCTGTTTGTATTTTCTTAACTGCGGCAATATGTTCTTTTAGTCCTGTGGTGATGTTTCTTCCTGTATTGTCCTATGTACCGCATGAGCAAGGGATACTGTAGAGTCCAGGTTTGTTGAGTCCAAGCTTGTACTATGGATTGGGCAAAATCACTCCAATTTTCCTGGCTGTGGTGAAAATTGTTTTGATGTTGTTTTTTTAAAGTGTTCTGGCTATTTTTTCCGAGGTGCCTTTTTCTTCAGGGTGATTGTTGTTGGTTTTGGATTCTCATTTAATGAATTCGGAAGTTATGGTTTCGTCTGAGTATCCGTTCTTTTGAAGGGCTTTCCGAAGTTTTCTTTTGGAATTTTTTGGGTTCGGTTATGGTAAATGCTCTGTGTATGAGTGTAGCAATGATCCCTCTCTTTTGTGATGGATGGTGGTGAGACTCTGCGTGTAAGTATATGTCCGTGTGGGTCGGTTTTGTATAAACTGAATGTCCTAGAGTGAGGTCTTCCTTCTTTTCTACTAGTACGTCCAGAAAAGGTAGCTTGTTGTCCTCCTCATTCTCCATTATAAACTGTATGTTGGTGTTTTGTGGTTGATATGTAGAAGAAACTCTTTAAGCAATTTTTCTCCGTGCTCGAATGAAGGTGTCGTCTACGTAGTGATACCAAACAGCTGGTTTGAACTTGGCTCTTCTTAAAAATGTTCCATGTATAGATCTGCTATGACAGGACTTAGTGGGTTGCCCATGCTTGCTCCTTCTTTTTGCTTGTAATACTTCCCGTTGAAGAGGAAGTATGCTGTCTTCAAACATATCTTGGCCAGGATCAATTCCTCCGCTCTAAGTATCTTCTGTAGTAACAGTATAGTTTCATCAATAGGAACCTTAGTGAACAATGATTTAACGTCAAAGCTCACCAGGATACTATTTCCTGAAATTTTGAGCTTCTTAACTTTCTCGATGAAGTCTTTAGAGTTCTTGATGTGGTGTTCTAAGTTTCCTACGTGTGGTTTGATGATTTGTGTGAGGTGTTTTGGAATGTAGTAAGTGGTGATCCTATAGAGCTGACTATGGGCCACCTAGGATTTGTGGATTTTGGGCAGTCTGTAGAGTCTGGGTGGAATTGGGTCGGATCTGGTAAGTTTCTTAAGAGACTGATTGTTTTCAGGCAATTTTTTCATTATGTTTGTCAGTTGCTTGATCACGTCTTTGGAGGGGTCCTTGTTTAGTTCTTCATATGTCCCGTCAGTGAGTAGTAGTAGTACATAGTAAAGATAACACGCCAGTGTGACCATATATTACATTAAATATTTGCATATAAAGTAAAAAAATAGGTAATTAATGGTAGGGATACAACAGTGTAAAATTCAGAAATGAGAAATTAGTTGTAGACAACAATTATTTCACAATAGAAAAAATCAAAAGTGAAACATTAAAATCCACCCTCCTCAAATTCTAGACCTTATGTTGAAAAAGCAGATAATTAAAAATCCATTCTCGGCTGCTGAACATTTTACATTCAGGCCACGGGAACAGTCAGACTCGAAGATCCTGCATCACCACCACCTCACCAACTGGCATCTATCATATTCTGGAATTTACATGGCTTTTCAAATTATCTCCATAACTCATTAACAATTTTGAAGTCAAACATAATCTGCATTTCTGAAACCTGGCTCACTAAAGATCTAATCACATTACTACAACACATTAGCGAATGGAAATATATTCAGCCATCTGCAAAAAAAAAAAAAAAAAAAAAAAAAAAAAAAAAAAAAAAAAAAAAAAAAAAAAAAAAAAAAAAAATCGGAAGAGGAAGTGGCGGCCTTATGATTATATTCAACCCCGAAACCTTCAAGCTTCCACCAATAGTGATCAATGATAAGTAATTTGCTCAGTTGAAAATTCACCTCACAAAGAAAAGTTTCTTTATTGGGGCAATTTATCTAACCAATAATATAAATTAAGATAATGTCTTAAGATCTACAAACGATACAATTTGTGACATAAAATTACAAAGGATCGGCCTAGACAAGGTTGTCAATAGGAGGGTAGGAGGGGAAGAGTTATCACCGAGTTCATGGAACAACAAGAATTTGTTTTACTAAATGGCCAAACGAAAAGTGATAGCCCAGGCCAGTTCACCTGAAGAAAATAAAATGGGAATAGCACAGTGGACCAGCCTTGGTGCAATGTAAATAATATTAATGACATTTTAAATTTAACAGTCGTAAACAATTGGTTATCTTATTCAGATCATTTCCTCCTACTTATGACTTTCGATTACTCTATAAAAATGGACCTGCCAGGCTATCAACGTTAGAAATCAATGTTCTAAAATTATTCGATGGGACAACACTAAAGCAGAGCTGTTAACCAACATTATGGAATGCTCTCCTTGAGTAAGTGGTGAGGGGATTATCTCTTTCAATCCTCAGTAACTGTCAAGGCTGACCTAAGGTCAACATGCTTGCTACTATAACTGAAACAGCTACTTCCATTGACCTCATTAAAAGTATCATGCCTAAAGAGAATAAACAATGGTTCAATCATGACTGTTACACATTTAAAAAATGAGTATACATGGATTTAAAAATATTTTGAATGCAAAAATTACGACCTACTTTTCATAGAAAAACACCTCATGACTAAAAAGTCGTATAGAATTTTATTAAAATAAAAAAAAATAAAAATTCTTCTACCACAATACAATAGATCTGTTAAACCAGGCCACTGATAGCAAGACATTTTAGGAACTTATCAACCGCCATCGTCTCTGCAAGTGTCCAGGCAACTTACAATTTTTTAAAATATTCGCCTCCTAATTGGATAATTTATCTGCAATACATGTACAATAAATATCAAAACAGTCACTATTCTGATCAACTAAAAAAGGAGATATTCAAAATCTAGAAAACTTCCACCTGATATCATTAATTAATTGTATCACAAAGCTTTTTACACAAATTTTACTGATTTTTTTTTCAATTATATGGGACCAAGAAGTAAATAGTATATCGAAAATACAATCATGGTTATGAAAAAATTGCAGTTGCACTGATAATTTATTTACTTTAAATACAATCATACAGCTATATCTAGGATATAAAAAAAAAAAAGTATTCTTGTTTTTGTCAATTTTAAACGCGCTTTTGACACGATTAACCATAATTAATTGTGGTCCAAGATGTTTGAACTCAGTGTAAGCAATAAAATAATCCGATTATTCTATCTATTATTCTATGCTTGCTGTCTTCTTCAGGGTGAGGTGACAAACCCGTTTCTCTCTAACCTTTTTATCTGTGACATGAAACATTGCTTTAAGTCCCAAGGTTTTGAAGGTATACAAATCACACCCACAATCTATTTAACATGTGACAACCTTTAAATTAAATGTATCACAGTATACCAACCTCGGTCTACCAATTTCAAGTATTGGTCTCTTTATAAACACCACTGAATTTGCTGAGTGGAAAATCAGAACAGTCGTCAATTCCACTTAGATCATCTATCGTAGAGCAAAAAAGTATAATGGGACCAACGGGTAAAAATATATAGATCCATAGCACTGGGCATATTATTTTATTCAGCTCAGATATGGGATTAGGATATAACGATAATATAGAAAGAGGACACCTTGATTTTTTAAGAAGTTATTTTCACTTAACAACACCACTTCATCATGGGCTATTAGACTAGAATTTTGTTTTCCCATAGCAGATGAGAAAGTCTGAAATTTCACTTAACAACACCACTTCATCATGGGCTATTAGACCAGAATTTTGTTTTCCCATAGCAGATGAGAAAGTCAGAAATTTTCACTTAACAACACCACTTCATCATGGGCTATTAGACTAGAATTTTGTTTTCCCATAGCAGATGAGAAAGTCTGAAATTTGCTCTCAAATGGGCCCACAAAATACTTCTTATGGACGATAGCAGGATATCCAAAATTTTTTATTTAAAAATGAAAGAACTTCATTGTAACAATGATCATAAAATAAAATACAATTGGTTAACTCAGCTTGATAACTAGCTTTGTGAAATAAACAAGCTCAACCCAAGATTATTCAAATTCTTAATACCCAAAGCATTACATAATTTCAAGCAATATTTACACTCCCAGTACTTACAGCATCTAACAGTATCAAAGTTTAATCCTTACTACAATATAATATTTGCAGCTGATTCAGATTTTCAACTATTTCACCATTTAAATACACTAAACTATTGGCTCAAATAAGACTTTCTAGCAAACATATAGTTAACATTGCAATATGGAACCAAGCTCACATATTTAAATCATCAAATGAGTGTACCATTTGTAACTCTAAAGTACCCGAAGACTTATATCACATATTAATCATTTTTTCACTGTATAAAAATTATAGACTCCATTTTTTGTCCGATATGATTCACTACAATGTAAATCAATTTATTGAATTGCTATCTTCACAAAATACAACCATCCTGAGAAAAATTTACCTTTAATTAAATATAGTACTCCACATAGAGCATTTATCATTTACACATAAGTTTTCTATTGCGATTAATTTTAAAGAAGAAGTACACATTTCATTATCCAGCTCACCTTTAAATTGTTTTATTTTATAAATTTATTCTTTAATATCAAATTATCTTAAGTAATTTAACTGACCTACTAAGCCTGAATAGCATCTCTGCATTATAGTTAACTGCTTATAAACTCGTATATAAAAGTACAGCTAGATTATATATTGCAAATCGGCAAGAAGATGGTTACAACTCAAAATATATCAATTTTCAGCTATGGGTACCATTAGAATCAAAATGAGAAAACCTACAATGCCAGAAGATAGTCACAATAGTATTAATATTCCCCTTTGCATAAAGCCTAGTTACTAAATTCTTTAATGGAGGGGATTATCATGATAATGCAGTAAAATTGAGAAAGCAGTCGAAACTTTATGTGATTATACAAAAAAAAAAAAAAAAAAAAAAAAAAAAAAAAGATTTGAGTTGTAACCCTCTTCTTGCCGACATGCAATATAAGAGAATTTATGTATATACAGTTTGTTTCCTTATTGTTTTTTTTCTTCCTTTTTTCGCTCTTGTGATAAAATATTCCATTTTCATTCTATAAATGGAAGAAGAAGGTAAAGAGAGGAAAGGATTAAGGACATTATATTTAATTTTAACTTCAGTGAAACATCAGAAGTGTCATTATGTTTATTGTAATTTTTTTATGTTTTTTTGTTCCAATTTATGAAGCATAATTTTTTTTTTTTTTCTCACTTCTCTTTCCTAGCTTGTTTTAATCTTACGCTGAAGTTTGATGTTATTATTATTTACCATAGAATAAGTTTTTTATTTTAGTTTTTTTCACTGTCCATCAATATGTTTTTTTGAGGCCAAATCTATTTGTATAGGGGGATTCCCCAAAAACAATTAAATAGATAATTAAAAAATTAAATTTTTGTGTTCAAGCGTTGAAAGAAATAATGGTTTTCTTGAATACCTGAATGCTGAGTGCTCAGAAGTACCAAACTAAACCAATTCAAGCTATATTACCACCTGCTCTAGAAAAAGATCTTAAAACCATTTTAAGCAATAGTAAATGGGAATTAGTTTATAACTGTGGCAGTAAAAATTTAGGATTATTTGGTTCATCACATACCAATAGTCTATAATGATAAATCAAATTCAAAAAATGTTAGTTTCTCATGATATCAATTAGGATGTAACTGATGCATTTTATTGATAACAGTTTACAGACATCAAGTTTACATTCAGCAAGAAAAAAGCAAAGAAGACATTACTAATGAATTAGCATTTGAAGATCATCTGTCAGATCAAATTTTTCCTGAAAAGCGTTTAGTTTCGTGATCCAGTGCTTAATTAAAAATGAAAGGTAAAAGGAAATCACCTTATTTTATACCTGGATAAACCCTAAGCCTCTCATAATAATGATTATCGGTTCCAATTTGTTTTGTAAATTCCTGTCATGCACATCATTATTAGATTAACTAACTTATATTGTATCCACCACACAATAAGATTATTATATGATTTCCAGTTTGTCTCAATGATCATTTGTATCAATTACATGACTGATCAGTGGGTGTTGCTCCATTCACTTAAATGTGCATAACAAACACTAAATGTGTCTTGTCTTGTCTTGACTAAGTGGTGAGCACCCAGCCTTAGTAGTGATGTGGGCCTCCTGTGCTCGTGTTCACAGGAGCCCACAGTGTAACCAACTCTTGAAAAAAAAATCTCACAGCAGACACCCAAATGCTACTCTTACCTTAGGGATATGCCTAATATAATATATATATATATATATATATATATATATATATATATATATATATATATATATATATATATAATAGCATAATAAAATAAAAATACCGATATATATATATATATATATATATATATATATATATATATATATATATATGTTCGGTATTTTTATTTTATTTCATAATACATAATCCTTTTTTTATTTTTCTAATTGAATTTGCCACCTTCACTGTCACAGAGATAGCAATCGCTGGGCTAACAATTGGTTATCAGTGGCATCATGATGGCATTTTAAGGGATTAGAGGTCCAGGCTTAGCCATTTTTTTTTTTTGCTCACTTGCTCTCTGAATGTGGAATGGTAAGCAGCCTCATCGTTGTGTGTGTTTCTCATTTAGAGTCCGCCGCCGATGGTTTTTTTGGTACCTCTTGGGTGTCAATTTATTTCGATTTTCTGCCTCCTGGGTATGAAATTCATAATTTTTTTTAAGTTTTCTCTTCAATCATCATTGTTTGCCGCAGGCCGCAAAATTCAAGAAGGACGAGCAACAGGTGAAAATTTCCTTTATCCTGGAATCTCCTTTCAATGCTTTTTACCCGATTATCCTCTTTTCACCCTTTCCCGAAATTCAGAATCAGCGTACAGCGCAAGCTTGGTAAGTCATATTAAAGATTTATTTCATTTTTTTTATTTTACAGTTCTTATCATTGTATTAATTGCTTTTCCCAGCTCACCAGAGCGAAATAATTTTTATCGATTTTTTCTCGTTAGTGATATTGATCAGATTAAGTGTAATTTTTCCCCTTTTTTTATTTTCACTTTAATCATCATACAATATATATATATATATATATATATATATATATATATATATATATATATATATATATATATATATATAAGGCAGTGGATTGCTGTGCTCAAGGTCCCGAATTCGAATCTGACATGGCTCATAATATCTTTATTATTCGCCACAGTTTGTCTCGTGGGCAGAGAGACCCTCCTGGGGCAAACCCAGCCTCTATAAAGTGGGTACCCTCAATTGAAAAATTAAGGGGAAAAAACCTGGTGATTGAGCATGATCACGGTCAAATCACCCCCTTGCACGACCGCTGACCAAGAAACAGTGCTCTTCCTTACATAGTACTGAACCCAAGACCCTTCATGGGTTGTAGTGGTACAAGTTTTTTTTATTTTTATGTATATATTTATTTATTTAATATGTTTTATAAGAAGAGAAAAGATTGGCCTTGGCTGGGAATTAAACCTGGATTTCCGTATCACTAGTACACCCTCATGCCACCTGTGCCACCAGGCACATATCCTGGCCAAGTCAAGCCTTTGTGTTCACTGACTCCTTTTCCACCAATCGCACAATTTTTGTAAATTATTTGGAGGAAAGAACATAATTTGTCCATTCAGTGACCATTGTAAAAATCTTTAAATATTAAATCAATTACTGTTCTTGTGAACTGTTCTTGCTTATGTACGCAGACGACTTAGTAGTTATTGGGGACTCCGTGACAGATTTGCAAGTAAAAATGAATATTTTAAGCAAATATTGCAAACTAAATAAATTAGAGGTAAATCTTGTAAAAACAAAAATGTTAAAAGTGTTTCGTGGCAGACCCAAAAAGTACAAGCAAGTAACATTTGATCAGCAGCCTATAGAACTAGTCTCAGAATATAGATACCTGGGAATATTATTCAACAGTTCAGGGTTATTCTCCAAAGCTACAAAAGACGCCTCTTCTAGGGCTAAATTAGCTACAGGAGCAGCAATTGATGCATGTTATAGGTCCCGTATGCGTACCGTCAAAAATTGTAAAAAATTAAACACGGCCATAACTTTGAACAATCTGCTCTATTCAGCCCCTGTATGGTCTCTGAGATATATAGAAGAACTCGAGAATGCCCATCAAAACTTTTTTAAACGCCTTTTATCCCTATGCAAAACCACCCCGAACTACATTATCCGCATAGAAACAAAGTCAATACATGTAGGAGTATACATCATAAAAAACACTCTAAACTGGCTACTAAAATTGCACAATATGGATTATTCCCGGTTACCGAAAGTACTGTATACAAAACTTTTAACTCAACACCAACGAAACCCCGGAAATATGAGTTATAACTGGGTTACACAATTGCAAAGTGTGTTGGAGCAATTCCAAAGGTTCGATCCGTTGTTATTCTCTGACCCTATAAAAATAAAAACCGACCTATCTGCAATCCTCATCGGATTTTCCGATTGGATAAGGAAAAGGGACGGAGCCATCCTGATAAAATCCCGCTATTGTCAAATATATAAAGAAATCTTCATAAACAATCCTCATAGTAATGAAATCATCGATGACAAAATACCCTTGCATGTTATTAAAATTTACTCGCAGCTAAGAACAAGTAATTTATATCTCATCAAACTAACAATATTTGGAATAACTTATCGCATCAATCCGCAACAAATTTGTTCTATTTGTAATTTAAAAAATGAAGAAAACTTAGAACATTTCCTGCTGAGATGTCCAATGTATAACCCTGTCCGCCAATACTACTTGCCACAATGTAATGATGTTGCCAACTTACTATCCTCGCCCGACAGAATTATAAATTTATATTGTTATGTTAAACAAGCACTCAAAATAAGGTCATTTATCATAAACGAATAGCTCTAATAAGAATATGAATTTACATCACCTAAAAAAATTGGAATTAATTAATTCAATTCTACTATTAATATCAATGATAATTAATAGTTTTAAGTACTTATATAGTATATTTTCGTTTCATTTTCTTATATATTTATATATATCATATTTTGTACGTATCGTATTTATATATATTTCTTATATTCTTATATATATCGTTTTAGTTTATTATTAAAAGTATATTTTTCCTTATTGTGCTTTTTTTTTTTGTGCTTTTTATTATGAGTTTTGTGAACTTATTTTATTTTTATGTACTTAAATTGTAATTTCATGTATTATATGTTGCTGCCAACTCCTTGTTATAAGGCATGTGCCTTAAAAACAATAAATAAATCTATCTATCTATCTAATATTAAATCAATTAGTTTCCTCGTTATGATAACTTGAAAATTCTTATTTTAATTTTTAAATATTTTTTATAAGAAGAGAAAAGATTATTCTTGGCTGGAATTTGAACCCGGATTTCCATATCACTAATATGGCACTCTTGCTACTTGAGGCACCAGGTACATATCCTGGACAAGTCAATCTCTCACTCTTTCACTCTCTCACTCACTCTCTCTCTCTCTCTCTCTCTCTCTCTCTCTCTCTCTCTATATATATATATATATATATATATATATATATATATATATATATATACATATACATATACATATACATAAACATGAAATTTTGAAAATAACAGAACTACAAAATAACATGAAAATGTTGTACCTTATCTTATTATTATATCATCTTGAACCAAATCAGGGGTACATGCAATACATTAGAAAGGCTCTTTAATCAAAGATATTGAAAAGTAAAGAGAAAAAGTGTATTATAACATTTATAATCTATGGGATTCCTCTATAAAAGAGATTTCAGCATTTAAGTTATCTTAATGATTTTAACACCTTAATGCTATTTTTAAAAACAGCCAAGACAAATTTTAAGAAATATTAATTTTTTTTTTTTTTTTTAATAGAATAATACATAGTGAATACATACTCAGACAATCGGCTCTACTAACAGTCAATATAGTTTCATTTTTCAATTCAAATGAGTTATAACATATAAGTTCGATCAGGTAGACTTCGACCATTGCATAATTGAATCTGGTAAGGATAGCCTGAAAAGATAAAGATTATAAATTTAAAAGTTACAAATGTTTTAAATTCAATTATAAGCCCTTTGGCTACTATTAGCACAGATCTGTGCTCTCGCCTTATGAACTACAAACACAGTTGTTATTTGACTGTTTAAATAATAGTGATTTAGATGAAATTATTCAGAGGAGATAAAAAGGTTTTAACAATACCAATGACAGTCTAAACTGTATGAATAAAAAAACCAGGATGGAATGTTTTTTAAAACAATCAGAATTTTTTTATTTGAAAAAAAATTAATTTAATGATATAAAATATTTATCATTAATAGTCTTCTCATTTAATTTCGGTGCCATATTTAATTTTTTAAGGTTAATAAAAGCCGTAGGTCACCAAATATATCATATATTTATTTAAGTATATAATCCATGACGTTTCGGCCTTAATGTGTTATTCTCAAAAGACAAAGGTAATAAATATATGATATATTTGGTGACCTACGGCTTTTATTAACCTTAAAAAATAAAATATTTATTTAATTTAGATTTTTTTTAATTTAATTTTAATTTATTTTTTATTTTATAAGCTGGCAAAAAGAACTGGGAGGTAGCACAACTGCTAGCCCCTTAACACCCAATCAAATCAAGCCTTCCACGGCTACACTAGAGTTACATCTAGTTTTACATTGATTTATTGTTTAGCCAACTATCATCAGGCATGGTTCAGGAGAAATAATGTTTAAATGAGGGTTTGATGCCCAAAAAACAAATTCATTAAATTACACATACCTCTGCTACAAGAGATACAGACAGCATTTTTATGCATAAAAATAAAATTTTCTAGACGCAGGGGGAAATTACAGCATTATGACTAATGATTTATCAACACTTTTGCATTAATATAATAATTTAACTGAACAGTAAGTCATTGAATTAAACTGTTAAGCAAGAAAGTTAAATGATGGAGGATCAATACATAAAATTATAGAGTAAACCATTAATAATCAAATAAAGCCCCAACGCTGCATGCCAAGGCCTTTATTGAATTGTTATCTCCCTCAAAAAGTGGATGAAATAGTAATAACATAGAAATGATTATTTTATAATACTAACATTTATTTAAATATTAATTATAATAGTAAAATTTAAATAAATAATATGAATGCCTTTCGTTCGATTGTTGCTTGGTCTGGGCAGTAGCCGTACCACTTAACCAGAAGCTTCCAGCAATCCTCAGGTACTAGTTCATAATCAGTATGCTCAGCTAATCCTTTCTTCAAGTCTACACCATTTGGAGCTGAAATGAATAATTAATTAATTTTAACAAAATTAATTAAAACATGAATATATGACCATTTAATACCTAAAGCTAATAGAGCATTAGTTAAAAAGTTCCAGGACTAATTTTTTATAAAAATTACAACTAGCGCCATCTGTTATCTGATGGCAGGACTATCAGGTGTTAGTTACACACACTGGATAGGAAGGTTGTAACCTCATTCATTTATTTGCCAGCTATGTTCGTTTTACTGGAAATGTCTTTGCCAGTATGTCACAATTGTCACAAGTGCCACGATCAAATTTGTTTTAAATTGGGAAAAAGTGGTTTGGAAACATTCGAATTATTGAAAACTGCATATGGTGAGGATAGTTTAAGCTGCAGTAACATTTTTGAGTGGTATGCACGGTTCAAGAATGGTCGACAGTCGCCGGAAGATGATCCACAAGATGGACACCCTTCAACCTCGACTAACGACGAGAATGTTGCACCCAGGTCAAAAAGTGAATGTACAATTCTACAAAGGTCGACTTTTGAAGCAGATTCGTCATGTGAGACCGGAATTGAACCGCACTGGTGATTGGTTTCTGCAGCACGACAATACACCTGCCCATTCCTCAATACTAATCACACAATTTTTGGCCCAACAAAGACTTTAAAAGCTATTCCAGAAGAAGACTTTTCCAGATCGTTCCAGCTGCTTTATGAGTGCAGCAAAATTTGTATAGAACGAGAAGCGGATTATGTTGAAAACTAAATAAAATCTTTTTTTAAATCTCTTGTTGAAATTTTTGAATGAACTTTATATTATTCATTGTTTTAGAAACTAAAAGACATACTTCTTCGAAATTACATAAAATTTATTATTATCTCACCATCTAATATCAATAAGAACAAATTAATATAATTTCTCTTATATTTTCCTTATGCACTATTAAGGAGAGAAAGAACCATAAACCAATATATAATAATAATGTTACATTAACCAAATATACCACTTGTCCAGTGCAAGACTGGTTTAAATAAAAGATCATTTTTTTCAGGAAAGCAAACTAAAGTTTCTACTTTTCTCTTCTTTTTATATCCATCATCTGCTTTATGTGACAGTTGAAATGTTTCATGAATCATAACTATCACAGTCCAGAAGCGATCTTTCACATAGATAGAGGACGATTGTAAAAGAAATTTACAAATGTGGAGGAAGTATTTCTAGAAGCTATTATGAGAGGTCTGTGTGTGTGAATGTGGATAACTGAGTTCATTTATTTAAATAATTATATACTTATTATTTTGAGAAAATAGAGCAGTTCCCATCTTTATAAGTCTCCAGTAAAGAAATAATTGGCTAAAAAAAAATTAACATTATTATGTATTGGTTAATTGTTCTTTTTGTCCTCAATACTGAATGAAGGTTTAAGAAAAAATCTGGCGCGATGCAGGCAACACACAACTTACTTAAACTGGAACTCATATATTTTTCACATTCATTTACTTATTTTTGTTTTTATTTGTTCTCTAAGGTACAATAATTTTTTTTATTATTAAATAAAAGTTTTTACTTGTGACAATCAGTAATGCAAGCAAAATACTGCATCGCGGATGATTTTATAATTCTCTATTTTGTTTCTGAAAACTTTGATTAGTTACCATGGAAAGAAATAATTTCCATTAATTTCATTACATTTCAAAACACGTTGACAGCTCTTTCCCATAAAGAGAAAGTCTTTAATTATAAACAATGGTCTGTCATTAAAGGCGTACGAGCATATGTGGGCTCAAAGTGTATTATGAGTTGTCAGAATATTTCTTTTTTCCTGTATATGTATATGTATTACAGTATATGTATATGTCCTTAACAGACTCAATGTCCTTAACAGTATATGTATATGTCTTTAACAGAAACCTCGGTTAAACGGAAATAAAAGTCCGGTTTTCTCAAGGTAATAATTCACCTCCCATGACCAAAACCACCTCTCATTAACGGAAATGGGGTGTTTTGTTCTAGGTAAATATGCAAAGCTCCTCACAATAGCAGAAACAATGCTTAGATCTGGGACTGCTGGGAAAAAAAAATACTCTATTATTATTACCCATGGTTTAATAATATATCATTACTGTTTTTCTTGAGTTGCCGGAATCATTGTCTTTCCCTTTTCCTAGGTATTTCCGTTTTTCACTTCATATTTTGCCATTTCTTATTTTTAGGTTTAAGGAGCGAAAGTTAATTTCTCTGTATAAACAAAAACAAAGGTACTCTATAGGTAAACAAAAAAGTCCCCTTCTTCATTTAAGCCCCCTCAGAACATTTTAATGATGATAAAATTTACCTGATATTAAACAATATTTGATTCTCATTATTCCGATTTTGATAAAATAAACAAAAACATATAAAAATGAGACAAAATTTATTCAAAAAAGTGCTCCCTCCGTTTAATCAATTTGGATGACATTTATGCTGTCACATCTATACTTGATTCTTACTAAACATGAGGAGTTTGATCAAAATTGTTAGAGCCGTTTTTGAGAAAAAAAATAACCGTAAAATTGAGACAAATTTTATTAAATAAAGTGCCCCCTCCATTTGACCAATTTTGATGAAATTTTTGCTGCCATATCGCGGGCATATGCATAAACTAAATACCCGATTTTATAGAACCCCAGTCAGGTTCTATAAACCGTACTTGGACTCAGGGGACCCCAAAACATGTATTTCTGTTGAAAACCAGAAGTCATCGCAATACTTTCCCTTACTATATATTTCATATATAGGTAAGTGAAAGTAAAAATGTGTTTGTTTATGATTTTTAACATTAGATTATGGCTATTCAGGTAATCATAAATTTAAATTAATTTAGAAGAAGTATGTCTTAAAATCAGAATCCCCATAACTATAGTCTGTTAAATGTTTATATGTATAAAAATCTAGTTTTTCAGGCATTTTAGTTTTATTATTTTATACATTAGTTTTCTTAGTATTGTTGTAGTTTTAGTTTCATTATTTAGGCTGCTATCCATATATATATATATATTTAAACCTATTGTATTCTTAGGCATGATTAAAAATTGTTTGGCGTGATTAAATTACTTGAAGGTGTTTACCTAAAATCAACGAGTTGTCAATAGGTCCAGGATTGCTGGATAGCTGATCAGATTCAATAATGCCTATGTAACGTTTCATCGTTTCCATCCATCGGGTGCTAATTAGGTACCTAAAAAATAAATAAAAAATTAGGATACAAAACAAGTTTTCAAGCCATTCAAAAGCATTAAAAGGTAAAGATATAATACCAGTCACATAAATTTAGGTAACTGATAAGAATTTAGAGATATGAACTATAAATTGATCACTATTGGAGATAATTGATTATAAAATATGGTATGTGTCTCGTGGAAAACTACTCCTGAAAAGCTAAGCAGGTCATGGAACCTAGGGGATACTGCTAGAAGAGGCAGAGGGGGTAACTCCTAGAAGAGGCAGGTCTAGGGCAGTAGAGAGGCAGTTACATTCAGGTACAGGCAGAGCTAAGCATAGGTAGTCGGAACCTGGGGAAAGTCAGGTTCAGGCAAAGTCTGGGTCAGAAACATGGAGTCCGTGCACAGCCTGGGAGAATACTGCTAGCCTAGTGGGAGTTGGAGTCTGGGCCTGGAGGCAGTCTGAGGCCAGAGATAGTTCCTTTAAAGCAGAGTAGTATCGATGTATTCTGATATATAAGTACTTTCATGTATTTATTATTCTTTATTACATATAATACATACAAAAAGTGATGTTTCTAAGCAGCAATTAATGATGTATCTTGCTACTGTTCAGCCCCAACAAGATACTGTTTTATGTTTTATTTATCGTAGATGTCTCTTACGATAGGCTGAGCGTGAACTTGTTCCATACCAGAGTTAATATAGATAAAAGGAAGATCTACCTTAGCTGATACTCTGAGTGCAAACTATTCCTGAAAGAGGCCATGAATATACAACCAAAACTCACCATCTTTTCATGGATTTTAAAAAACGTGAAAAGCTATACAGAGCTTTTGGACAATTTAAAATACCTGAAAAACTTATAAAGCTAACCCTAAAGGATATAAGATGTGTGGAAAGGATAATTTGTAAGCAAATCTTTGAAATTGCTTGAAAAGGACTCCTGCAAGACAATGCTCTTAGTAGAGGCTAAAAGTTTGTTTAAACCTACACTTAAAGCCAGGAAAAACGCATCAACAAGAGGACCTATTTACTTGCTCAATACTATTGGGCTGCATAAATGGTAAAAGGTTTCAGATTATACTAATCTGGGATCTCTGGTCACCCAGGACAATATCCCTCCCAAATTTAGATAAGGGGAATAATTACAGCAGCCAACTACAAAGGCATATACTGAAAAGGAAGCACCATATTTTTAGAGGATTGAAAGTTAGAGAGAAGTGGAAGCGACACACAAACAAGGAGCAATAAATGATTTTAGAGATATTAATGTCGCATGTATGCAGGGTACGGAAGATGAAGAAATGCCTAAAATATTGTTCACTCTGCCAATGCATAAGAAAAGTAGAGCGAGACCAAAGCTGAGGTGGACAGATAGAGTGGCAAGAAATGCTGGCAACAATCTGGGAGTTTCATGATGTGGCACATTTATGTGGCACATCCCTGTTCGTAACTATTAAATTTTTGTCACCACTCCTAGCTTGAAGTATTTGATCAATTAAGTTACCAAAAGATTAGATAAATCCATATTTTATGGAATGATAACTAAGTGTGGTTATCTAAAATCACAGATACTTTACACTATATAATCAAAAGAACAAGAAATTTATAAAAAGTTAAACATTAATTAAGTTTTAGCACTTTAAGAATGAAAAAAAGGAAAAAAAAAAAACAGATTGTGAATTGGATATATCGGGTACACCAGATTTTGCTGGTTTGTTGAAGATATAAAATTGTAACTTACATACATATATTTTCCTATTGTTAGTGACAAAGCAGAGTTGGGCAAATTGTAATCATAATAATGATTCATGAATATGAATAATTGGTAATCATAAAACAAATGAAAAATAAATAACCATTATTCATAATCATTACGGAGTATTTTTAATGATTATTGAGTGTTTATGGTATTCATTTGATATGAATAATGAATAACTGGTATTTAGTTATTTATTATTCATTTCAAATGAATACCATAAACACTCAATAATCATTAAAAATACTCCGTAATGGTTATGAATAATGGTTATTCATTTTTCATTTGTTTTATGATTACCAATTATTCATATTCATGAATCATTATTATGATTAAAATTTGCCCAACTCTGTGACAAAGTATTGCGACTAACTGACTCATTTATTAAAGGAAAGGGAGATATAAAATGCAGAATGGAGAGTGGCCAGAAAAAGTTTGGAGTGAAGGATAATAACTAAAGAAGCCACGTTACTCCAAGAAATAAAAAAAGTATTACATCCATAGAGAATGCCAAAGTAGCATAAATAAACTAAGGTTTATTGTGTTAAAAAAATTTAAAATAACTTAAACATAAGTAGTAATATTACTGTCCAAAGCTTAGTATGATGTTGAAGTAACAGGAAAATGCAAGCTTTCTTCACTTCTTCTTTGTCTTAATTGCATGTACCTGCAGGGAGCTATGATGGTCAATTGTGTACCACCAACAGAGGGTTTTTGCAATATTTCTTTGAGTTTATCTTCAAATTTTAAAATCAGACTACAAACACCGATTTCGAAGCATTAAAGTCTTTTTATATGTTTGCATTATTCTTTTTAACTTTTAATTATTCAAGTTTTATTCCATTAATCCCATTAATTAAATCAGACAAAACCTTGGGCTCGATAAAAGAAATTATAGCTTCATGATTTAGGTCTAAACTCTATATAACGTATATTTCACACTAGGACTCAGAACTACTTTTTAAAATTCGCCTCTCCCTCCCTAAATAAAAAATCTTCATTGTGAGGTAGGATTGTGCATGTAGTAACTTGATATATTTAGTAGTTGAAAGTAACTAAAATATATTTAGAAAATAAAACTTTATTAATATTTTGTTTTAGTAAAATTATTCATAAAACTTATTAAATGAGTAATTATTACAATAAGATCTTCTTATTTCATCAAGAAATATTAAGTCTGTAATAGTATTCTATACTAAATATTCTATACTAATCAAGATAAAAATTTAAATCTAATTCTAAACAATTTTGGAAGTTGACTAGAGAGCAAGGTATTTTAAAACAAAAACATTAACAAAAGATGATCCTAAAATAAATTCGAATGAACTGAAAGCTCCCCTGAAAGATACCCTTGAAAAAAGACAACTTAAATTTTTTGGAAATCTCTGACGAATGAATGAGAACCGTCGTCCCTGAAAATTCTTTAAAGCTGTGCCCATAGGAAAACGCCCAAGTGGTCGACCAAAAATGCAATGGATTTTATCACATTTTTAGAATTGGCCAAAAGCGAAACAATAAATGAGATGAAGGCTATGGCACGAGATCGAGATTCTTAACATGCATGGACCGAGGCACCTCCATACTGAAAGGCACTGCGGATGAAGAAATAAATGAAGATTTTCATTCTTTAAGAAGTGATGTTCAAATAGATCATTCATTACAACAATTTTATTCAACTAAAAGATTTACTGATCAAATAGAATATTTTGGGGAAGTAACTGTGGACAAAGTTCTATCAGCTATTAGTCATATGAAGTCGAAAGCAGTAGGTCCTGATCAGATTTTAGTTAAATTAATTGAAAAGAATTTAGCGAATACCCTAGTTCATATTTACAATTGTTCAGTAGCATAAACTGTTTATCCTCAAAAATGGAAAAATTCACCAATTATCTGTAAAGATTTAAGGCCAATAAATTTAATTTAATTTAAGCAAAAATGTATTACAAAATTATAAATAAAAATTAATTTAAATGTTGAAAAAAAACAATATCTTAAATAAATATCAATCTGGTTATTGGAAAAACTAAAGTTCCTAATCAGCTCTGGTAAAAGTAACAGATGTATATTAGTTACACTTAATTTTAGCCATGCTTTTAATATTGTTCATCAAACTCTGTCAAAAGTTTTGTCTCGTATGATGCTCTAGCAATGCAACCAATTGGTTTCATCGTATCTGAGTGCAAGAGTACAACAAATTGAAACAATAAAGGGACCATGTCAGATTGGATTAAAATGGATAAAGGTGTGCTGCAAGGTTCTATTTTATCTCCATGATTAGTTATCTGGTGCACTTGTTCTTTGTAAAATAAGTAATTACGCAGATGATATTAATTTGTATTTGGCATCAAAAGTACATCAAACATTATCAAACAAAAAAACATTAATTGTGAAATTTTCAAATGTTCAATTCTGGTTAGAACATTACTACCACCTTTTGAATGCTAGGATTTATAGTAAATGCTAGCATTCTATAAGGGCTTGAAACATATTCCTAAAACAATGATTAAACAATATAATTTAACATCATTATTACTAAATAAATATTAGTATTGCTATATCTGATTCAAATATAAAAAAAAAAAAAAATCATTAATTGGAAGGAATTTAGAAACAAAAAGTAATTACCACTTTTCACCAGCCAATACAGCCTTCCCTAAACTATTATCATTACTAAATACATATTAGTATTGCTATCTTTGATTCCAATATTTAAAAAATATAAAAATCATTAAATGGATGGAATTTAGAAACAAAAAGTAGTTACCACTTTTCACCAGCTAATACAGCCTTCCCTAATCTGCTCCATAATATCTCCTTCTGCTCTTCAGGAGGAGGGCTGTCGTTCCGCTGTTCTTCCATTGAAAACATATTTTGAAGAAACCTATAGGTTTTTCTCAAAATTTTAAACGAAAGAAGTACAAAACTTAGAACCAAAGCAAGTACAACCGTTGCTATAAGCATCGCGACTCTTGATACACTAACATGGAGGTTTCAAGTTCCGGGGATAAGGTGTTCACTGGTTTTATATTTAATCATTTATTTTTTGAAGTTAATTGATAGAAATGGGATGTAATAAAATTAAATTTATATTTTAATTAGTTGTTTATTTTAATTCCTTATCTACAATAATGGACTAATAAAAATTCCAATAAGCATAAATTCATTATTCATCATTCAATTTTATTCCGTGAGTAAGTTTAAGTTTATTTTCAAATTTAAGTTTATTTTTTTATCTATTTTCAGGGGAAAATAGACAAAGCAGAAATATTGAAAGATATGAGGAAAAGTACATTTTTGTTTCCCTTCATATTTATTTAAACACATTTTAATAAATTAGAAAATATCTATAATATTATTGTATTGGTAAGTTAGATTTCTAAAGAAAGTAAATTAAAAACCTGAAAGAAGAATTGCGCCAGCAGATGGATTGCCGGCCTTATACATTTGACCCCCCCCCCCCCCCCCCAGCAATGACGTCTTTTGTGCCACAACCCCTAAAAATGTATTTAAAACTAAATCCTTAACTAATTTATAAAACTTTATAGTCGAGGTTTAATTAATTTAATATTTGTGTACACTGTTGCTTTATTCATTCGCGAAACATAAATATTGTGTGTTATGGTTGCCTTACCCAAAAACTTGTACTGCGTAAATATAATGAATACGATTCAAGTTGTAGAGATTTTAGTCGTATCCTTGCAGAACCAACTTTTTTAGTAAGGCTCTCTAGAAAGGAGCCTGCGAATTCATTGGATTTTGTATAATTTTTGTAATCATTCTGAAGATAGAGCGTGATTCTGTATATAATGGAGAAACTCTAGAATGCGATTCAAATTCCAACAAGTAAGTTCATTTGATGCACTGTCGGAACGGAAAAAGAGTCCATTTTTTAGTTTTCTTAAGGGGGTCGCACTTTTTATTAAATAAAAAATCTGATGTGATGCGCGCAACACACAACTTTCACTTACGAACTTACTTAGATTAGATATCGACGTGTTTCCATAATATTCATCGCCATCCCTCAACTTCACACATTTTCCCCCATTTATATGCTTTTATTTGTATATCCCCATAAGTTATACAGTATCTATACAGCAAAATTTGGAATTTCTCAGACCTTTTCGATTCATTATTGCTTATTTATTTTTTGAAGGGACCTAATTTCATCAACAGTCGAGTTTTTTTACTGCTTGCTTGTATTTTACTACGAGTTGCTTTTTGTAAAGGTTTTTTACGTCTTGTTGTAAAGTTTGTCTTTTATGCCTACCTGGAAATCGAGAACGATTACTGTTCCCCTAAAATCGCTTCCAGAAATTTATTATGGAAAAAAAGTTTCTAGAATAAAATATAACTAATTAAATATTATCTTATACCATATTTTTACACACCTTCGATGCTTCAAAAAATTTGAGCATCGCGTATTTACTCTCATGAGTAAAAATGAATTCTTCTTTATTAATAATTAAAGTTTTAAATTTCATAATACGGTTAATTAAATTTTAGCTGTCACATATGCATGCATTAAATACCCAGTTTGATCAAATTAGTTACATCCGTTAATGAGAAAAAAAAACACGTAAAAATTTGAAAAAAATTACTAAATAATGTGCCCCCTCCGTTAGACCAAATTTGATGAAATTTCGGTTGTCGCATCGCGGGCATATATATACATCAAATACCCAGTTTGATCAAAATCTTTAAAGCCGTTTTTTAGTAAATAAGAAAAACACGTGATAATGTGACAACATTTACTAGGTAAAGTGCCCCCCCCCCCGTTAGACCAATTTTGATGAAATTTCGGCTGTCGCATCGCGGTCATATGCATACATCAAATGCCAAGTTTGATCAAAATCGTTAAAGCCGTTTTAAAGTAAATAAAAAAAAACACGTAAAAATGGGACATCTATTAAGTAAAGTACCCCCTCAAATTGATCTATTTTTATGAAATTTTGACTGTCACATCGCGGGCATATACATACTCCAAATACAGAGTTTGATCAAAATCGTTAAAGCCGTTTTAAAGTAAATAAAAAAAACACGTAAACAATAGACAAAATTCTTTAAATAAAGTACCCCCTCCGTTTGACCAATTTTGATGAAATTTTCTGTCACATCGCGGGCACATACATACACCAAATACCCAATTTCAGTTTCGTACGGTATATAGTCTTTGAGCTAGTCTGTTCACACACACACACACACACACACACACACACACACACACACACACACACACACACACACACACACACACACACACACACACACACACACACGCACGCACGCACGCACGCACGCACGCACACACACACACAAACATACAAACACACACACAAGACCATTTCGCGGGCCTTGGTTATTTGGACTCAGGGTACCCCAAAACGTGTATTTCCGTTGAAAACCGTTTTTTTTTTTTTTCAAATTTTTCACGATCGCAATACTTTCCCTTACTTTATATTTCATATATAGGTAAGTGAAGGTAAGAAGGATGGCTTTAAATTTTTTTAATATTTTAAAATTCTAGGTGCAACATCATAAATTAGATATATGCATTTAATGTTGTTTTTAGGAAGATTAACAATGTATTCTAATAAATGAGTGATGAGATAATCAATGTCACTAATTATCTCCTAAGCCTCCCGACAGAAAACAGATTCTCCACTTTTAGGAAGATTTCTACGTTTATAAACATTAAAGTCCTGCAAATGAAGTTGAAGTTTATTATGAAATTGGTTGAATAACCGAATCCGATTTATTAAGAAATTTGGAATGAAGTTTCGTTATTAGAAAATTGTGAAGGAATCCTCTCATTGTGGACATGGTCTCTCTCCTTGTTTTTATAATATATATATATATATATATATATATTAACCGTTAAATAATATAATTTTTAGTTTATAAATTAAATATCACTTACGTATATTTCTCAATCATAGGATTGAATGTCTTGTATTTACATATTATAAGATAATAATCATATCTCATTTTTTTAAATCACTATTTTATATACATTAATTCATACTTCTCCTGTTACTTAAATGGACTGAACCTGTAAGACTTTGCCTTTTGGGATATATTTTATATATCAATAGATTAGATTGATAGCTTGTTGATTATATATATATATAACTCCGCCAGTGAGTGTATTGTTGCTATCCCTAGTGATGCTAGGTGAACCACTGGATAAAGGAGGAGGGTTGAGCGTGAGGGATAGGCGACACCACCTCTATAAAAATGGTAAAGCCCAGAATCTACCGGAAAAGAATGGTGAAGGTTAAAAATACAAAGATATTCCCTAGAGGGACCTTTTCTAATATGAGGGGGGGGGTCCCAACCAACACAAAGTCTTGAAAAAGATTAAAAGAAGAAAGAGGAAAGGGGGAAGAAGAGGAGGAATAATAAGAGATACGAGATTAATATAGGTACCTGATATGTTCAGAGTATATTAAAACCAGGGGGAAGCAGAACATTGGAAACTATGCTGGAGCAATATAAAGTAGATTTGGTGGCTCTACAGAAATCCGATGGGGTGAATCTGAAATGGTATCACTTGAAAAGTATATATTGATAAACAGCGGCTCTAAGGAGAACCAGAGAGGCACCGGGTTCATAATAAAGAAGAATATGCGACACACACTGCTAGGATACAACTGCATTGATGACAGAATCTGCAAAAGCAGATTGAAGGGGAGATTCTGCAATGTATCAATCATTAGCACACATGCTCCCCACTATCGGACAGCATAGCAGACATGAGACTACAAATGACAATGGCTTCCGAATTGTTGAGTTTGCTACCTCAAAAGATTTGAAGGTAATGACCACAATGTTCCTCCACAAAAATATCCACAAGGAAACATGGCTAAGCCCAGGTGACCGAACAAGAAGCCAGTTGGACCACATACTGGTGGATACAAGACACCGCTTCATAACAGATGCGAGAAGTTTCAGGGGAGCGGACGACTGCTCGGATCATTTCCTCTTTCTGGCAAAGTATAACCAACGCCTGGCACAGAGGAAGAGGACATTTGAGGAGCATGTTGAGATAGAGGGGCTGATGTAAGAATCAACTAGAAAGTGGGATAGAGAGAGACTCCAACACTGGTTTCAGGAATGGACTATGAAAGAACTTTGCGCGGAGGAAAGGTGGAAAAGATTAAAATAATTTATCAGGAATCGACACTCGAAGTTCTGGGAGAGAAAAATACTAGAAGAAGGAATCCATGGTTTGATGGGAATTGCCAAAAGGCCATACAAGAAAGGAATGAGGCCCAAATGAAGATGCTCCAAAGAAAAACCCGCAGTACATATGAGGCATATTCCGAAAAAAGAAGAAGTGCCAAAAGAATAATGCGAGATAAGAAAAGAGCACATGAGGCAAGAAAACTTGAGGAGATGCAAGAACATTTCCAGGCGCGAGAAAGCAGAAAGTTCTACAAGGGGGCTAAGTGGCTAAGACAGGGCTTTACCTAACAGACTAAAATGTATCTGGACAAATGCGGAAGCCTTCTCACAGAGGCTGTATTAATTAAATCTAGATGGCTCCAATACTTCGAGGAAATGCTAAATCCTGAATCAAGCAACTTACACCTCCACCAGATACAGCAATCAGACAATGATGAGGATATGGATGAGGAAATACCACCTGACTGAGACGAAATAGTGGATATAATTTTCCTCTTCTTCCAACAGTTTATAAGGTCCTGTTGGTGAAAATATGTAAGAGACTAGTGGTGAGGAGTGAACGACTGTGGGTCGAGTACCAGAGCGGTTTCCGCCCGGGACGGTCAACTATAGATCACCTATTCTTGATAAGACAAATGATGGAGAAGACTTATAAGTATAATATTGATTTACACCATCTCTTTATCGAATTCCGACAGGCATAGGAAAACTGTTATAGGCATTACAGTCACTAGAAATACCTAGCAAACTAATAAGATTGACAAAGATGACCCTGGAAAGGAAAAGCTGCAAGATTAAATCTAGAGTAGGTGTCTCAAATTGCTTTCGGGTCAACAGTGGGTTAAGACAGGGGGACCCATTATCACTTGTACTATTTAATCTCACCCTCAAAGTTGGAGGAATCTCCCTTATAAGGATGAATCCAGGTGGCACCATTTACAATGGCCTCACACAACACATTGCATATGCTGATGATGTCATTACAGGGAGAACCGAAGCAGCATTGGCTGGTGCTGTAGAAGAATTTAAAAGAGCAGCAAAAGATTTAGGGCTAAGAATAAATCGTGAAAAGGCAAAATATATGAAAACCTCTAGACAAACTGGGCAGAGAGGACAGATCGCTGAATTGGGAGATTATCGTGTTTCATAGCTGCAGCACATTCAAGTACCTGGGAGGAATAGTGATGGAGAGTAACAACTTAGAAGTTGAAATTAAATGCAGAATTGTAGCAGGAACCAGATGTCGATATGCCCTGCAAAAAGCTCTCCGATACAAAAGCCTATCTATGAAAGCAAAGCTAATTCTATACAAAACAGTAATTAGACCAGTGGCAATGTATGGCAGTGGACTCTGACCAAGGAAAACAGAAGAGCTCTCTTGGTTTGGGAGAGAAGAGTCCTGAAGAAGATCTTTGGAGCCGTCAAAGAAGAGCACAGGTGGAGAATTAGAAGCAACGCTGAAATAATGGAATTGTATGGGGAGCCTGATATCCTATGTGCTGTCAAGAAAGGCAGAATAAGATGGCTGGGACATGTTGAAAGAATGGAGCCCAGTAGACTGCCTAAAATGGTGCTAAATGGTGCACCTGGAGGGAAAAGGAAAAGGGCAGACCCAGTGGATTGACTGGTGCTACTGGTGGATGTGTTCTGGTTCCACTTCCTATTCTATTAAAAATGGTATAATAAAGAGAGAAAAAATAAAGTTTTTTTGAAGTCAGGGACAAAGTAAACAATTTAAACATTTCTATATAACATGATAGGGTCTCTTAAAAAAGAGAAGTGAAGAGAATTAGGTGAAGGAATAAAAAATGGTAAAAGACATTGATAATAGCAGAATTATTTTTAAAAATAAAATAAAATTTGGGGGAACTTTGTATAATTTATAAGAACTTCAATCCTTGGTTATGCCATCAAACTCGCTGAGATTCAAGTTGAAGTCAGCAGGAGAACATTAAGAGCCTTAAATAAGACTTTAGAAACAGCTGGAAACTTTTCGATTTAAAAAGAAAATAAGCTAATGATCTTGGAATTTTTTCGAATAAAAAAATTAAGGTGCCTCTAAAAAAAAAGGCATGACAATGGCTTTTTTAATCATGCAAATGAAATGGACATTTATGGAGTTATTTTTATAAATGATTTTGGTATACCTAGAAAGAGGAAATCTAAAAGTAATTTATTAAACGCTCAAGGTAGAAAGTTGTTAGAATATTTGGATAATAATGACATTATAATATTAAATGGAAGTATACATAATGATTTTAATGGAGAATAAACATTTATAGGTAAGTTAGAGTATTCAGTGATAGACAGTTGATACTTTTTTAGTGGACCCAGCCAATTTATTCTGATCACATGCCACTTTGCTTGTTTTATTCTGTAAATGAAGAATTCAATATTGAAAATTTTATACCCATATTGCCTAGACTTAATTTGTATTTGCAGGACAAATTAAAATACAAGAGTAAGATTGAAAAGACTTTGAGCGAGCAGTTAGAATCGGATGAGATTCAAGATTTATGTTGTGTGGTATCATTATTAGATAATCCTGTAAATCAAGTAAATGTAAAAGCAAGATAATGAATAAAAAATGTTTTTTCAATAGGTGTTCGATTGCTAGAACTAATTCTTTTAGGCCTTTAAAGCTATTCAGGGTTTCTAATACAAAACATGACTAACAAAAATATCTACAATTAAATAAGTCTTACAAATTAATATATAAAAATGCAAAAAAAATATTTGTTAAATGAAATAGATGAAATCAAAGAGGTCTAGGAATGCGGTGGACTTTGGATGGCTGTAAGAACTCTATTATATGACAGTAGAGGTACTACAGACAGATGAATAAAAATAAATGACTGGCTAGATCAATTTTTTTTTTTGGCATTGGATAAATCCATACAGCACTTTAGAGAACTCTATAATCGACCATGAAGTGATAACAGGATACAGTACACAGAACCTTTTATATTGGAGAGTTTTCTTGATGCACCTCTCTCTTTGGTTAAACTCAAGAAAAAGTAGAATTTTAAGTAGAATGAAATATACTAAAGCTGCAGGTATAGATCATATACCCTATAACCTTTTTAATATGCACCAAAATGTTTTTTTAAAGAAATATTATAACGGAACGAGTATTTTTCATAAATGTATAGGTTATGGAAATAGGTTTTGTAGGTACTGAAATCAGGCTCTAGCTCTGCCATAGAAGTGTTTGGGAGGTTCAGTAGGGAATTTTATGTATTGATTATGTTGGAGTTTTGGGAACACAACAACTTAAGCTTATAATATTGACAATAAATGTAAAAAAAAAGATATATACAATTTACACAGGAAATTAATCGAGTTCCACTGATATCATAGGGTTCTAATTTTATCGTACTAATATCTATTTGTTGAAGTTCATCAAATGTGAGAATTGTGTATACAATAGATTTATTGTTGATAGTATAGGTAGGATGATATTGAAGGAATATTTACATTGTCTTGGTATGTTAAAGGTATGCTTATATTTATAAATTCTTTATTTTTATTAAGTTTAATGATGTAAATAAACATTATTGGACTTTTTTGTTTCAATAATATCAAAAGCTAAGAATTGATGTAATATGGGAATGAGCTTGATCATGGGAGTTGTTCTTATTTCTACAGGTTCACTATTACTTAATTCTACATTTTTACCTTAATTTCTACATCTTTACAGTAGTGGTGAGAGTTGAATTTTATACAACCACCATTATAAAACGAATTTTTATGTCTGATAATGAGTTGTTCTTTTATTTTCAGAGTGATGATTGTATTGTTTTGTTTTACTGGATATGACAAGGTATAGTAAGATGGTTTAGGTAGTGTTTTTAAAGGAATCCTAATAAAAAAACAAAGCAGTCCTCAGTCTGGCCTAAAAAAGTAATACTCAGAACAGAAAGTAGCGCTAAGTAGCCAATTCTACGTTTTGTGTTATAGGTTCATTGAAGGGAATTTTAAGTCATTCTTATTCTTTGGTTGTTAATATCCTAGGATATTGCTTTGCTCAATAATCGTTTTTGTGACTTTGTGGATTTGTCACATAATCCATAGTCCATAATCATGGACAAGGTATTCTTCAATTTCGGGTGATTCTTTGAATATCTCATTAGGAATGCCGAAATTAATTTCTTTGGGGGCCATTTTAAGGTCTTGATTTAAGGAATTATTATACGCCATGATCGCCAGATCTAATTTGTCTTCCTTACTGTCTTCTTTATTTTCAATGTTTATCAATCTTAGTGTCTCTAACAAAGACTATCCCGCTCAATTTAATAGTCCTAAGGAATTAGGGTGATTAGGAGTGGTTAAGTGAAGTTCAATGTCCAGATATTTCATAAAATCTTTAAATAAATTATTGTCGAATTTCCTTCCATTATCACAAGATATCATTTTTGGATTGGGGAGTAAGCCAAATACTTTTTCATAGCTTTCATAATCTCCACTGCATTGTAAACAGTTGTATAATAAACAAATATCTTTTTTTGGAAAGGTGTCAACAATCAAATAAATATAATAATTACTCATATGTAGGGTGTCCATCAGTTAGTAAAAGGTCTTTCTGGTGTTGGTGTAATTTGGAATTGTTTTTTAATTGATCAATCATATTTATCTTTGCCACATACATCACATTAGTTCATGATCTCTGTGATATGATCCTTCATATTAGGCCCATAGTATCTGGTTTTCAATGCTAAGTAAGTCTCATTAACGCCTCTATGGCATGTTTTGGCTATGTGATAATCCAATGTAATATTATTGATTTTTGGTCATTTTTATCTTCTACGTCTGGTACTAATTTGTTGTAGCGTTTGATCCTGTTGGTGGGAATTTTTCTCTGATGAGAGAACCCACTTTATTAAAGAGTGCATCATACCAGTTATTTACACTTTCAATGCAATCTAATTATGGTTAATAATATACGCCATATGTCAGGTTTGGTTTGAAAATTTAGATCAATTTTGACTCTATTCCTTGATCATTCTTATGATAAGGCCAAGTGAATTTGATTGTAAATCTGTGTTTATCATCAAACAATATCTCTATTTTAATTTCTAAGAGTCCCTTTGTTATTGTTTTTTTAAAATTTTTATCATCTACTAATTAAATTATGTTATCCTATATTCTTTTGAATGTTGAGTTGCAAGGGAGGATGCACGGTTTGGGACTAATTCTGGGGTATCGTTTTCTACTTCAAAGCCCATTTCTTGCAAGAGGTCAACAATTTCTTGAGAAGGGTTCAATGGAGATGTTTCAGTATAGAAAAAAACAAATTCTGGTTATTCAGAGTCTCTTATCTATGAGATAGCGGGACAGGTTGTCAGCGACTTTGTTCGCTTTCCCTTCCATACATTTCATATCATATTCAAAATATTCTAGTAATAAATTCCAACTGATTAACTAAGTGTTTCGGTGTTTTGTAGGTCTTTTGGTATTCCAGGGGCTAGTGTTTCGAATGTATATAAAATTTTCTACCATATAGATATGGACGGAAGTGATTGCAGGCCAAATTATTGCCAAACACTCCTTTTCTGTTGTCAAGTAGGTTTGTTCAGCCTTATTTAAAGTTCTTGATGTATAACACACTGGCAATTCTTTCTTTTGAGCTAGAACAGCACCAATTGCGTAGTTGGACGCGTCCGTAGTAAGGAAAAAGTCTTCATTTAAATCAGGAATTTTTAGAATGGGGTTATTACATACAAGTTGTTTTAATTTTTCAAAAGCACCTTTATATAAATCTGGCTGGATATCTTTTTGTTCCTTCCTAGATTTTCTCCTATACTTAAAAAATTGTTTATCTTAACAGGTATTTCAATGTTACTAAAGTTTTCTATGTAATTACCCTTATTTAGATATAAACTTCTTCTTGGGATTAACATTGTTGCTTGCAATAAAAGTTTTGTTTGCATCTTCATTATCTTTAACTCTGTTATATGGCTTGTTAATTTTTATATTATTCATTTTATTTATTTTATTTTCTAATTTTTCACAATAAATTTTAAATATTTCCTTCTTTTTATTTATAATGAATTCTCCCCTTCTTCCCTTAGATAACAATTTTTTTAAAAAGCTAATTAAAAAAGTATGGGCAAAAAATTATAATAAAATAAAAGGAAATATAAATAATGAAAAAATAGAACATAAAAATAATGTCAGTAAGTTTTATAAATGCATACATCAAAAAAGGAGAAAATATCAAAAATCTTATGAAGATTATGATGTAGGTGAATATAAATTAAGTTTTAAGCCGACAAATAAAGTGGGCAACATATACAGCAATATGAAAGATAAAATAAATGTTAAAAACCAATCCGAAGTAGTCTATAAAATACCTTATTTGGATTGCCCAGCAATATACATTGGTGAAACAAAGCAATATGTTTCTGACCGGATGTACCAACATAAAAATGATGTGAAAAATATAGAAAAAAGTTACAAAAAAACAGGTCTAGTGGAACATGTAAATAAAACACAGCATAGGTTTGATTTTGATGGAGCTGAGGTAATGCATAGGGAATCAAACGCATATAAGAGAAGAATGCTTGAAGCCGTGCCAATTTCAGAGAATATTGATAAGACAGTAAATTTTAAAAATGACAAAAAATTTAAACAAATACTATGCGGAAATTCTAAGTAATATTAATAATTGATTGTCCTAATATTAAAAGAAGTTATATGTCTGGATATTTATATAAAAAAATGTATTATAAATTTTAAAATTTTAGAAAATTAATAAATGGTAAAATACAAAAATGTAAGAATTTTAATCATGATTTTAATTAATATTTCCAAATTGTTTATTTAAGTAACAGTGAAGTTACATGTTGGAGGGGATAAGGGGACTGGTAAAATAATCCATTTGACTGTGATGCTTACATAAAGAGGCTATAGTTTTTAACTAGTAAAAAGATTTTTAATTTTTGACAAGGGTACTCAGCCTATTTTATTTTATTTGAAAAATTGTGGTCACAGGTGGGTAAAAACATATTTCATCACTTAATTGTTTTTATTTTGATTTGTTAAGTTCAAAAGTATTGAAATTCTAAATTTTAGGTGTTCTTCTTGAAAATGGGTTAGTGCCAAAACGTAGAACCGAATATTATAAAAGTGTGAGGTTAATAAAGGATCAAAATTTTAAAAAAAACTTGACTACTATCGGCTTAGCCTCAAGACAAATAAAGAATTATTATATGCAACGAAGTTTGATTGAAGGAGATGCTTTTTTTGAAAGAATAGTTACCAGCGACGAGGTCTGGATCCATCACTACGACCCTGAGACCAAAAGGCAGAGTATGGAGTGGAAATACACTAGCTCTCCAGTTCGCAAAAAATTCAAGGTTCAACCTTCCGCCAGTAAAGTGATGCTGACCATCTTTTGAAACTCAAAGTCCCAATTTTATTGCGATTTCCTTGAAGATCAGCAAAATATCAATAACCAATACTACTGTGAGATGCTAGAACACGAAGTTAGACCAGCTATCAGGAGCAAACGTCGTGGACTCTTGTCAAAAGGAGTCATTCTTCAGCACGATAATGCCCGCCCTCATACAGCCCAGCTAACCCGTGATAAGCTTCAAGAATTGGGTTGAGAGGTCCTACCTCATCCTGCCTACAGTCCCGACCTCGCCCCATCTGATTTTTACCTGTTTGGACCACTCAAAGACGCCCTACGTGGAAAAAAGGTTTGCTAACAATGAGGAAGATAAGGAAGTGGTGCAAAAATTGCTTCGGGGTAAATCGAAAGAATTCATCCCCAAGGGAATTAGAAAGCTGCAAGAAAAATGGGACAAGTGCAGAACTGTGGGGGGTGATTATGTAGAAAAATAGCCTTAATTTTGAAAGATTGAAATAAACCGTTTTTGAGCTATAGCCATTTGTCTCTTTACTTATTGAATGACCCTCGTATGTGCTGAAGTTTGAATCTATGATGTTGATACCAAGGGAAATGAGGTGATTCTTAAATGACAACAGCATATTGTTTTAGTTCCTTCTTTAAACTTGGTTTGTCAAATATATTTTTTACTTTTAGCTATTTTTTTTTCAAAGCATTGGATTTTTGTTGCATTGGATCTTTCCGTCTCTACTTAGTAAAAAGTAGACATGGAAAGATACAAAGTACTATATTGTTACAAGCCTTTGAAAAAAGACAAGAATTCTGTAAAAGATAAAAAAATACTAAGAAATGAGACAAAATGAATGTAATATTTGTTTCCAGAACTAGACAATGTTTCAAAGATTTCTGACAAGGATAGGAAAGAAATCAGTTTGATGAAATAGGCTACAGTTTGAGAAGCTTAATAGCTAATGGTTTTTTTCCATCCACAAGCAAAACACACATTTTTCAATAATTATTTTAAGCATGAACCCATTGCTGCCCCATCATATTTTCTATAACATTTATTAATGACAAACTTATCAACTCTACTGAATTTTTTCAGATTTTTAAAGAAAAATTCAAATTTGAAATTTTGTGGAATTTGGTAATATTTTTATATTTAATATTTTTTTAGTCTACAGGAAGGTATCCTATATGTACCAAATTTCATTAAAATTTGAGATGGTGAAGGAAAAAAGTGTGTTGATGTGAGACAAAATGACTCCTACCTATCTAGGAGTTAAGTTAGACTCAAGACTCACTTTGAAACCGCATATCTTGTGGTCTATTCTCAAGGGAATGATAACTGTGGGTATGAAGAAAATAGCTGAGCCTAACTGGGGTACAGTATTGAGAACACTGAGGTCACTATACACTGCCTATGTACTGCCGTCTTAGATTAAGCTAATAACATCTTGCGGACTGCTACTGCCTTGAATTTCCGAAATGTTTCTACTGTGCGAAATCCGGAGCCAAGGCTTATCACAGGAACAATGAAATCCACACATATTAGAGGTTCTTGATAAATCCCTTAAATAGAAGACACGAGAGATCTAATACTCCTACATCTAGACACAAAAGCCAAATTTTCTCTGAAACATACTTTCAGAAAATTATACTAATATAACACAAGTATAATAAAATGCCAAAGCCTTCTCCAGGTCACATCAAAGATGGTGACTGAAACTCACGAAAAACACGTGACCCTACGGTGGAGAACAACCCTCTTTGGTTTGAATCTCCGAAACCACAAAAATTCCTCACCATACCTGGTATCAAGGTAAGAACATGCCTACTGAAAATATAGAATTCCTACCTCCTAAGCGTATAAACACCGTGTACCCTAAAGAGAATGGATCCGTATGTATTCTGATGGATCGGCCACAAATAGAAGGGTCTGGTATCCATCTGCAATTCCCTACTGGAAACATTATTGAGAAGGCATGACAACTGCCTTCTAGGGCTACGAATTATCAGGCTGTAAAATAAGTCATCTGTGAAGCTTCAAGACTACTTAGATCACCGAAAAAAATGGAATATTTATTAAAATTTAAATTAAAAACAATTATTGAGAAAATGTTTTGTTTTTGATCGGTAAGTGTGAAGGAGGAGAAAGGATGGAGAGTAAATAAGGACGTTCAAAGAACTAATTATCAACAAAGGGCAGTACCATATTTAAAATAACTAACAAACTGATTTAAATTAGTATTGTCCTATTTCCACCTAGTGTTGATGAGCTTTTTCCAGCGGTATGAGATCAAGGGTTTCTATTTCAACATAATAAGCAGCAAAAAAAAAATTAGAAATAGTATCATACCAATATGTTTTTAAAGATATTTTCATTATTTTATTATAGCCTAACCTAAAACCTGTAGTTATTTTTCACTGATGATGGATTGAAATGAATTAGATTTTGTCACAGTATGGTAGAAATGTTAATTAATGGAATTTCAGACTATACAGGATAAAAAAAAAAAAGATTTCACAATAACAATTATTTCACATTCCACTTCACTTATAGCAGTTGAAGTGGAATAGAGAAGAACAAATCTGCAGTCAGTGACTGCCCTATGACATGTACCGACATTTTCGAAAGAAACACCTTATTTATAGTTTATAAATACCTTAGGAATAAATAATGAAAAGAAATTAATTCATCTTATTTATAAAAAAAAAAAACATCAATTTTTATTATTTATAACATAAACATTACAAAAAGATGGGAAAAGTTGATCAACTTGACAAACAACATTTTGAAAATAATATTAAAGAACATTAAAGAACATTTCAATATAATAACAAAAAAAAAATGAAAATTTATTAAAATTGTTAGCTAAAAGAACAAAAATGAAAACAAACTAAGTAACTAGAAATGAACCACTGGAAAAAATTTATAACAACATAATGTTTGAAATATAAAGAATATAAGATTTTGACAAAATATAAAGCGTGGTCACATGAAATATGATCACGTATATGAAAGATTATCACAGCAGCCACTAATGACAAGAACATTTAATTTTATTAATAGCTTAATCAAATAAAAATAAATTTATAAATATGTATCATTGGCAGTATTAAAATCATCTTCTATAAAGTACAAAATATCACATTTATGCTATCACAGTTTGATCCTATGTAATATTACACAATTCAGTTATGTAATATTATTTAAATACCACAGCAAGAAACAATGCCTAATCATAAAGAAAGTATGTGTACTGAAAAGTATCTTAATAATGAGGAGTTGAGGAAGTTAAGATTATTCTCCACTAGGAGTAGCAGTGCTCCGCATGTAGAATAACAGGTAAGCTGCATTACTCTGAAAATTAACATTACCAAATATATAGTTTGAGTTTAATTATTACCTCATTAACCCTTTAATGGCTCTGGACGATATATCTCGAGAAAAAAAAGACAGACCCCACAAGTGGACGAGATTACTGGGGACAGGCGGCCCTGTCCCCAATAGCGAACAACGTTATATCTCGCAACTGATTTCTCACTTATTTAACGTCCCCACTTCACACGAGATAAGAGACTGAGGCAAATCCTAGCGGATCCTCTGAGACTTAATAAGTACATCTAGGGGCCACTAGGTTGCAGGGGTGTCTCTATTAGGGAAATATTCATTCAACCATTATTCATTTCGAGTTCTAGACACTCTGAGCGATAGTCCTCTGATTTCATCTATCTGTTATTTGGCGATATTCACTGTTTTATTTCGTTAATATTTCACTAGTTTTGGTGTTGCTTTCATCATGTCACGAAAGTTG
This sequence comes from Aelia acuminata, assembly GCA_911387785.2. Taxonomy (NCBI): domain Eukaryota; kingdom Metazoa; phylum Arthropoda; class Insecta; order Hemiptera; family Pentatomidae; genus Aelia; species Aelia acuminata. Next base: position 17,716,812 of record OU426980.1, read on the forward strand.
TTTACGGAGCAGAAATAAAATCATTATAATCTCTTTCATTATTACCTTCATAAATCTCGAAATCTTTCATTACAGTCGATAATCTAGCATTTTAATTTATTGAAATAATGATAAAGGTATTATAGAATCATAAAAAGTAAATAAAACTAATAAGAAATAGTCGGAAAAGGTAATGAAGAATTGAAGAAGTTTAGGCAGTCAGCGGTGTATAGTGGCCTACACGCCTTAGTTTGAGCCCCAAACTTTGAGAAAGGGTAAAAGCCGGCAAACCCGCTTAGCTTCCCTGTGCAACTTTCGTCCAGTGTCCTTAGCTGCTAAAGGGTTAATTAAAGGCTTAAAATTATTTAAAAAATACTTTTATGCACAAATAAGAAATTCAGTTTACAGAAAAACAAAGATGAAAGTTTTGGAGTGAAAGAATGAAGTAATGAATGGTTCTTAATGATCCAATGCTGGAGGTGATTCTAGACATGATTTAATAAAAACAGTTCATTTGATGAATGGTTCAGAATTCCTGATTCTGAAAATAAAAGGTGTTTAGGCCTAAATTTATGTTTTCATAAGGGGTCACGTTTTATTTAATAAGTAAGGACTGTTGAAAGCTTTTCAAGATACTTGTAATCAAATTCTAAATGCACCATTATAAAATAAATAAATTTTCTTTGAAATATTATGTAGTTGGCAGACTCCAGATTAAATAAAAAAATTAGCTGGAAACTTTGGAAACTTTAAAAAATTGCAATCATGAAATTATATTAGTCAATCCGCCACTCCAATACAGTGTAGGTGACTCTAGATAATCTTTTTCAGTCAGCATTATGAACTCGGTAACTGCTTCTTGTTTATATACATATACATACATACATACACACACATATATATATATATATATATATATATATATATATATATATATATATAAAAAACCTGTACCACTACAACCCATAAAGGGTCTTGGGTGCAGTACTATGTAAGGAAGAGTACTGTTTCTTGGTCAGCGGTCGTGCAAGGAGGTGATTTGACCGTGATCACGCTCAACCGCCAGGTTTTTTCCCCTTAATTTTTCAATTAAGGGTACCCACTTTATAGAGGCTGGGTTTGCCCCAGGAGGGTCTCTCGGCCCACGAGACGAACTGTGGCGAATAATAAAGATATCATAAGCCATGTCAGATTCGAACTCGGGACCTTAAGCACAGCAGTCCACTGCCTTACCAGCGGGCTACCCCGCTCCCTATATATATATATATATATATATATATATATATATATATATATATATATATATATACAGTAGATTCACTTAAAAACATCTCACAGTAATTTTCCCATCTCTTCCCACTTTAAGTCTGGCTCGGGCCGGTGACATGTAAGCATCGACTCCACGTCAGTTTTGTCTCTAGTTGGGTATTTTCTGCCCGATTGCGGTCAGATTTTGTGCCGGGCTGAAACTAAAAGTTGTTGAGTGATCTACAGAGTTTGATGAAAATCGGTCTAGGATCGTTGCTGGGGGAAAAATAAAAAGAATAGGGCCTGCAGGCGAAACGAGGCTGCCTTATCTCGCTGCAGCCCCCCACCACCGCCGGCCAGGACTGTCACAGCTTCTCAGGACGTATGTACTATCATTGTCACCGTATATAATAATCACACAAATATCAGCGTAAGAGCCAGACTTCTTCTTTTTACCATTTTATTTGAATGATGCCGCGCCCGCAAATAGTACTCTGAGACATTGATCGACTGTGCGGTGCGCCTTTTTTTTTTTTTTTTTTTTTTTTTTTTTTTTTTTTTTGTGGAGGCACACATACGACACTATATATATATATATATATATATATATATATATACATTAGAACCTCCATTATCCGGGGTAATGATGGGTATGGGGGTACACGGATAAATAAAAAATACATATATCGAAAACCCCGGCGAATTAAAACATTTTATTGACTTAATGTGATAGAAAAAAATGTTAAAAATTTCACTTGTAAGGTATAATCACTTTTATTAACAAAAGAGCGTTTTATATACATTAAATTATAATATACAAAAATAACAAAATAAGTAAATGTATGTTTTTATATATTATGGGCCGACGACGATACGAAGTCAAAAATGTCTTTTTTCTTCCTCAAAATATCCCGTACAATTTGTTCACCGATTCCTAGTTCAGCGGACAACTTTTTAACACTTTCACCCTTTTCTAATCTGTTTACAATAGTTAATTTCTCTTTAAGCGTTAAAACGACACGTTTTCTTTTTTCCGACATTTTGCTACTTCGCAACTGTTAATGTATTCACAACTGACAATATTTTGTTTTGTAACCAAACAGGCCAGAGTAGAAGTTTCCTGGAAAGACTTGAAAACAATACCGTTCCTAGATTATGAATTGGAGTATTAAAAACCGGAAACATCACATAATACAATACTCGCATTCTGTGTTTTTCGATATTGTTTTATTTCATAATAGGTAGTTAACCATTGTGTAATCGTTAAATATTTACGTTTACATTTTTTTTTAATATTATACATAAAAAATAAATGGCATACAAATTAAAAAAAGCTTATTAAAAAAAAAATTGGCTCTTCCGCACCCCGGTTAATCGAGGCCCGGATAATGGAGGTCCTACTGTATGTATATATATATATATTCATAGTACAACTTGAGTTCATTTTTGACTTGGGTTTTATACCGACTTTTTATAATTTCTCTTTTTATAAATTTTAATTAATTAATTTATAAATATTTTAATTAACATAACTACCTGAAATTTTTTATCAATAATCTTATTTACTATACTTAATCTTAACATATTTAATTAATTCTAACTTATTGTTTATAAACCAATCCATATATTTTTAACCTTAGTATTTATTTATTTTTAGTCTTAACTTATTATTAATGAACATATATTTTATTTGTTAGTAATGCTGTTTTTTTTTTTTTAAATTATTTCATATTTTTTTAAAGCTATTTATAACTTTTTTTATCCATTTTAATCAATATAGGTATATCAATCAATATATTATTTATTTATTCTTTTATTTTTTTTCTTTTCTTATTTCTGAAATATCAATTTAATAAGTATATATTCTTGCTTATTTCATTGATAGTAACATATTTAATTAATTTATTGAGTTTTAACCCATTTTTATAAATCATTTTTTTTTTTCTTTTTTAAACCAATGTATATATTTCTAACCATATTATTTATTTTTTAGCCATAACTTATTAATGTACATATATTTTATCTTTTATTGTTGTTTGTTTTTTTAAATAAATTATCACATATTTTTTAGCTATTTATAAATTTTAATCAATATATCTATATCGATAATAAACAATTTGTTATTCACTCCACTTAAATGTTTGATCCATGCAAGGTCTGCTAAATCTATTTTAAAAATAAAAAGATATGGATCATAAAAAAAGTAATGTTAGAAAAGTGGAAATAGGTCAAAGAGTATAGGTTGTGAGATCGGGAGGACCCATTCAAGAAGCAGAACATCCTCCTTTATGTCTGTGGCTGCGGTGGGAGGCAGCGAAAAAATATTTGTCAAAGTAGAATGGCAGGAAAAAGAAGACCCAGGTATTAGGCAAAACTGTGCCCATCAAAGACGCTTTACCAATGAAGCCAAAGCCCTTGCAGAGGACCATGACAGCCAACAATGAATGAAACAAATGAAATGATGCAAAATCAAACAAACATAGCTGCGTCAGGGTCTAATGACAAAGTGTGTACCATCTACAGTCTATGTTTTAAGGGCGATAGAGGTCTCAGAACCCATTTAGCCAAGAAACATCCCAGGGAGGCAAATAATGCAAAACTGAGGGGTCTCTTTGGCAACAAAATAAAAGATAACATTGGAGAGGATAAGGATGAGGATATCAAACAACAGATAAAAAGGTGGTCGGCTGCCTTCGAAGAACTCATAAAGGGTAACCATATCAAGACTGAGGATTTTGATGAAGCAGTGGGCAGTTTTTTGAACTTTCTCAAAAATATTAACACCCAACTGCCCGGCCCATAGTGTGGCATAAAATTATACGATTTTATACAGGATATAAACTTATACGATTTTATATAAGATATAAAATTATGCCCTGCTATAAAATTTTACAATATTAGAAAAAAAAAAAACTGATATAACTAGCAAGGGTGCTGGGAAAACATCGAATCCTCAGCGAGCAAATAAGAAAGATAGGAGTCGTCAGCAAGAGCAGTACCAATATGAGGTGGCCCAATACAACTAATATAACTGGTGCAAAACAAAAAAGTGGTGCAAAACGTAGTGAATGTCGACGCTTCCAAGCAATGCCCTTTGATGAAGATAGCCGATATAGAAAGCCACTTCAGAAGCCTCTCTGAGATAGAAAATCTCTGCAAACGTGCGGATTATGAGAAAAATGCTCCAGTGCCAAATTTAATGTCAATAGACATCAAAACAGTAAAGAAATCAATTAAATCCATATCATTGGACACATCACCAGGGCCTGATGGAGCCTTGATCCGCACGATAAAATATTTTGATGTATCCCATATTATTTAGACAATTGCGGAGATAATGCTGAAGGTGACACATGTACTGGAACCTCTTTGTCAAGGGCGCACAATACTGGTCTATAAAGGGACAGGGGAATTTGAAAACCTCTCTTCCTGGAGACCAATTACAATATATTCAATTGTGCGCCGGATCATAGAGAAGGTTCAGGATCAGGAATTGAGAAAGCAAATCACCTTCAGCAAAAATCAGAGAGGCTTCATTAAAGGCTTACTGGGAGCACATGTCAGCGCGAGGATCATCTACGTGATCATAAAAGATGCAAAACAAAGGAAAAATGATTGCGTGGTGGTATTCCTTGATGTCGTCGGCGCTTTTGACAACATTGGCCATAATCACATAGTCAGCTCGCTGGAGGCCAGAGGGGTATCACCAGAACTCAGAATTGCGATGGCAGCTCTACTGCGCACTAGGAGTACACTCGACCAGCCAGATCAGTGTGCTCAGAGGAGTGCCTCAGGGAGGAGCCTTGTCGCCTTTGCTGTACAACCTGGCCATAGATCACCTCTACCGCGACCTGTGTGACCGAGATTTCTCCGATAAGTTTGGCTATAAATTAAGTGACCAAATAAGTGTGGTCCTCAAAGGATTTGCGGACCACCAGGCAGTCTTAGCGCGCGACAAGGGTGCGGCAGAGAGAATTATCAACAGCACTTAGAGGATACTAGCAGAGATCGGCTGGCTATAAATCCGCTTAAAAGCATTGGTATTATCATTGATAAAAGAGCGCTGCTACCGTTGACATTCACCCTGGAGGACGAAGGCTGCATCCAGACTTTAAAAATGAATGAAAGAATAAAATACTTGGGATGCTCGTTCCCGGGGGAGCTGGTCTTTAACGATGAGGCTGTGACAAAGATAACTGTGAACCTAGACAAATTGGTGAGCTCTAGTTTTCTCAAACCTGAGCAGAAGGTCAATGTTTTTAGTCAGTATGTGTTCCCGGGACTTCCCTATCCTTTCCAGACAGCGCCCCTTACAAAGATATGCCCTGATATATTGGAAGGATAGATACTAACATTCGGAGGAGTATCAAAGCCATTATCAGGCTAGCGGCCAACACCTCTACAGTGATGCACGAAGAAGATTGAGGACTGGGATTGATCCGTTGCCAATGGGAGGCTCCTCTACAGCATTGGTCCATTGCTCAACGGCTATCAAATGTGCCGGATGCCCTGTTCCAGTCTATATTTAATTGCCAAGAAGAATTGCGGAAATGCGCCGATAGACTGGGTGTAGATCAAGGCTGCCGAAGCGTGAGAGCTCTACGACAGTCACTGCAGGAAAATTCCTTTGAAGAATGGGCCAATTGCAGATGGCAGGGGATTGGAGTTAAACATTTTAAAGAGACGCCGAAAGCGAACAGATTAATTTATGATAAACAGTTCCTATCGGAGTAAGAATTGTCGAATTCCTTGAAACTGAACAATAATTACGCACCTCTGCGTGGAGTCCTAGGTGTCAGAGGACAATCGAGAGAAGTTGGGTCCCTCTGTCATAAATGCTGCAGAGAGTCTGAAACACCAGCCCATGTGCTGCAAAAATGCCCCAACAACTCTCTCCTCATAAATCGCCGGCACCATAGGGTTAAGTATGAACTTACTAAACTCCTGAAAAAGTGGAACTTTGCCTGCTTTGACGAGGTCTACTGTATAGACACAGATGGATCCACGAGGTATGCAGACATTGTCACATTGCCCAAGACCGGGAAGAAAGCACTCTGATCCTGGATCCAACAGTTAGATATGATAACAATGACCTTGACCTGGCGGGTAAAGTAGAAAGGGAAAAGAGAGAGATCTACGAAAAGTGCATCCCTTTTCTTAAAGAGAAGTTCCGCGAGACCTTCGGTGAGAGAGAGTTCTCCGTTTTAGGGGTCTCTGGTTTGGATCTCGAGGAACGATCCCTAACAGAATAAGGAGTTTTCTAGAAGACCTAGGTGTCAAAATAAGAGAGATTGCGGTGTTGGCTGAAAATATAATCCTGGTCTCCCTGGGAATTATCCACCACCGTGTGTATGGTAATTGATTATACATAGTCATATATCAATTTCCATCATATATCAAATCTTTTTATTTATTTATATGTATGTTTATTTATCTATATGTTTATTTATTTATCTGTTTATTTTCATATTTATACATTTATTTATTAGATATAAGGTTTTCCTTGGTATATCTCTTTTTGTGGGGTTCTTTTCTCCAGCAGTCCGTATGTGTGCCTATTTCTAATGTGAGCGTTAAGAGAGGGAAGGAAGAGAAAAGAAGTAAGATAATGGAAAATAAGAAAGAAGAAGAATAAAATACAATAGAATAAATGGGAATGAGATAAAGATAAAAAAGAACAAAAACATAATTGTAAAAGATATAGAAGGGGAAAAATATATATTATGATATTATAATTATAAAATGAAACGTAACAATGTATTTTATTTGTAAGTATAAATGTATTTAAATATTGATTGGTACGCTGTGTAATGTAGCAACCCATGTATTTGGGCAGCATTGCTTATTATTATTGAAATAAAGCATTTCTCCCTCCCCATGTATCCATCAATCTCTCGTTGATTGCCTTATTTTCCTCTTTCTGTACAGTATTATATGATATTTCAAAATCAGACCATATGCATCAAATGAACTTATTAGTAGGAAATTATGTCTGGAATCACCTCTCAGCGTTGGACCATTAAGAATTGTATCACTGTTTTGAAACCATGTTGAGGAAATTAAATTCAAAGTAGAAAATTGATAGTAATTCAACCTTTAAAACTAGGACGGATTTTGACTGGTATGGCCTGTAATCTCTGAATGACCTATCTCTATCCATCTGTCTATGTAAATTAAATTGATGTTTGATACTTACAAGTATGTCATCAGTCCTAATGCGGGTGACACTATCATCATCATAACAGAACCATTTCCTACTATTCTGTTTCTTACAGTAAGCTGTATCTAGAAACAATATTAGCAATTCTTATCAATAACATCTAATAAAACCAAAATGAGATGTAAAAATTAAATTGAATAAAACAAATTTAAAAATATATATCTTACAGTGGCCGCCGGACATTGTCCCATAGTGGTTAATGACTCCTATAAGATTATATTTTACATCATGTTCTGATGGATTCGTTACATATTTTGCCAATTTCAATCTTTTAATTGGAAAATCAACAAAGTAATCTATTTTGTCCCCTCCTTTGGTGTATGTAAAACGTTTTAATTGCAGTATTAAAATATTTGGTAGCTTCCAGAGGTCTAACTTTTTTGTAACACTCCGATGCATTTTACATGTTGGGCAGTACCTGTAAAAAAAATTTAAATATATGTATATTATATACAGGGTGGCCACGTGGAACATTTACATTTTAGAAATAAAAAAATATTTTTAATTTTTCAAGATACTATTTATTTAACTTTAGTTACACAGTTGTGGGTATACCCCATTTACTTTATGTAGAGAAAATGATGTCAGGAAGGTGACATCCTTCTTCCCTGAGGCAATTTTCTATTCTGTCCAGGAAGCTCCTCCAAGCTCATTCCAGTGTATCCTCAGTGAACAATGCCACCTCAGAAGGTATCGCCACTTCAAGTCATCTAAAGTACGGGGTTTCTGTCGATAAACTTAATCTTTCAAATGTCCCCAAAAATAAAAATCACACATGTTAAGGTCCGGAGATCGAGGAGGCCAGTGCACATCTCCAAATCTTGAAATCAGGTGACCTGGAAACAAGTTCCACAGCAGGTTCATTGAAATTCTGGCAGTATGAGCAGTTGCTCCATCTTGCTGAAACCACATGCCATCTTGCAATTTTAGCCTGTGCAGTTGTGGGAGAAAAAACGTGTTGATCATATCCAAAATGTAAATGTTTCTCGTGGTCACCCTATATATATATATATATATATATATATATATATATGTATATAAAGATAATAGCCACTGAATAATTAAATGTTGGACGCATCATAACTATTAGGTTGTTTAGAAAGTAATTTCAAGTTTTTTCCTTACCGAGGTTGCACTTGTATTTTTTCACAGCTAACTTCCTACTAAAGTCATATTATCCATTTATAGTAAGACGAAAGATATAGTAAGGTTTCGCTAGTGATGAAGCTCGACTGACTTTATGCAGTTGATTTCAGTTTGTACCCTTTCAAATATGGAAAGTGAAATCAGTATTTTTGGATGTTTTACTTTTTTTATCATCGAAATTGTAAAAATGTGGTTCAAGTGAGAAAAAATCACAGGATATGTAAGAAGATGTATAGACAGACTAAAATTGGTGAATTAAAAAATTCAGTAGTTGAAAATGCACCCTGTTCTTGAATGCCAGTTGAAGCTGATCAAGACGAAATAAAGCATTAATTGATACAAACTGGCTAGGAACAAATGGTGAGATTAAACTTATCAAATTTTAACCATTTGAAACTCCCATGTTTAAAGCTTTCAAAGCTTGAAATGTAGGTTTCTCACATTTTTAGGTGAAAAGTGTGAAGGAATGTCAGAAAGTTTTCTTTTTTTTTTAGTTTTCCAAAAGTTTGATTGCAAACTATCGGTAAGTAGTAGTATCCCCTGCTGCTACTGAATGTATTGAAGCTTCCTTCTTATGTAAATTTCTTCTCAATAGCCAGTAGATAATGAATAGTTCAAGTAGTGATTGGAGAAAACATTAATTTTAATTAAATTCCTTGAATTTTGATTGGCCAATTCTTAAACCAACTCGATAAAATCTGCATGATACTTATTAGAAAACAACTTTTTTTAGCTCCTCCGTTTCCCCATTCAATCATGTAGTTATGGTTTTTATATTCAGCTCTAGGTATGGTCAACTATTTCTATTAGGAATTCTATTAGGAAGAAATAAAATCAAGAAAAAAAATATGAATATTTCTAATGTTTTTGCCATGAAATTAGTTAGTTGGATTCCTATGTCCTTAAACCCCTCAAAAAAATTACAGAACTGCCTACAGTTTTATTTATTAATGAAAAAAATAGAACTATATACAAAATGAAAACAAATGAAAATGAAAGTTTTTATAAACTATTAAAATACATACAATATTAAACACAGAGAAAGATGAATAAAACTGAAGGTTCAAGGTTAGGAAACTATGTATAATAAAACAATAAACTTATGTTTCACTTCAGCTTTAAAACACAAGTAGGAATGCTACAACATTCCTGGACAAATAACATTAAAAAATAAATCGATTGTAATATAAAAAAGGTATATTTTAAAACCAGTTAAAAATAATAGCCCCTGGCCATTACAGGCGGAGTCTACAAGGAAAGCTGATAAGCCAAAAGATTAACTATGGTACCTTGTTTAGGGTACCTATTAGTATAACATACTACAAGTATTGAACTTAGGGGTTGGTCCTACAAAAAATAAAATGTGATACAAAATACATTTTTTTCTTATTGTTTTTCTGTTATCTTTAACTGTTAATGAAATATCCATCATAAATCAACAATTTTTGTAAAAAAAAGAAACTTTTTTCTCCGAACTTCTGTCTCTTTCGCAAGTGGTAATAAATGTATTTTAAATGGCTGGAAAAAATCCTCTTCAGAAATACATTCCAGAAATGTGTTCAATTTTGATTTAAATAAAAATTCATATTTGGGAGTTTTTGGAGATCCTGAAGACTAATCTGATTAGTTTTTCTTAAATCAAAGATATTTGGTCTACTTTACTTGAAGCGTAATTTGGTTATTGTGATTTCTTACAAAGTTGGATTACTTTTCTGAGGACGATTTTTTCCCAGCTATTGAAAAAAACCTTTAATACTTCTCAGGATTCAATTTTACTGCATCTGTTAGAAGTTTACTTTTCCTCCCAAATATATAAAATAATTTGATATTATACTTCTGCATAAGGAATAAATTTTTAAAAATTCAAATGTTTTTATTTCTACCTCTTGTTCTAATTTATTTTGGGAGGTCAGATAAGCCATTTCGTGTAGATTACAAAGCCCTACATATCTGCTAAGTTATCTGTTGATCGGTGACCGTTTTTAAAGTTATAAATTTTTTTTATGATTGACATGAAAATTCTCATTTGGGGGTTTTATGAGGAGTGGGAAAAAAATATCAACTTTATTCTTCTCTAAAAAAAAAAAAAAAAAATAATTAAATCCACTTCACTGTAACAATCAGTAAAAATTTGGTTTTAATATTCTACCGATACTCTGCAATAATCCTATGAATCGAGAAGTTACTAAAAAAAATTAGAAACAGACATTGAAAATTATACCCTGTGTTGGGTCTAAAAGCGAGAATAATGCATTTTGTATGTATTTAATGTGTCCCATTGATTCATCTGATAATTTATTATTGTAAAATAAAAAGTTAATATTTTTTTTTATCGTCTTAAAACCCTTGAATAATAATTTATAATGCAATTGGAAAACAAAAAGGTTTATTGGTTTTATTATTTTTATTCTTACTGATTACTAATTTGTACTGATAACTGAAGTGAAGTGCAAAATATTTTTAGAGAAGAATTGTGGTGATCCTCAAGACTAAACTGATTAGTTTTTTCTTAAATCAAATTTATTTTGCCTACTTTACTTGAAGTGTCTTTTGTGATTTCTTATACATTTTGATTAATTTAATATATCAGAGTGCACATAGGAATTCACTAAAGAACAAGTAATATATGTTTAAAAAGAAGATTTATTCTGATAAACACAAAGTGGCATTACCAGAAGAGACACCAGTCAAAGAGTGGCCGTTACAACATGGCACTCACAAATATGAAAACTTAATGGCACATAATATTACCAAAACCTTTTTTTTTTTTTTTTCCTGGAAAAACAAATCGATTGATATATAATAACCCAGACATCTATTCAGACTAAAGAAAGTTTAAAAAATCATATAAAATGATTTTTTTCTCAGCTCCTAGGGAGCATTCAAAGCAGCCCTCAGATGGGGTCAAATAAATTTGTGACCTACAGTCTCCTAACAGCATTAGGTCAAAATCGGTGACTCATCAGCTGTGTGCTCCCCTTGTAATTGCTGGTTCCTACCTTAATGGCTTATTTCAGTAAAAATCTTAAAAACTCTATAACGTTGGAATAAATTCATAAAAACTGATGAGAAAAAATAAATAAATTATGAGGTTAATTTAGTTCTCTGAAACTATGTTTCTGAAGAATTTTATCTGGAATGAGGAGCAGGAGAGAGAATTTTGGCAAAAAATGTGTTGCAAAAGGTTTGTTTTCTATATTTGTTCAAATAATACTGATTTAAGAAAATTTGTAAAATTAACGGTCACAGATTGCGAAAAAAAAAAGTAGAGAATTTTGCCAGCTTTAAATTTGTATATATCTATATTTTCTGCAGGACCAATCCATATTAGGTTTTAGGCAAAAAACCAACTAAGGGGATTTCAACCCCCCCCCCCCCCCCTTTGTGCCACCTCTACGCTCACGGACCTTCAGTATGTTATACTACTAGGTACCCTAAACAATGTACTCAATCGGTTTTTCCGCTTATTGACTTTCCGGTTAGAATAATTCGTTGACTAGGCTTTAAAAAAGAAAAAAAAGGGTTAATCATAAAATCCTAAGGATAAAAATACTTTAAATATATAATTATTTAAAAAATACCATATATTTTCCGATTCTAATTTCTCATAAGATGTAAATAAATCAAAACAATCACTGATGTTCAACCTTCCTCTACATCTCAAATAGCCAGAATGGAAATCATTACTATAGTCAGGAGCACTTTCTGTGTAGTAAACTTGTTTCTCCTCGACTGACATTTGAACTAATAATACCTTCCGACTTAGAAGCTTTGAAGGATCTCCTAATTCAACCAATCCTGAAAATAAATAGCAAAAATTTTAAATGAATAAATTCATGATTGATGTAAATTAGTAGAAAACAGTTGTTAAAACATCGTTTGGCTTGCTGGGAAGAATACTGGTATCGAATTTACAGATTTTTCATAGCTTGCCAGCATTGCAGTAGCACTAATTTTCTTTTCATTTTCCTTTTTCATTCTATATTCTATATAGAACTAGACTTCTTTAAGTCATACTCCAGCTAAAGCTCTTTGAGCTTTACTCAATATATCAATATTCTCGGACTTATACCACTATTCTTGCAAGCTTCCTTTTAACATTAAATTAATGTTAAAATTAAAACTAAAAAAAATAAACTTATTAAAAATCAACATGACAGTTCAGCAATGTATAATCTGGTCTAACCTAAATCCTCGATGGAACAAAATTGATTCAATATCAGAGGGTTTATAGGGAAATTTTTAAATAGAATGAAAAAAAAAAAAAATGTCTTTAACAGCTCGGTAACTCCTAAGGTTTAATATAGGAAGCAGACCATTCTCACAAGCCATAGATGAGTATGGCAGAACAGAAAGGAAATATTTGGTGTAAGGAACAAACAATAAGTGAGGATTAAGGTATAGGGGAAAAGACACAATCTAACTATATATCTTTGAGTCAGATGAGCATGCCCCCCCCCCCCCTAATCAATACAGAAAGACGACCTCTTAGAGAGTGAGTCTGTCAAGGTACGTCTATTTATTTCTACCCTAATTTTACTATTTTTGTGTGGCTCCTGCGTACACACACTCTCTGACATTATGAAATTTATGTTCGCCTATTTCTACTGTTCCCCCATGCTCATGTTGTGTAGAACAGGAATGCATTTATTTTATCGATATACAATGTTAAGCCTCAAAGTCTCGTATTACTTCAAAAATTCACCTAATCATGCAGATTACATGCCAAATTTTCGCCTATTCAAGCATCTTCAGGGGGCTTCAAGGGTTTTATAAGCAAGATAGAAACAGACCATGACAGTGCCAATATTAACAAAAATTTCAGCATTTTAAACAAAAGTAGTACCATGAGCATTATGAATAAGTATATGGAATTATATAAAGAAAATTTCGTTGAAAATCTTACTTAATCGGACATTCCTAAAAATATTATTAACACGTTGAGCGCCAAGCGGTACGATCGTACCGCTGTTGGACTATTAGCTGGGGCCGAGGTGGTCCCCAGGTACCGCCCGCTCCCGCCAGCTAAAAGGTTGTTCTGGGCCAGGGGACCGCCTGCCAAGCGTGATTTCAAGGCATATTGGACCGCTCCGGCCCCGAACATTTCGCCAATGCAATTGGCCCAAATGTTTTTTTTTTTTTTTTTTTTTTTTTAATTTGGGGGTTATAAATAAATAAATAAATAAAATAAATTAATTTTATTTATTTTTTTACAAAACAAAATATCTTATTTATTAAAATAACATATTTTAAGGGGACAAGGGTTGACGTCGCGGTCATAACCGGGCAGCCCCCATACTACTATAGGTAGCGGGCTTTACCCTGGGGCCAGGCGGTACATACGTACCGCTCACAAAATTATTGTTTAATTGCCAAAATTAAACTTTTTATTTATTTCTTTTGCAATTTTTGTATCATTCTAATCATATTAAAGTTATAAATTAGGAAAAATTGCTTTGGCCCCAGACAAAAGTACATCATCTTTTCCCTGGCGCTCAACGTGTTAACTTGCTCAGCCTTGGTGAAAATCTCTTTCCCATTACCATTAAAAGAAAATATTTATAACATAATTGCGGAAACCGAATGTATACTCAAATGCATTAATACTCCAGATAATCATAAAAATAGAGTAAGAAATAAAATTGCACAAAAAATTAATAATTTTTTATCTAAGAAAACTTATGAAAGAGACCCCATTGCCCGGCTTTTGAAGAAAGATTTTTTACACCTGAAGAAGCTAAAGAAAGATAACCCTAACCTATACATCGTAAAAGCAGACAAAACTAAACGTGTGATAGTAATGAAAAAAGAAGCATATGATCAAAAAATGATATCATTACTTGAAGATAACAATGTATATAAAGTATTGGTAAATGATTATAAAGGAAAGCGACTCAAAGAGCTGACTAACAAATACAACAAATTGGTTGAGAAATTAATTAAAAAGAACTACATTTAAAAAAAAGGTATGTTTCTATCTTGCTAATAGAACCCTTGTAGCCCAGAAGATGCCAGAATAGGCGAAAATTTGGCATGTAATCTGCATGATTTTTGAAATAATACGAGACTTTGAGGCCTAACATTCTATATCTGTAGTTGATTAGTCTCTTCCTACACACTGGTTTATGTATTTTATCTTCATATTGTGTACCTTTGGTCCCATTCTTGTATCCGATACCTCCATTTTTCATTCATTTCACTCCATGTCCTACACATAAGCTCTAAATTGTCGGCACATCCAAGAAGCTGAACAGATCTATTCAACAGGTTTCCCACAACCTGAATTCCTAATAGCATTTTTTAGTAAATAATACTAAGGCTAATTGGCCTATTCTGCGCTTTCTGGAGCATTTACCTAAATAGTTTATATTCAACTACTAACACTCATTAAAAAAAAAAAAAAAAAAAAAAAAAAAAATGGATAAACTGGGAATATTTTATATTTATATAAAATTATAAAATATAATTTCATCTGGAAAGCTTTTATCGTAAGTTTCATAAAAATAATATAGACTCTGACTATGAAGCTTAAATGATAAAGACTATAATTTTTAACTAGTTAAAATTTTTTACTGAATAAAGTTTTACTTTACACAAATTTTACTACTAATTTAAAAATTTGAGGTGAATAAAGGATCTATAAAAAGACTTGATTAGCTGTTAAATAATAATAAATAAATAAATAATAATAATAATAATAATAATAATAATAATAATAATAATAACCCGTGAGAGGTTGCTAGTCCTCCATCGGGCGCCTCCCCAGGTGGCGGATAGGGGGATGCTCATCAGATATGATGGGTACCGGGGAAATAAAATACCCGGGGCGGACCAAAACTAGCAAAATCCAGGTGCGACGGTTCCCAGAATGGGCGGCAACCTGGTCAGCGTCTGTACCCCATGTCAGGGGCGGCTGATATCATATCACCTGGCAGTAGGTATAAAATGCATCTACCCATCAAAAATGGTGCGAACTAGGAGACAAATAGCCTCGGACGAATCCGGAGTGAGGGCTGCTCCGGAGGGATTGGATTCACAGCCTTCGACATCTGCAGGTGGTGCGAGCGGTGCCTCGGTGTCGTATGTTCCCGTAAGACCGGCTGCCATAGGACTTTCAACTATAAACTCGGAACTGTGCTTGGATACTGTAGAGTCTCCCGCACGGGGAAGAGGAACCATCGGCCAAACCAATAGGCAACGAAGGATGAAGTGGGACCGCAATATGAATATTGCTGCAATCCGAGCTTATTTATTGGCTACACATTTAGAAACAGATAAAACAGGTTATCGAAGTAGAATTAACCATTATTGGAGCGAAAAATACCCTCAAATAACAGTATCATCCCAAAGACTAGCTGATCAGGTGAAGCAAATATTAGAAAGAAAATTTTTATCGGAGTCAGAAATTATGGCAATTAAACAGGAAGTAAGCCTTGCACTTGTTTTGAATCCTGAAAGAGTAACAGAGGTAGTTGAAAATGCTGAATCGTCAATTGGAAACAATTTACCGGCCACTTCTTCTAATAATCAAGGTGAATCGCAGCTTAAACAAATACGAAATACATTGCTACGAGAGCATATCCTCTATGATGGAATACCTTTAAATAGTAGGCCTGTAATCCCCAAAGTACCTTACTCAAAACAAACATTATCCACTGTAAGAGCTGTAAATAAAATACTGGCGGAGCATATGTCGGAGGAGATAACTCTAGAAGACATATGCCATTGGATATATGTGGGCGCTCGAACGGTTGCTATGGACCTTGGATTAATAAAAGATCAGAAAAATAGTGATACATCGAATAAACCTGGAGATCCCCCATGGAAACGAAGAATCAAGAAAAAAATTGAGAACCTTCGCTGTAAAATCGGTATTATCACAAATTACCTCCGAAGTCCAGAAAACGCTTCTTCAAAATTACGGAAGAAAATTGATGAAATTATAGTGCTCAATATTGGAGGTGTTGCAAGTAGTGAGTTGAACCAAACTCTTAGAATTTACATGGAAACACTGAAACAGAAATTAGCAGTGTTTGCTAATAGAATCAGGAGATATACAGAAGCTTATAATAGAAGGAAACAAAATAGTGTATTTAATACAAGTGAAAGATATTTTTATAAGCTTCTCAAACCTAAAGAAAATTGTAATAATGTTATATACCCAAACCCTGCTGATACGTTAAACTACTGGAAAGGTATCTGGGAAAACGAAAAATATTATAACAGTGACGCATACTGGCTGGAAAAGATTAGAAATAGTGTAACAGACCTTCAACCGATGGAAGCAACCAGTATTACTGCGGATGATGTAACAAAGGCTATTAAACTAATGAAAAATTGGAAAGCATCAGGACCAGATAAAATTCAAAATTATTGGCTGAAATATTTTACGAATACACATAGCCATCTTGCTTCCTGGTATCAAAAATTATTATCAGAAGAGATAATCGTTCCTCCGAATTTCTGCACAGGCCTTACCTATTTAATAAAAAAGGTAAATAAAGAAAAATTGGAACCGCAGGATTTGAGACCCATAACTTGTCTTAACGGCGTATATAAGTTACTCACGGCTATTCTCAAAAACAAGCTGACTGAATATATTCAGGCAAAGAGCATTATGGCAGTAGAGCAACTTGGTAATAAATCAGGTTCAAAAGGATGCAAAGAGCTCTTGATCATTGATTACTTCGTCACTGCTCAAGTAACAAAAAGATCTCGCAATATTGCTTTATCTTGGATTGACTACTGTAAAGCATTCGATTCAGTCCCTCATGATTGGCTTTTGGAGGTTTTGAAGATATATAAAATCGACGCCGCAATAATTGACTTGTTGAAAAGGCTAATGCAACTCTGGAAAATATCAATCTCCACACCAACATGGAATGGAGAGGATATTAATCCATACATAATAATTAGGAGGGGTATTTTTCAGGGTGACTCTCTTAGTCCTCTTTGGATTTGTTTGGCACTCAATCCAATTAGCAAATTATTGGAAGACACAGGCAAGGGATACCAACTTAATTCAGAAACAAAGCTCTCTCATTCGTTTTATATGGATGATCTTAAGCTTTACGCTAGGAACGAAGACGAAATGAAGGCTCTGTTGAAAACGGTAAAAACATTCAGCGATGAAATTAAAATGTATTTAGGAATCGATAAATGTGCCGTCATCTATGTAAAAAGAGGAAAGATCGTAGTAGGAACTAATATGGAACTCTCAGATGATGTTGTTCTTAATCAGTTGAGAGAAACCGATTCTTACAAATATCTGGGACTGCACCAACTGCTGAAATTCAAAGCTAATTCGAAGAGAATCTTCGAAGATGAGTTTGTATACAGAATTAAATTAGTACTGAAGTCTCACTTAAATGGAAGAAACACCATTAAGGCATTGAATACGTGGGCAGTGCCAGCATTAGCCTATTCATTTGGTGTACTGAAATGGACCAAAACAGATCTCGAAAGGTTAGATCGTCTTGTTAGAGTTCAGATGGTGCTTTCAAGAAAAAGGCATCCCAAATCCTCGGTTTCAAGGTTATATCTTGCTAGGAAAATGGGAGACCGTGGTCTGATGAGCCTGTTAAGGCTATGCCGGGAGCAAGAAATTAATCTTCGTACTTATATTAGATGTCAAAACTCTAACATGCTATCGACTATTGCTTCGCTGGATGCAGATTATACCGCTCTAAATCTACTAAATGCTGAAAATCCAAGCAATGACTCAGACTATGCTACCTTAAAAGAGGAATGGAAAAACAAACCACTACATGGACGTTTTTACCATTCATTAACAGACAGTGGTATAAATACTAAAGCATCTTTGACATGGCTAATAAATGGTCATTTATTTCCCGAAACTGAGGGATTCTTGCTGGCCATCCAAGATCAGGTGATAGCTACAAGAGCGTACCGAAAAAATATTTGTGGGGAGAATATAACTGATTTATGTAGACTGTGCAAACAGACTGCGGAGTCAATACAGCACGTCACTTCGGGATGTGGAATACTTGCGGGTAAGGAGTACTTGCAGAGGCACAACAACGCAGCCAAGGTAGTGCATCAAGCCATAGCTGAGAAGATGGGGCTCATTGATTACTACTGCCCGTATTATAAGTACCGTCCGGAACCAATCATCTCCAGGCAAAGCGTCAAGATGTTCTGGGATCATCCCATGATCACGGATCACACTATACAAAACAATAGGCCTGATATTTTAATATTAGACAAAGGAAGGAAAATGGTGTCGATAATAGAGATTGGTGTTCCTTCGGACGATAATGTACATAAGGTAGTAATAGAAAAAAAAAGAAAATACGTAGAATTAGCGGAAGAAATGAAGAAACTTTATGGCTTAAAGGAAAGCCGCATTCTACCTTTGATAATATCAAGCAACGGCTTGATACCAGAAGAAACCCTGTCTTCATTGCAAGAGCTGTACCTTCCATCTGGAACGATGGTGAAAATGCAGGAGTCAGTATTGTTGGGCACTGCAAGAGTAGTCAGGAAATTTATGGCAATCAAATAGATCGAAAGTTTTAAATATATTTACATAATTATTGGTTGACCTACTTTGGTCCCCAATAATTTTAACACCATGTAACATGTGAAACAAATAAATAATAATAATAATATATAAATAATATATATATATATATATATATATATATATATATATATATATATATATATATATTATCAAATTATCAAAACATGATACCTGAAAGATTGTAGATGCAGTTATCTTCATCATCAAATTCTAGCTTAACAGGTATGCTATTGACACTTGATTCAATGTCTAGTAGGTAAAGAGTTGGCACAAATAATGAAGAGTGACATTCACTGTCAGAAGAGGAATTGTTAGGATCTAAAATTAAATCGGAAGAATTAATAAAACAATTCCAAAAATGTCATTGTATTTTATTTTATTCCTATTATATTTAAGTAGCTCTGTTACAAACATGACCAGGTCCACTTGGACAAATTTCTATGGATTATACGAAATGTTATGGTTTTTACATGCAAATCCACAGAAACCCTTCCTCACTTTCTTGTAGTTAAGCACCATGGTTAAACTTGGAAATTTCGTCAATGTCTAAATATAGATACTGAGGTAGTATAGATTTAATCATAAGAGAAGCCAAGAATCTGTATTGGCCAATTTTGTATTAAAGTGAGTTATATCAATTTGTTTATACAATGTTTCTTGCTGCTCTGTTTTTTTGGTGTTTTTCTCATAGTAAAAATATTTTAGCAGTGATAACAGGGTGAAACCATTGATGGGATGGAAATCGGACTCAATTTATAGTAAAAATTGATCTGTGTATAAAACAAAACTACTCATTTTACATACTATCACATAAAAACTGCACAGAAGGAAAGACATAAGTAAAGCGTGCATAGCCATAAAGACAATTTAAAATAAAACTCAAAAGGAATTATTAGCCAATATCTATATAAATAAAAATAATATATATATATATATATATATATATATATATATATATATATATATAAATAAAAATATATGAGTCATAAATTAAAAAGAAAACTATGGTTATACTAAACACTTAGAGCGGAACATGCCCGTCTAAAACCTATGGTTCTCGAAACTTCTGCTAGGGACTTTCATGTCTCCTTTTGTGAGAGTCTTCAGTAAATATTCAAAGATAAGCAGTGAAGGGCACACAGCCCTTGCTGCCATTTCCCCCCCCCCCCTACCAAAAGTCATTGTCCCCTAGAATTGCAGTGTCTGAGAGACACATATTCCCAAACTCACACCTTTTTCTTTCAAGTATGTCAGAGATACTTATTCTTATATTAATTATTACATACAAAGGGTACTACAAAAGTTTTGCAATACAACTTTTTTTATTTAATTTTCTTAAAGTAATTTCCACCACATTCAATACACTTCTCCTTACGTCGAAACCAATCATTAAACCAGCTCTGCCAAGTTTCATCTGGGATTGAGGCACATTCGTTGTCCCAAGCCCTCAGATGGTCCTTGTCGCTTGAAAAACGTTTTCCTTTCAGCTTCATTTTCACATGTGGGAACAGCGCAAAGTCACAGGGAGCAAGGTCTGGACTATAAGGAAGGTGCTTAAGAAGTTTCAGCCCAGTACTGGCCAAATACTCGGTGCAGGCTCTGGCACCGTGAGCTGGTGTGTTGTCATGGTGGAGGGGTCCATTCTTGAATTTGGTCTCAGGTTTTTCATAGACTCTATGACTTTAGGCAGGAACTGCTCAGTGGTACACTGGTGGAGACTGTCTTCTGTGTCTCCAAAACAACACCCTCTACAATTCCGCTTGATCTGAAAAATACAGCGATCATTTTTTTTTTTTTACAGATCGAGATTTTCTGACAGTTACAGGTGTATTGGGTCAAATACCCAAACTTTGTTTTGAGCCTTGGTCAGCACATCATAATAGTAGGGGAGAGTGGGCTTGGTTGGCAACAGTTTTCACTTTTTTGAGTGTTGAGTCGTTCCTGTTAATATAATCCCAATAGGGCTGATACCACTGTAAACTCTAAGTATTAGAGTACTTCAAGTATTTTTTTCAACACATAATACTAAGATCACAGAAAATTGAAGAATTAGTCAATCCAGAGTATGCCAATTAACCCCCCATGTGGGGCAGCTGGCCTAGAAGGTGGGGTTGTTTAGCCATCTCATTCAAGTACTGTATGACACATATTATTGTTATTAAAAGCTGCACTATA
The DNA here is from genome assembly GCA_911387785.2 of Aelia acuminata. Lineage (NCBI taxonomy): Eukaryota > Metazoa > Arthropoda > Insecta > Hemiptera > Pentatomidae > Aelia > Aelia acuminata. The sequence continues at coordinate 17,738,126 of OU426980.1, forward strand.
ATGGTATAATAATTTTGAATCGATTTTTAACAGCTTTTAAGGGAAAATAGAATGACAATAGAAGAAGATAGAAGTTTAAACTGTCGTTACTTTTTGCATAAGAAAAATTGCTCTCATCTTCCTCACTGAAACTAAAGACAATTGGTAGTTTCACCTTTGATTATGTTTACCTTGCTTTTGTGAATTGCTACTGCGCCAATAAAAAAATTTGAAGAGCGAAAACTAATCCCACAGGAGAGATCATAAGAAAGATGGCTGCCTGGACAGGGGAGAACAATCAAACAAGAAACTGGTTAATCGAAAGGTTAGGGTTTTCAAAGGAGCTTGGGGCTATGTGAACAGAATCGGAGTCAAATGTTTTACCATGCCTTTAAACCAAATTGACTGAAAATATAAAAATTTACTTATATGTTGTAAAATCAATCAATGAAGCACACTCTTCAGTACACTGTTAGCATCGGATTGAAAACTCAGGACAAGACTCCTGAGGTCGAGCGGGTTACATGGTACAATGGTGGGGTCTTCACAACAGGTATGACGGAAACTATAAGCCGATGGCCAACCTACCCCCTATGCCAACCAACCCCGCTCTCCCCATTAGCCAAGTTTCGTCACCAGTCACGATGCTGTTCACATATGTAGAATGTCCCTTATCAAATAGTTTCAGCATCTTTCGGCACCAAGTCACACGATGAGCCATTCGCTCTTCCGTTAGACTATGGAGCACCCAAAGACAACAAAGTTTTTTAACTTTAAATGGTCTCTCAGAATTGAATGAATTACTGGTGCATGAAGGCATAATGTCTCCTCTATCTGTTGATATGTCACTCGACGGTCCTCATCAAACATTTTCCTCACGGCAGAAATGTTTTCCTTTGTTCAAATTGCCACTTTCGAATTCTCTGTACAATCTAAATATAGTCATATGATTTGGACAATCATTATTCAATGCAATCTTCATTTCTTCTAAGCATTGATCTATGCTTAAACCACACACAAAAGTATATCGCAAAACTGCCATTACTTCACTACGTGACCACGATGCCATAATACGCACTTTAATCTGTCACTGCTAATGAACAACTGAGCAAAGAGATGTGATGAACTGGCGGCTAGTATGAAGGCATGAATAGATCTGAACACGCAGTAACTTGCAGCCTCCTCGGTCTTTCCTTTAAGTAAAATTGCAAAACTTTTGTAGTACCTGTTAAATGTGGCTGCACTGTTCGAGATTGGAGGTTATAAAAAAATTAAATAAAAGGACATATGTTAATTAATGTTATAAAAAAATAAAATAAAAGTGTTAATGTTATAAAAAAATTAAATAAAAGGACATATATTAGTTAATGTTATAAAATGGAATGTACTTCATCTCGAGTAAGAGGTTAATAAAAAAGTTTGTATTAATGAATACTGTTTTTTTAAAGTTTGTTGTTACAATAGTAAAACATGGTGTCAGGTTTTTGTCGAACTCACGCGTTCTTTATTGTTCATACAATGGTGCTGGAATCATTGTTTATTAAACTGCTTCTCAGAGTATTTTTGTTATATTGCAATTCATCATGGAGGGAGAATTGTTAAAAAAGGAAAAGTCTGTTTTAAGGGAAAGATTAACATGGATGCTAACTTTCGTGTCATCTCCTGATTTTGAGATCGCTTCACTATCAGAATTGAAAGAGAGAAGTACTGACTCAGGTAAGATTTTTAATGAATTATTAATCCATATGCTTGATTATATCAAAGATGATTATATTGAAAACTTTGAGAAAGATTATTTCCATGTCAAAAGTGCTCTGGAGGAAAAAATTGCACTAGCCTCTTCAGTAGTTGTTAATAAGAAGCCTTCCGATTTCACTATTAAATGTGAGGTTGCACCTATTAAAATTCCAGTTTTTAAAGGGGACATATCGTTGTGGAACTCGTTTTATGAATTATTTAGATCAGTCGTTCATGAGAACCAGTCCTTAGACGATGTATGTTTTCAACTTCTCAAGTCATCCCTGGAGGGGGAACCGTTGGATAGGTTATCTGGACTAGACTCTGACAAATTTTCTTCTATTTGAAGATTAATACTCTGACAATTACGCAGTAGTTCTTGATCGGCTAATTAATGTTTATCAAAAGAATAAATATGTCGTGTATAAACATTCAGAGAGGGTCATAGAGCATCCAAGTGTAGAATCTAGCCAGGATATAAAGAATTTTGCCGTAAAGAGTTTTGGTATCAACACTGAAGGCTGGAATGCCATTTTACAATTTTTGCGTAAACTGGATAGAGTCAAAGCATTTGTGGGAATTGCATGACAGCTCTACTAAATTTTTGCCTATAGAGGAATTGTTAGTGTTTTTAGAGAAGAAGGCCCATATCCGGCGTGATGAACACACAGAGGTCCCTGGTTCGATAGAGGTACATCAAGTTCATAGAGAAAAAAATGTTAAAAAAAAAAAATCATCTGCATGCGTTCAGAAATGTTCTCCGTGTGCAACCTACCACAAATTTCGTAACTGCCCTGCTTGGGGGAAAACTTGTTCTAGATGTAAGGGGAAAGAACCATTTCGCTGCAGCCTGTATCAACTGTAGAGTTGATGTACTATATTCTGAAAATGTTGTTGACCTTGAATCGCAAAACGAAGTTGGAATTGTCAAAAAGTTCTCTATTAATGAAGTAGGATCTAGAAATAGCTGTTGGCTTCAGGATGTGTATATAGATGGTTCTTCTGTAACTTTTACAATTGATACGGGAGCAGATATAAGTGTTATTCCTAATGACTTGGCTACTAACTTGAGAGCGCCTATTCTTAAGCCTGCTTGTTCAGCAGTCATATACACAGGAGAAAAAATACCATTAGTAGGCTTGACTGCGCTAAAATGTTCTATTGGGGATGTTAGTCATATAAAGTAATGGTCTGTGACAAGGTACGATTTGCTCCGACAGAATTACAAGTATTCACTGATGATTAGTGCTTCGACATTTTCACTCGAAACCCCAATCATGTGCAGTCTAACTCGTTCATTGAAAAAGGTGTAGGGATCATTGAGAGCATCCGGAAGAAGACCGCAGATGGAAAGGATGATTTATATCTAGCTCTCCTTGAATATAGGAATACTCCACTGAAGCATTTGCAGTAGTCCCCAGCTCAGCTGTTGATGAATCGAGTGTGCCGCACTAAGCTACCGTCTATGGCATATACGTTGATGCCTCAAGTGAATGCTGACGTACCTGCTAAGCTAGAAAAGAAGCAATCAATTGCTAAGAATTCTTCGAAAACACGGACCACCACAATCATACATAGTAGAGGACCTCCATACCGGCAGAGGAGTCAGGCGGAATAGAGTGCATCTTCGCCTAGCTTCGTTCAAGGAAGATGGGGCTAAATCATCAATGAACTTGGTCCGTTCTTCCAAAAGAAGAGTTTGGCAGTACAATTCCAAATGGCAGATGAATTGCCTAACAGAAAATGTCATGGAAGTTATCAGTTCTCTAAATCATCCCAGATTTTAGAATAACTATTATGCATACTTAAGATCACATCATAATAATGTGATAACACACACAGACACACACACACAGACACACACACACACACACACACACACACACACACACACGTTCAGAAAATAATAAACAGCTATATTATGGAGTTAGTTTCTATAGATTTATGTGGTTTATGTAGCACTATCCATCAGCAACATTGGCATGATTATGAGAACAATATAGGAGTCTCATTGAAAAAAAAATTGTCTTATGGCCTAGAAACTCACATTTCATGTTTTCTAAAGCAACAGAATCAAACTTAAAAACTTAAATAACTTAATTGTAAAACTATACCACTATCAGATGAGTCACAGCTAGCAAAAAAATGACGAGTCATGTGGTGATATACAATCTTCATAAGGTTTTCTTTTTTTAAATTATCCACTGATAATACAATAAGCAAAGGCATCCCGAATAGATGGCTAATGCTGAATTCATCAGATGGTTTGCATTTTTCCCAGAAACAAACGGGTAAAACTGTATATTCGGAACTACTTCCAGATTCAAAAGGTAACTCGTACCTGGGAAACAAAATAATATATTAGGCTTCTTCCAAAAATTAAATAATAAAGCAGATTAACTATCTGATAATTTAATTAATTTTTATTATTTTATATAATGGTTCCCTTTCTTAAATATTAGCATAAGTTCCTCAGAGCAGAGTGATGCTATATCACTTATGGTTCGTAGAGCAAAAAAAAAAAAAAAAAAAAAAAAAAAAAAATATATATATATATATATATATATATATATATATGAAGAGTCCACGGAAGAAAGGGGGGATGTCATTTGGAGTGCTTTCAGAGAAAATCGAGTTTTTAGGTTTGGATCTTTAATTACTTAAGTATCTTTTATTATTTTTCTTCAATTTTTTTATATGTCCTTTTCCTTTTTGTTTTGCGTGTCAAAATAATAAATTTGCCCGAAACAGACATATCACGCTCTAAAAAAAAAAATGTTTTAGTAAAAAAAAACAATTTAAACATAAAAGGAAGGGGGATAGTCATGGACGCTCCCCCTTTCTTCCCTATTTTATTGATGAAATGGTGATATTAATACACAATCCATATAACTTCTATCATGACTCTCCCCCATTCTAGGTTTTTCCGCGTGGACATTCCCCCTTTCTTCCGAGTAAGTGGTTCTTTCCATCGCTTGTAATCAACCGACTGTCATTTTTTCTGACTATTTCTTTTCACCAACATATTCTGCTCATCTAGACGAACAATTATATGTATATAACTAAAATTCAAAAAAAATTGACTCTCCCCCTTTCTTCCGTGGACTCTTCATATATATATATATATATATATATACATATTGTTCACATTCTTAAACCTTAGTAAAAGTGCTTCAGAGCAGAGTGATTTCTATTGAATCTGAGTCTGCTTAGGTCTCTAAAGCACTTTCTCTCCCTGACACTAGAGATACTATTTTATGTAAAATAATTATATCTGTATTTAGATGCCATTAGCTAGAAGCTATTACAGGAGTAGAATTTGGTATAGATGTGTTGGATAGTCGTGTAGTAGTAGTAGTATGTCAACTAATCTAAGTGTGAATCAATTAAGACTGACTTAACACATTCAGTGCGGACCCAGTAGATCTACGGGGCCTGTACAGTTAGTAGACAGGCACCCCGGGGCCTGTACAGTGAGTAGACAGGCACCCCGGGGCCTGTACAGTGAGTAGACAGGCACCCCGGGGCCTGTACAGTGAGTAGACAGGCACCCCGGGTCCGCACCGAATGTGTTAAGTCACTAATCAAGATCTGTTCCCACAGCACACCTAAACAATACATCACCGTGTTGCTGATAAATTAATAACTTCGGTAGCTATTTCTTTCAAGGAGAATGAAACAGCCATTAAAAAAAATAGAGAATTTTTCACGGTGGCTAAAATCAAAAGATAAATAAGAGATAAGATCTGCCCCTCCCCACAAATCACTTTGCATAATTTTTTTTAGTAAAATAAAATTAATCATAAAAATACGATATCATAGATAAATATGGGGACACTGGACATTCAAAAGTATACAATTCTTAGATTATATCAAGTATACCTACACATGGAACAACTGTATGTCCTCATATAGCTCTAGGGGTTCATTGTTGGAGTAGAAACGGTGGAAATGACTCTTGTTGAGGTCAGTAACCAGTAGCTGACTCGACTTGCAAGAAGTTTTAGTTGCAACTTCATGGCCCATATCTTTGATGAGACTCCTCCTTGAAAGTGAAATCCTAAGAAACAATTCTTTTTTCTTAGGGTCATAAGGTACAAATTTTACCTAAAACAACAATAAACATAATAAAGAGGGAAAATTAAAAACAAAAACAATATTTAAGCATTTTATATGATCATACAATAATTACAAAAAAACAATTACTCTTTTTTTTACTGTAGAACAATTTTAATATTCAGTGAAAAGTTTAGAATTGAGAGCCTACTAGGTAAAAAATCAGTATAAAGGCTTACTTTTAATAAACCATGGCTTTTTCAGGACATTCAATTTGCATTGCTAATAAGACCAGAAGCTGATGCAAATATATTGGGAATTTGATTCTAAATAATTTTAGAATCAAATTTAGTAAGCGTAGCAGCTCTTAGGAAGTATCCTTTATATCAAAACATAATCTGTGTCTTACCAAATTCCATAAATATACTTTTTCAAAATATTTTTAAGTAGAAAATATTCAAACATCAATTGATAGAGGATCAGTAATTTTTTTTTCGATATTAAAGAGAAATCTCAACTTTAATACCTCACTATAGTATTGAAGTAATAATGTAATCATTATAAAATTACTTTGTATTGATTTTCTTGATTGATTGGTAGTGGCAAAGACAGAGTAGAGAATGGATCAAAGGCCAAACTTAAGTATTCACAATGGGAACAGATAATACTTGACTTCAGAAGACCATGGAAATGGTCTACAATAATAGAGTCATTTCTCATTTTGTAGTTCTTCCAATACTCCATGGCAAAAACCTGAAAGAATTTTTTTTTTTAAAAAAGGAAAATGTAAGGATTGAACAAAACATTTGTTGTAAGAAAAACATATTAATATCTTAATTATTGTAAATGATAATTAGTAAGTATTGAATACTGTTTTATTCATGCAGGTCACTACTCTTATATCATGGGCGCCCGCAGAGAGGGGGGGGGGCGAAGCTGCCCCCCTACAAATTTTGAGAAACAAAAACTACAAATTAAATAAATTTGTATTAATTAATTAATTTAAATATTGGCTTTTTTACTCCCAGTATATTTCGAATGCTGATTATAATAACTGAACTAACTAACAATAATAATGAAGTTAAAATGAGGTATTAAAGACAGAGTAGGGAATTCCTATAAAATTAAATTTATGCTGTAGGCCTTCTCTTGTTGAGGAGGGGAGTTTCCAGAAGAATGGGACTTTATCTTTTCTGGCTAACATCTTATTTCTGTTGTCCTGGTATGCCAGAAAAAGCCCCATGCACCCATTCAATGCTAACTCTGTTTTGTTTAGCAAGGTTAATAAAAATTCTACTGCAGGTCTAAGTAACTTTGGATTATGTAAAATAATTATTGTGTGAGAGAGGATAAGATTCCCCAGTTTTTAGATAAAAATGAAACCTTTTTTTCATAAAAAGGGTCAAGCCCCAGTCATTCAAAGTAGTTTTCATTTCTAACCACTACTTTCTGAGTTCTATGCCATTCACATGCAGGTTTTTTTTTTTTTTTTTTTTTTTTTTTTTAAATATTATGAAACGCACAGAAAATCCGGTTTTAAGGGTACAAAATATGCTATGTTCAAAGAGATATAATACGCATTTTAACACCTAATAGACCAATAACCTGGTAGAAAGTATTAGTAGTAGCTCTTGAATATAGTTTGTTTCAATGTTGCACACAGATAGGAAAACCAAAACTCTCTACATAACTAACAGTGAAGACCTTATCACATGCCCAATAATAATTACTCAGATTGCTGCCAGCCTTTTGTTAAAGATATTTAATCCTTTGCAAGATAGCCACTTGCTTATCAGCTCCAAGGCACAGTGGGAATAAGCATGCACTTCAGATTGGAGTACCACATGCACCAGAGAGGCAAATCACCATAACAGCTAGTTAATAATAATCAACTAAATAAGACATAGAAAACACTCGTTAGTGGCCCACCAGCATGTCACAAAATAAATATTAGTTTCATAATTACACAAACTTACCTGAAAGTAAGATATGTGATTTCAAAAATTAGTTAAAAAAAATTGTAACCTACCATCAAAACCCAACATGTGTAACAGTGTTTACATCACCAAGATTTATTTGACTAATTCAGTTTCTAAAGTTAATTCAACTTAAGGAAGAATAAATTCTTCATGAATGCAATAAAATAGCCCCTAAGCTAGCGGTGAGTAAAAATTAATAAAAGTAAGGTGGCATTTAACATAAGACAAACTTACGTGGTCTTCTTCTCCCTGGTAGTCTTCATTTTGTATATAGGGCTTGTTTGTGATTCTATTTAAATCTTCATGCAAACCATCTAACAAGAATGTTAACAGTTCTTGTGAATCATGCTGAGCACAACCACAAAACTCTGGATTAAATTTCCCAACTTTTACCTGCAACATAAAAAATTTTGTATTTAAAATATCTAATATATATTACTACATTGATTTTAATATGAATAAATATATATTAAGAATCTTTTTTAAATATAGGGGAGAGCGGGGTTGGTTGGCCATTGGCTTATAGTTTCCTTTACACCTGTTGTGAAGACCCGACCATTGTACCATGTGACCTTCTCGACCTCTGGAGTCTTGTCCTGAGTTTTCAATCCGATGCTAACAGTGTAGATAAGAGTGTGCTTCATTGATTGATTTTACAACATGTAAGTAAATTTTTATATTTTCAGTAAATTTGGTTTAAAGGAATGGAAAAACATTTGACTCCGATTCTGTTCACATAGCCCCAAGCTCCTTTGAAAAACCTAACCTTTCGACTAACCAGTTTCTTGTTTGATAGTTCTCCCCTGTCGTGGCAATCATCTTTCTTATGATCTCTCCTGTGGGGTTAGTTTTCTCTCTTCAACTTTTTTTTTGGCGCAGTAGCAATTCACAAAAGCAAGGTAAACATAATCAAAGGTGAAACTACCAATTGTCTTTAGTTCCAGCGAGGAAGATGAGAGCAATTTTTCTTATGCAAAAAGTGACGACAGTCTAAACTTCTATCTTCTTCTATTGTCATTCTATTTTCCCTTAAAAGCTGTTAAAAACCGATTCAAAATTATTGTACCATTAAAGTGCAGCATTTAAAAACAATAATATGTGTCAGGCAGTACTTGAATGAGATGGCTAAACAACCCCACCTTCTAGGCCAACCTGCCCCACATAGGGGGTTAATTGGCATACTCTGGATTCATGACTTCTTCAACTGTCTGTGATCTTAGTATTAAATATTATGTTGTGAAAAAAATACTTGAAATACTCTAATACTTGGAGTTTACAGTTGTATCAGCCCCATTGGGATTATATTAACAGGAACGACTCAACAATAAAATAAGTGAAAAGTGTTGCCAACCAACCCCGCTCTCCCCTACATTTATATTTTTTTTTTTCTGTAAAACCTTTCCCTTTTTTTTAAATTAAAAACTAAATATGCCTAATTCTAATAACTAAAAGATTGCTTCTGTTGAACTTATAGGTTCCTTGAAAAGTATTATATAGCATAATCTACAGACCATCAACTATGATTGACCCAAATATTTGCCAAAGGATCTTGTTTTCAAAGATTTGAATCTCCCTCTCCTCAATATTAGACAGGGTCCAGGTCTCTGGTACATAACCTAAAACTGGCCTAATAAGAGTAGGATTGTACTAGGTGCGGCAGAGAGGGAACTTGTCTGGTGCTTTATAAGTCTGAAATAGCACCTGTTGGCTTGGACCTGTCCCAAGTCTGGATAAAAGACGAGGGGTTGGGTTAGGGACTTGCAATCACTCATCAATTTATTGTGAACATAGTATTTTGAAATGGATCTCAGTTAGCAATGTTTTCACCATCTTTAGAAATGTTTTTATATTCTCCTACATTTTGATTATAACGTAATTATACCTATGAGGAAATTGAATTTCCTGGAATCCAGTTATGTGCATCACAAAGCATGACTGTAACGTCTTAAAATTTATATTCTTATTTCTTACTGCAGTATCACACCCAGAAGCAATGATATAAAATACAAATTCTTACTTATAGAAGTTTTGTATGACTTTTTGATCTATTCGTTCACACATTGCTCTCCACACCCTACTTTCTTTAAGATTTCACATTTCACTTATAAAAGGTAGTGTAAAATTTTTCTATTTGAAACTTGTTTTTTCCAATGCTTAATGTACAACTGAGAAATATAACCTGAGGTTCACGCGAGGATGATTGAAGCTCTATAAGTGTAGCATAAATACCTATGTGATGCTTTAAATAATTTGAGCATCACATGTTTTTCTAGGCATTTACACTGTAAAGAACAATAAAAACTTCTTTTAGTTACCATGAATGAATGAATGAATAAAAGAAAACAAATAATTTCTATTGAACATATATGTTTCAACACGCGCTTAAAAATTAAGCGCATTAACAGGACTTTTACATGTGCAGTGCGCTTTACTTATTAATAATGCTCGGATTTCTGTTTTTTTGTAGTAATTTAAAGCAATGCCAACTCAAATTACTTATTTGAATCAAGCCTAATGGCATGTTCAACCAATAAAGTTTTAAACTGCACTAAATTGCACGTTTTGTGGTTTACTGCTCAAAATTACACTTTTTGAAATTTTATCGCATTATCTGAAAAAACAAATATTGTCTTACAAAACACAATCATAAACATTATCAGAAATGTGAATTGATCATTTGGCAAACAAAAAGGGAACTTACATATAAACATCTCATTTCCAAAAAAATGGTGTTAAACATGGTAGGACAAGATAGTGAAGCGCGCTATAGCCGAGAAGGAAGCATGAAAAGAGTGTAAAACCAATAGGAACACAGAAAAATGGAATGACCAAGTCCTAAAAAACAATACATTCAAAATAATAGTCATAGAGTCCAAAAAGACCTTATGGGAAAGGTTTGGCACATTAGTAAGATAAACACCATATGAAGATTATTAAAAAATTCTTGAAAAAGGTCAAGGCCATCTGAGGGAAGAAAAAAAAACGCAAACATAATGTGAAAAATGAAGGAGAGAAATAATCAAAGAAGAGAAAGGCATATGGGAAACATGGATATCCATGTATAATATTTTCATATGAAAATATTAAAAAACTTTTACCAACGAGATTCCCCAAATGTAGAATGATTGTACAAACAAAAAGATCAGGAAGAGATTGAAAGGTAGATATAATATGAAAAGAGGAAGCTGAAGCCGCCATTGAAATAATGAAAATAGGGAAGATTGCTGGAAGAGATAATATAGCGTCAGAACTCATAAAGATTGTAGGAAATAATCTTACTAAGATCCAACATACCCTTTTCCAAAAGATACATACTGAAAAGCGGATACCAAAAGATTGGGAACTCAATTTCATAGTACCAATAAAAATGAAGGATTTGATTCTGTAGGGATTGTGGTAATTATAGAACAATATTTCTGTCACCTGTAGTGTATAAATATAAACATCCATTCTTGGAAAGAAGCTAAGGACATTTGTACAGAAGGGTCTCTAGTAGCAGCAAGCAGCGTTTCACTCAGGACAGCAAACGCATGATCATATCTTTTCCTTACATTCTTTTCATATCTTATCATATCATAACATCATAGAAAAAGCATGGGAGCGAAATAAGAATCTATACCTTGCTTTCCTTGACCTCAAAGCAGCCTTCGATCATGAATTCCTTCGATACCTCCGTGACGAAATTTGGAAGGCATTAATAGCCATGAATGTTCCCTAAGACTCTTAGGCAGTAGTTAATAAGCAATCAGAAGCATCATTATACCATCAATAGTGGTGTTGGTGTAATTGGATTTTTTGAGTCCCATAGTTTTCAAAATGCCAACCTTTGAAGAGGTAGTGTTTTAAAATGTGGGAATATGTGGGTCACATGCTCTATTTCTCCTTTTACCATTCCGGGAAACCAGAACCGGGTAGGATATAGGGATCCACCCTGATAAATAGAAATCCCATTGTATGCTCTGAAACCGAGCCAATAATTGCAACAATTGTGCCTCCTTTTAGGAATATTTTTAAGACGTATAATCTGTGGAGTTAGGCAGTATTGAGTTATGGTCTTGTTGAGTAGAGTTTCATTGAGTTAAGCCTTATTCAGTTAAAATTCAGCTAAGTGAAATCACATAAAGTCTTATCCTATTGAGTTAAATCTTATGATTCTGATTTGGTCCGGAAAAACTCTGTACTATTATGATTAATTAATTATATCTTGTTGAGTAAAAATTTTTTGAGTCAAGTCCTGTTGCTCAAGGACTACTGTCAGTATTCCGTTCCTTACTCATCACACCACAGAACACACAAACATCCTGACCTTCTGAGACCTAATCCTCTAGACCTACCACAATTATGTTTATTAGGACATCGAGATAACTGTACATTCTACCTGTATTAAACCTGTTATGCTTATGAGGCACATGTCATTGGAAAGTTATTGTAAACCTCTTTGAGAGCATTCAATATGCAGTCTTGTATATGAATGCGATGTTTTACATGGTTAGTTAACTATAATGACCTCTATAGTTAATTATATCTAATTCCGATATACGAGGGTGAATCAAATATAAATGAGACTTTTCACCCTTCAGGCACAATAGTAGAGGGAGAACGTTCCTGCTTTGTTTGTTATTGGGTAGGTTTGTCAGGAGTAGGGGAAGCACTTGGGCTCGCCTCCTCAAGCTCTCAGTGAGACGATGTCCCTCAATTGCACAACGTATTGTAATCAAGTTTCTCACCTCAGAAGCCGTAAAACCAGCCGAAATCTTGAGGAGATTGACTGCCCAGTTCGGGGAAGAGACACAGTCGCGAGCCAGAGTGTTTGCATGGCATAAACAGTTCATGGAGGGTCGTGATCGTGTTGAAAATGAGAGCCATGATTGCAGACCTCGCACCAGCATTACAGCGAACAACATCAGCAGTGTTCGATGGCTTATTAAAGATGACAGACGTCATACCACTTCTGAAATTGCAAGTGATGTCGGGATAAGTTATGGGAGCACTTACTCCATACTCACAAGGGAGCTATGGTACCGTAAGGTGTGCGCCAGGTGGGTTCCTCGCCTTCTCACAGCTGACTAGAAATCGCATCGTCTTCAGGTGTGTGGGTGTCATCTTGCACGATTTCAGGAACAAAGAGACCAATTTCTCACTCACATTATCACCTGTGATGAAACATGGGTGCACCACTACACCCCAGAATCTAAACAAGCGAGTATGGAGTGGAGAAAATAAGGAGAACCTGGACCAGTGAAAGCAAAGTCACGTTTGTCGGCTGGCAAGGTTTTGGCTACCGTTTTCTTTTACCAGCATGGATTGCTGTATCTCGATTTTTTGCACGAGTGCAGGACAATTAATGCGGCCTACTACTGCGACATTTTGAGTGAGGTCCGACTTGCATATCACCGCAAAAGACGAGGCTTGTTGGCTAAATACCTACCTACCTAAATAGTTAATATATTTGTATAGCCCCTATAATACTGAAAAATATGTCATTGTAAACAAAATTTTATTTTAAATCCAATAAACTTTTCTGATTGATGCATAATTTTTGAGTTATAAGGATAAAAAAAAAAAAAGCGCTAATCATTTCGCAGTTTTTAGGCCACAAAATTTTTTCTGAAGGAAAGTTTGTTTTTTCCCATGCTGGTCTCGTGATATACAAGTTATAAAAAAATACCTTTTACCAGAACTTTTGCAAAACATATTCTTGTGTAAATTTCTTCTGTATTATAAGGGCTATAAAAAAAAAGATTACCTAGAACTAAATTTTTAGGCAAGTAGGTAGTTACTTAGCCAAATTTATGATAAATATAAACAAATTGAAGAAGGTGGATTATTTGTAGTTGTAATTTTATTTCACAAATTATTATTATCTTAGCATCTTTTACAAAATTATCTTAGCAGAAAATAAGCGCTACAAACACTTTAAACTAGTTCAATTGTACATCTACACAGGAGTGAGCTAAGTTTATAATGAGGAGATATGCCAACCATATAAGTAACAAACCCCATTGTCTCAATGATGTATTATTTAAACAGTCAACACACCCTGAACCAACAATGCCTTTCACAAAAAAAGAAAAACTTAGATCTTAAAAAAAAAAAGTATTGTGTTCATACTATTAAAAATTAAAAACAAAAAAAAACAAGAAAAAAAAATCCATTACAATCACAAAATAGATATTGAGGAAAGAACAAAGTAAGAGACCCAATATATGCAGATTTAATATGCATAACAAAAAAAATCTGAAATCAATGAAAAGAGATGGGAGGGGAGTGAACAAGGATTATTTACCTTAAAATTAAGCGGATTCACTGAGGAATAACTTCCAGACCATAGTTTGGCAATTAGATCTCCATATGCTCGAGCGATTTCTCCACCCATCCCTAAAGGGTTATTTACATTCAACTCTAACATGTGGTGTCCTTCTAAGAAGTAAGTTGTAAGAGGATATGTATTACTAAGGCACTGAAAAAATAAAGGCCATTAAAAAAAAACAGAATATAGTATACAAAAAAATAGAAAAAACAAATGCATTCAAATATAAACACCATGAATAAAGTCTTTACATACATAAAATATACAGTAAATTATGTATTACTATGTGTAAACTATGAAAAACAAAACACAGAAAAAAAGTTGACGATAAGCAATTACTTTAATTTTACTAAAAACAAAAAATCACAGCAGATATAAAATAAAAAGAAATACAAATGACCAGGTAAAATTTGCAGTTATAGCCGATCATCTCAATAACCAATCACAATACCTAAATTAAATACATATGAAACACGTCATAAAATATGAAATTTATCATAATACATCATCATCTAAATATGAAATAGACATTTCATAAGATCAATCATTTCCAATAACTAAATAAGTTTATAATTTCAATAATCTGATACAAATTGTTGCTGTAGGCATTAATACAGGTTTATCTCAAGGTTTTTATCTTATACTATACCAAGAACAATACCACACCTCTCAATCCAATATGTAGTACTGCAGAGAATAAGTATTAAAGATAATTCACTTTAGCGACCGGAATGGGAAAAGAGGGAGGATGGCTTCTTTGGATATGAAAAAATTTCAGCACAATTTCATGTTGAAGGAGTAATATCTTTTTGTTATCAAGTGTTTAAGAAACATGTGTTATATTACTACATATGAATATGTCTAACAAGGGGGAGCACATAGCTGATGGGTCATTGATTTGACCAAACATTGTTCAGTGATTCTAGGTCGAAAAAAATTTGAAAATCAATTAGAAATCATAAAAATCAAAGGAACTTCTAGTAGAAGGCTTAGTTAAGAAATTGATAATTAGATGTTAGGTTTTGGGATCCACCAAAACTCTCAAACACAAATTTTTATAAAAACATTATGGAATGAATTCATAATTTTAAGAATAATTCTCATAATTTTAAGATCCTGAATCTGTTAGGAAAGTTATTTAATGCTCTTCCACGCCACATCAACTACTTTGAGGTTATACACCTGTATAAGGAATAAAATTAGAAAAATTCTACAAGTCTTTTTATTTTTAATGTCTTCTTCTAATTTATATTCATATGTCAGGTTTATTCCATTTTGTTTATTTTTTAAAGCCATAAATCTCTATTAAGTAACATATGAAGCTGCAAACTCACACCAACAACTGCAACGGTTGGGTCTCGGTTATAATTTTTATGGTTTTTAAAGCCATGGCAAGGACCCAGTTTCCCAACTGTGAAAGAAGTTTCCCAATTGGTGAAATAAGCAGTACCATCACCAATTACTCTTGAATTTTTGAAAAAAAAAAAAAATAAAATGCAGAAACTTGTTTTCTTTAGTTGTTCTGAAATTATCAAAAAAAAAAAAAAAAAAAGGTAACACAAATTTTTGAAAAAATTTGTAAGCAAAGAAGTATATGTAGTTCACCATAGGGTCAAGAGACCCCATGTAGCACTGGATGTGTTAAACAGTTTTTTGTCCCCCCCTAAAAAGTTTGAAAAAATAGAAATGAACCCCTTTTGAAATAACTGATTGAAATATAGATTTGATAATAACAATAAATCATGCTCCTGGTGTAACCTAATAAATAGAGATGAAGATACTTTTTATTTTATAGCAGTCCCTCCAATATTCTATAGAAATGAATTAATGCAAAATTAGTTTTTATAGTCTGTTTATTTATTTAATACAGACCAAGCCACCCTGATACCAAGGCACTTACCATCTTGAAAACAGTAAAAGTTTTGAGGAGTAGGTTTTAAATAGTTTAGATCATTGATGTGAGTCAACTGCAAACAACTGCTGCTTGTAAAACCATATAACAGAAGTAATCTGCTATGATCTGTGCGTTATCTCTTCAATTTGTTCCGCCTTCCCTACGAGCAGTATGGACCTTGCCTAATTTTCCATTTCCATTTTCCATATTCCGTCCACTTCAAGTTGTTAATCTGGCGGTCTTCCCACTGCTGGTCCTCTTCTTCCGAGATTGAAGTGCTGTGGTCCCACAATATTTTTCCACCCGTACACGAATTCCTTGTAGTACGGGTAGTTTCTTTCTTCCATTAGTTGAGGGAAGTTGTTTTCCGACAGAATATAGAGCTCAGCTTCCCTCATTAACTTAGCCCTCAGTTCCTCGAAGGCGGTGCAGTTTATAACAATATGCTCAACCGTCTCCGGTATCCTGCATGTAGGGCCAAGGGGATCAATATCCTTTCCAAAGCCTTGTAGCTTGGCTCGGAAGGCCCCGTGCCCCGTAAGGAATTGCGAGACCCAATAATCTGGGAGGACCCACTTATTACCCACTTTGCTTTTAACCGATCGTGGACAGTGGGGAAATATTTTCTTAAGGTAGAACCTTTTGTTGTTGTCACCCACCGCCGGTTCCACTCTTCTATTGTTTCCTCGTGTAAAATCTTTTTCCATTGTCTTGGATCCTCTGCAATCCTTACCTGGATATTTACCGGTAGACCTGCTGAGCCTTCTGTTTTGAATTTCCGTTTCAAGAAATCTTCTCGCAGGATGAGGTCGAGAGGAACCCCTCCTGCTAAGACCCGCACCGCCTCGTGAGAAACTGTCCGGTACGACTTAGTGACCCGTAGCAGAGCCGTGCGCTGGAACGTCGCCAATCTTCGTTTCTGCCGGTGTGAGAGATTCTGGGACCATGCTGGAGAGCCATATCTTAGGATACTCAGAATCGCCCCATTGTAAATAGTCATTGTTGCTGGGTATCTGAGCCCCCAAAATGCGCCCCCCAGGCGACTCAGACTATTCAAGGTATGGGCCAACTTTTTGCCGAGGTAGTCCAAATGAGGAGTCATATTCAATCTTCTACTAAATCTGATTCCTAGATAAGTGACCACCTCACTTGGACGTATTCTGGAACCTTCAATATTCATATTTATAGGATGCGCCCTATCAGTCTGGCCTCTCAGGAGGATGGCCTGAGTCTTTGCCGCGGCCATCTTTAATTTCATTGTCTCACACCATTGGCTAACTACGTTCGCGCATCGTTCAGCTTCTTGCTTTACTCCGGCTCTGCTGTTAGACGCCACTATAGCCGCAAGGTCATCAACGTATGCCGTTGCAGGGAACCGCTGTTCCTCGAGGACTCCCAACAACTCGTCGAATACCAGCTTCCATAGAGCTGGACCAAGGACTGATCCTTGAGGGCATCCCCTCTGTATGGAGGCTTCAAACTCGTAAGAAGTGCCCCTTATCTTAACGAATCTATCCTGGAGGTAGCTGCGTATGAGGGTATATAAGTTGCTGGGAGCGTCGTACTTCTGTAGCTGGTGGAGGACTCGCGGCCACCAGATGCTGTCAAAGGCGGAGGATATGTCAAAGAGCAGCAACATGACATACCGCTCCGCCCTCTGTTCAACGTCTGCGCGAACTTGAAGTAAAGCAGTTCCCTTTCCCTTTGAAGAACCGTATTCGTGTTCGTATCCCCGTAGCCGTGGATGACTAGCTCGAGTAAGTACTGGTCGTAGACTTGATAAGATAAGATGCTCCAGGACCTTGCTCATCACAGGGAGGAGACATATAGGCCTATATGACTTAGGGAGCTGCTTGTCCCTGCCTCCACCCTTGTAGAGTAATCTCAAATCGGCGATCTTCCATTTCCTTGGGAAGTATCCCCTATCTAGGCAATCATTGAATATTCCCAAGAGCCTATCTTCCAGATAAGGAATACTGTTCTTTAAGATCGCCACATCTATTGCATCCAGTCCTGAAGCGCGCCCAGTTTTCTGTCTATCCACAGCAAGACGGAGATCATATATGTCCCATGGTGGACAAAAGTCTGTGCCAGGGGGGTATGCCGTAGTGCGTCTCACGAATTGTTCCTCCTCATTGTCCTGGGATGGGTCGACCCTGGGATATGTCGCCTGAACGTAGATGCTAGCTGCCTCATCAAGAGTATTTGCTTGGGAAACTCCGTCAGAAAGGGTTGCCAACGTCTGTGGTGGGGTCATCTTACCCATTGCCACCTTGTAGGGTATACCCTATGCATGACTGATCAGTTGATGACATTTTTTATTATACTCGGTAATTAGTCCTGTGAGAAAATGGGCAGTAAGTACTTACTATCAACTGTAGCATGGACCCAATTTTAAAATTGAGGATAACAATGCAAGAACTAATGAAAAAATTTTTTGACATGAATAAATTTAGAAACCTTTCATTTTACTCTCCCTTGATGTACTCCAGGCTTAAATAAAAAGATTGATCGGTGAACTAAAAAGAAAGTTATTTACCATTGACCTTTGGATAACCCAATTCACATATCTCGAGATGTAACGTTCGACGAGACAAACTTTCTTGGTAATGAAAATCATTTACAGCTGTCTTTCCTACCCTAGTTACAGTATACAAGGATTCCAAACTTAACTTTAAAATAAACTAATGTAAAACCATAACCAACTTTATGCATGTATGAAAAAATATGTTTAATGTAATGATTATGAAAAAATATAATACGCATGGATACCAGGTGCAACTTGCACTGATATTTAAAAAATAAAATAATAATTTGTCAACTTTCCTAATATTAAGGTATTTACTATCACTTTGAACATCAACAAATAGAATTGTAGAACAAACCAATTAGTTCTTACATAATCTACACATAATTATTTTTCAGCATAATTTAAAACATACCTGAAGTACACTATTCATATAACATGTATTTCCCAGATTGAATATACCACAAATACCAGGCTTAAAAGTTCCTTCAGGATAGACAGTGGCACGAGTTGTTCTTTGAGACATCAAGGACGTTTGAGTACTCCTATTCATTTAACAAAAAAAATTACTAATATATTGCATTGCAATATATATACATACAGAAATTATTATCAAAATAGTAGAAGAGGAAAAACTGATAACTTAACATTATTCGTATATGTGAAACTTATTTCTCATAACTTAATTTCCAATAGTGAACTAGGACATAAGGTATGAGAGATTTAATACTTGAAATAAAAAGGCTATCTATTAGTATCAGGCATGTACTATCAATTAGGTACAAGTTCTAATTACATATTTGTTCCTAAATAACATAACTAAGAAAATATTGGGTTTTTTCTCAGTTCTTTAACTGCTCCCTATTCTAGTCAGATGAATGGTGTGAGTGAAAGAATCAACAGAACGTTGTTAAATAAGGTGAGGAAAATGTTTGCTGAAACTCAATCACCCAAAAATTTGTGGGGAGAAAACATAAGAACTGACCCATATCAATTAAATACTCGTAGGTCTCCTACAAAGGCCTTGAATGGAAGTATCCCAGCCATGCTTTATCTTAGGAAGTTGGATTTGGAAAGGTTAAAGGTCTTTGGATCCGAGGCTTGGATGTTGAAATTACCGAAGAGAGACAAATTGGAGCCCCGAGCTAAGCCTACAATTTTTGTTGGGTATGGTTCTAATGGATACCATTTATGGGATCCGGTGGATAACACAATTCACATATCTTGAGATGTAACGTTCGATGAGACAAATATAAAATTTGTTAAATCTGAAAATCAAGGTCAAGAAACATCGAAGAAGATTGTATATGAAGAGACAGAAGAGGAAGCCTCAACAAAGATGAAATGTACTTAAGTTCCGCAGGATGCAAATACCGAAAATGAAAACTTGCCCGAAAGTGATAGTTATGACGAACCGTTTATGGGCTTTGAGGATGATGCTGAGAAGAAAAAGAAAAATTTGCAGGGTTGGTCTAAGTGAGAGGTGAAGAGGCCCAAGGCCCTAAATGATTATGAGCTCTACGAAGCATTCTGTTACATGGGAAACTTGGATCATCTAGAAGATGGTGTAATGCAAAACACTTTTTCTGAAACAATTCCCAAAAGCTATGAAGAAGCGGTGGACAAAGGTTGGTCTGAAGCCATCAATGAAGAGTTAAACTCATTTAAAGAAAATGATATGTGGAAGCTCCAGTCAATGTTGAACTTGTGGAAAGTAAATGGGTATTTTGCGAAAAAGAAAGTGACAGGAAAATTAAAAGGAAGGCACGACTTGTGGCACGGGGTTTTTGAAAAAATAAATTAGCTGAAGAAGTCTACTCTCCTGTAGCAAAGGTGACCACAATTCGAACATTGCTAGCTATCACAGTTGAAGAGAATCTCAAGATCACCGAGATGGATGTCAAGTCAGCTTTTCTGCATGGTGATTTAGAACAGCCTGTCTACATGCAAATTCCTAAAGGGTTGATCATAGAAGAAACTTCTGGTCACCATTTGGTATGTAGGCTTAAAAAGGCTATATGGCCTTAAGGAATCTCCTTATTAATGATTTTAACATGAAAATAATTTCCCAAGGAAATTCATTTAAGTTTTTAGATCTAGAAATAAGAAGGAAAGATGATTTTATTGAAATTACTCAAAAAGGTCTTATTAACAAAATTTTAACTAAATTTAATATGCTGGACTGTAGCACCTCCAAATTACCAATGCAACCAGGATTAAAACTGGAAGCAGCAAAAATGTGTGACAATAATTTGCCTTTAAGAGCTTTTAAGGGCATTAATGTATTTAATGTTAGGTTCTAGGCCAGACCTTAGTTACTCCATTATGTATTTTAGCCAATTTCAAAATTTTTTTGATATAAGTCATTGGAAACACTTGAAGGGAATTCTGAGATATTTAAGATCTACTTCAGAGTATGGCGTCAAATTTTGTAAGAGTGGAAAAACTGTTAATTCTGTTAGTGCCTTTGTTAATTCAGATTTTGCTAACATGGGGGTTATTAAAAGTAGATAGTAAGGGATTAGTTAGTTAAATCACAGGTTATCTTGTGAAATTTAATGATAATTATCATAATGATAATCATTATGTCGAGGAGTAAAAAACAGACAACTGTGTCTTTGTCCAGTAGTGAGGCGGAATATGTTGCCATTGTCTAACAGAATTAAAGATTTTAGCTCAACTTTTAGATGAAATTTTAAGGAACATTGTTTTGCCTATAATGATCTATGAAGACAATCAGTCGGCAATTAAGATTGCCAACACCTTAGAATCTAAAAGGACAAAACACATTGACATAAAACATCATTTTATTAAAGATGAGGTGGAGAAAGGCTTTGTAAAAATTCTGTATATACCCACAGGAGAGCAAGTGGCTGATGTTTTGACTAAGGCCCTTTAACTGAAACTATTGACTTTTATTTCTGTTTATTTTATTCTTCTTTTCATGTACAATTTCAAGATTTTTTTATTTAGCAAGATTAATATTTTTATATAGCAAGTAAGATTTTTTTATATATAGTAACTTGAAATTGGAAGGGGATGTTGGAAGTTGTGTGTGTCTAGTTTTACCTCTTTGTATATAATCGATTATTGTTCAGTGTATGGTTGTTTGAAATATAAGAGTTAGTTGTTGTATGGGTCGCAGTGTGCTTGGATGGCAGTGCGCCATGCTTATTTCTTGTTTCCCTGTACCCTTTATAGAGTTATTTTCTGACCAGTGTGTCCATATTCATCACCAACGCTCTCTTTTGAATATTAAATTATTGGTCATTCTAATAAAGAATCCGTCGAATATTTCTGAGTTGGTGTTCTATGTTACATGCTACTTGGTCTCTCAAGTATAAGCATAAGATATATAAGCATGAGACTGCAATGGGATGCTGTCAGTTCAGTAGTGTAAATAAATAAAGCAGTCTATCACGATAATATGAATATTTATATTAAATTAAACAGGGTGATCCAGAAAAAACTGCCACACTTAAAATATCTCAAAGGAAGTGTCCTAGCAAAAAATGTACAAACTTAATAATAGAAAATAGATTTTAAGGTGAGGAGTGTTCTTACAGTGATGATACCACTGCAGTTTGTCAGAGTTATTCCTACTGATGATTATTATTATACATACACATACATATATTGTATATTATATTATTTTACATATAATGTATATACATTATACATCAGAAAATTATTCTGATGATAGCTCATCCAATCATTCAGATATCAAAAAATGATTAAGCATCATTCAGTATCTCATACTTTATATATATCCCCGTTGAAATGGTTGAATTGATGCATAGTTTATATTTTAATGATAAATTTAGTTTTTTATAGATAAATTTCCACCCCTAAGGATGCCACTTATGATAAAATGATTGCAGAAGATATGAATGCAAAGGTTGGGAGTGAAAGGATTTATATCCCAGTCATAGATCAGTATAAACTACATGAACATAGTAATGATGATGGATATATGCTTATAAACTTCACCACCGCACATGAACTCGTTATCGGGGCAGAATGTACCCTCATAAAAAGATTCACACAGGCACCTGGTGATCTGCGGATGGAACAACAGTAAATTAGATTGACCACATTCTGATCAGTTCCAGGCACAGATCTAATCTAATGGACATTAGATCCTGTAGGGGAGCTAATGTGGACTCTGACCATTATCTAGTCATTGCATGCCTTGGGAAAGGATCTCACTGGTAAAGAACATAAAAGAGTGAAAATTAAAGAGATAAAGCATTCCGAAGCTTAAGGAAGATGGAATTTGTGCATCATACATGGCTGACTTAGAACAAAAGAACGGAAGAATGGTCCATTGATGAAAGGTGGAATAAATACAGGGATTCAATTCATCAAGCAGCTGAAAAAATACTGAAACTACACCAGAAAGAAAGCCAACCCTCCTGGTATGACGAACAATGCGCAGAGGCCAGGTCAGGTGATACCATGCTCTGCTGAGGATGAGATTGAATCTCCAGAGGAAGATTAAATTACAGAGGCAATCCTGAATCTGATATAATATCCTCCTTCAGAGGATGAAATCCTATGCAGAACATGAGCTTGGTACCTACCACTGTGGCTTTCAGGGTGGTAAATATACCTCAGATCCAATATTCTCTCTAAGGCTAATCCTTGAGAAAGGAAAGAGTATAAGATACAAACATACCATTAGTTTTTCGATTTTAAAGCAGCATACGACAGTCTCATTAGACCCGCGCTGTACAAAGCAATGGAAGAGCTCAACATCCCAAGGAAGCTAATACCTCTCACACAATTAATGTCTCGTGACAGGCTTAGAATGTATGATGAGTATCCAAGGATTCTCTTTTTTTTATTAATGCATAATTTATTTAACATTAATGTAATGTAAAAAAAAAATGTGTTCAATATAATTATGTACAAGTGAAATATTTTAAGTAATTAAGAGAGCTATAGAACAACAAAGCATGTTACTAAAACCTTTTACATGTTCATAGGTATCTACCACAATAAATTATTACATTCAAAGGTGAAAATTTTTATCTTCAAACCAAGTGATCAAAAGGATAATTGCTATTAAATAAATAAATTTATTTAAAAAAATTTAAAATGTGGGGAAAAAAGTCTTACATGGTTTGTCTCGAAGTACTAGGTTGAACTTGAACATCTGAAATATTTTCCTCATCTCTGAAACAAATAAGTTAAGAACTAGCATATAATAAAATTATTCTGTAATTCACAATGTTTACTAAATATCATGAATTGATGTTTAATTAATTAGGTAGGTGGAAATGATCTTAAAATTTATATTATGGTAATTTTCCAACAAAACTATGTAAAATGATTTTAGATAGTAGACCGTAAAATTGAATATAATAAAAATGGTTGAAAGTGCGGTCAGAAGAAAAGAACAATTATGTATAGAAATAGGTAAAGTCAGTTGAATCCTAATCTAGCTCTTATAATTCCCTCCACACCACACGCCTAAAACCAGTTGTAACACTAATATGGGATTGAAAAATTATCTTTTGACGTAAATCACAAAATTATCAAGCAAACAATAAGAAGAAAAAACAACATAACGTAACGGAACAGTTAAATTGAGTGACAGTAGATAACTGTTTTGCTTTGCTGATCAATGTTAACTGCCCCCATTATGTTACTTAGTGACTTATATATTGCAGACTATCGAACATTCTAGATATGCTTTGAATATTTGAGGATGTTCCATAACATTAGACCACATGGTGATAATTGTTACCATTACAGACGATTCTATACTTTTCTTTACAAAGTTAAAGAAATAAACATCTGCTTTTGTATCTTCCATAATAATATAAATAAAATGTAAAAATATCATTTTAAGACACCTAAAAAATAAGATGATATTGTAACTTACGAATTCCAGATCCATTCCCCTGAATTGGTTTGTGTTTCAAGAATTATTGAGCGGTTATTCCCAAAACCAGACATTTGTACGCTCAGGCTCAAATCA
The DNA here is from genome assembly GCA_911387785.2 of Aelia acuminata. Lineage (NCBI taxonomy): Eukaryota > Metazoa > Arthropoda > Insecta > Hemiptera > Pentatomidae > Aelia > Aelia acuminata. The sequence continues at coordinate 17,762,594 of OU426980.1, forward strand.
ATACGATCATAATTATCAGGACCTCGACAAAGCCACAGACGGCTTCTTTGTGACTTTTTGACTGAGAACTTTTCTCTCAGAACATTATGAATCTCACCTGTAAAAAAAAATAATAAGGGAACAGAGGAATTATTATTCATAACTAAATAATGCAGAATCAGTTCATAAACATAAATGTAGTTTTAGGCTTCCATGGTCTGAATCCATTATATGCATTTCTTCTTTAGGGTTTGACTATGCAACACGCTTTTCTACTGCCAAGCTTTCACTCATCTTGCTGTGGGCTTCTTCAGGGGCAAATACAAGAATGAGAGTGGAGAAGGGGATCAGTAACTTATAATCTTCCGTCGGGGGCGAAGTATGTGTTCCCATTGGCTAGCGCCCGAGGGGGCGTGGTCTGGTAGAGGGGGTAGGGGAGGGGATATGTCATCAGCTCTCTGAGATATGTTGTGTTGTCTAATGTTGTTTTTGCTAAGTCAACATCCGTCTTCTTGGTTTATATTATTTGGTTGTTTTATATCCTCCCTGATGGATCTATGGTGGTAGTTGTCAATCCTAACAATGGCTTTGGTTTCTTCAAAGGCTATATATAGTGTGTTGTGTATTGTGAAAGTGTTCTGCTATGGCTGATTTGTCTGTTTGTATTTTCTTAACTGCGGCAATATGTTCTTTTAGTCCTGTGGTGATGTTTCTTCCTGTATTGTCCTATGTACCGCATGAGCAAGGGATACTGTAGAGTCCAGGTTTGTTGAGTCCAAGCTTGTACTTTGGATTGGGCAAAATCACTCCAATTTTCCTGGCTGTGGTGAAAATTGTTTTGATGTTGTTTTTTTAAAGTGTTCTGGCTATTTTTTCCGAGGTGCCTTTTTCTTCAGGGTGATTGTTGTTGGTTTTGGATTCTCATTTAATGAATTCGGAAGTTATGGTTTCGTCTGAGTATCCGTTCTTTTTAAGGGCTGTCCGAAGTTTTTTTTTGGAATTTTTTGGGTTCGGTTATGGTAAATGCTCTGTGTATGAGTGTAGCAATGATCTCTCTCTTTTGTGATGGATGGTGGTGAGACTCTGGATGTAAGTATATGTCCGTGTGGGTCGGTTTTGTATAAACTGAATGTCCTAGAGTGAGGTCTTCCTTCTTTTCTACTAGTACGTCCAGAAAAGGTAGCTTGTTGTCCTCCTCGTTCTCCATTATAAACTGTATGTTGTTGTTTTGTGGTTGATATGTTGAAGAAACTCTTTAAGCAATTTTTCTCCGTGCTCGAATGAAGGTGTCGTCTACGTAGTGATACCAAACAGCTGGTTTGAACTTGGCTCTTCTAAAAAATGTTCCATGTATAGATCTGCTATGACAGGACTTAGTGGGTTGCCAATGCTTGCTCCTTCTTTTTGCTTGTAATACTTCCCGTTGAAGAGGAAGTATGCTGTCTTCAAACATATCTTGGCCAGGATCAATTCCTCCGCTCTAAGTATCTTCTGTAGTAACAGTATAGTTTCATCAATAGGAACCTTAGTGAACAATGATTTAACGTCAAAGCTCACCAGGATACTATTTCCTGAAATTTTGAGCTTCTTAACTTTCTCGATGAAGTCTTTAGAGTTCTTGATGTGGTGTTCTAAGTTTCCTACGTGTGGTTTGATGATTTGTGTGAGGTGTTTTGGAATGTAGTAAGTTGTGATCCTATTGAGCTGACTATGGGCCACCTAGGATTTGTGGATTTTGGGCAGTCTGTAGAGTCTGGGTGGAATTGGGTCGGATCTGGTAAGTTTCTTAAGAGACTGATTGTTTTCAGGCAATTTTTTCATTATGTTTGTCAGTTGCTTGATCACGTCTTTGGAGGGGTCCTTGTTTAGTTCTTCATATGTCCCGTCAGTGAGTAGTAGTAGTACATAGTAAAGATAACATGCCAGTGTGACCATATATTACATTAAATATTTGCATATAAAGTAAAAAAATAGGTAATTAATGGTAGGGATACAACAGTGTAAAATTCAGAAATGAGAAATTAGTTGTAAACAACAATTATTTCACAACAGAAAAAATCAAAAGTCAAACATTAAAATCCACCCTCCTCAAATTCTAGACCTTATGTTGAAAAAGCAGATAATTAAAAATCCACTCTCGGCTGCTGAACATTTTACATTCAGGCCACGGGAACAGTCAGACTCGAAGATCCTGCATCACCACCACCTCACCAACTGGCATCTATCATATTCTGGAATTTACATGGCTTTTCAAATTATCTCCATAACTCATTAACAATTTTGAAGTCAAACATAATCTGCATTTCTGAAACCTGGCTCACTAAAGATCTAATCACGTTACTACAACACATTAGCGAATGGAAATATATTCAGTCACCTGCCCAAAAAAAAAAAAAAAAAAAAAAAAAAAAAAAAAAAAAAAAAAAAAAAAAAAAAAAAAAAAATCGGAAGAGGAAGTGGCGGCCTTATGATTATATTCAACCCCGAAACCTTCAAGCTTCCACCAATAGTGATCAATGATAAGTAATTTGCTCAGTTGAAAATTCACCTCACAAAGAAAAGTTTCTTTATTGGGGCAATGTATCTAACCAATAATATAAATTAAGATAATGTCTTAAGATCTACAAACGATAGAATTTGTGACATAAAATTACAAAGGATTGGCCTAGACAAGGTTGTCAATAGGAGGGGAAGGGTTATCACCGAGTTCATGGAACAACAAGAATTTGTTTTACTAAATGGCCAAACGAAAAGTGATAGCCCAGGCCAGTTCACCTGAAGAAAATAAAATGGGAATAGCACAGTGGACCAGCCTTGGTGCAATGTAAATAATATTAATGACATTTTAAATTTAACAGTCGTAAACAATTGGTTATCTTATTCAGATCATTTCCTCCTACTTATGACTTTCGATTACTCTATAAAAATGGACCTGCCAGGCTATCAACGTTAGAAATCAATGTTCTAAAATTATTCGATGGGACAACACTAAAGCAGAGCTGTTAACCAACATTATGGAATGCTCTCCTTGAGTAAGTGGTGAGGGGATTATCTCTTTCAATCCTCAGTAACTGTCAAGGCTGACCTAAGGTCAACATGCTTGCTACTATAACTGAAACAGCTACTTCCATTGACCTCATTAAAAGTATCATGCCTAAAGAGAATAAACAATGGTTCAATCATGACTGTTACACATTTAAAAAATGAGTATACATGGATTTAAAAATATTTTGAATGCAAAAATTACGACCTACTTTTCATAGAAAAACACCTCATGACTAAAAAGTCGTATAGAATTTTATTAAAATAAAAAAAATAAAAATTCTTCTACCACAATACAATAGATCTGTTAAACCAGGCCACTGATAGCAAGACATTTTAGGAACTTATCAACCGCCATCGTCTCTGCAAGTGTCCAGGCAACATACAATTTTTTAAAATATTCGCCTCCTAATTGGATAATTTATCTGCAATACATGTACAATAAATATCAAAACAGTCACTATTCTGATCAACTAAAAAAGGAGATATTCAAAATCTAGAAAACTTCCACCTGATATCTTTAATTAATTGTATCACAAAGCTTTTTACACAAATTTTACTGATTTTTTTTTTCAATTATATGGGACCAAGAAGTAAATTGTATATCGAAAATACAATCATGGTTATGAAAAAATTTCAGTTGCACTGATAATTTATTTACTTTAAATACAATCATACAGCTATATCTAGGATATAAAAAAAAAAGTATTCTTGTTTTTGTCAATTTTAAACGCGCTTTTGTCACGATTAACCATAATTAATTGTGGTCCAAGATGTTTGAACTCAGTGTAAGCAATAAAATGATCCGATTATTCTATCTATTATTCTATACTTGCTGTCTTCTTCAGGGTGAGGTGACAAGCCCGTTTCTCTCTAACCTTTTTATCTGTGACATGAAACATTGCTTTAAGTCCCAAGGTTTTGAAGGTATACAAATCACACCCACAATCTATTTAACATGTGACAACCTTTAAATTAAATGTACCACAGTATACCAACCTCGGTCTACCAATTTCAAGTATTGGTCTCTTTATAAACACAACTGAATTTGCTGAGTGGAAAATCAGAACAGTCGTCAATTCCACTTAGATCATCTATCGTAGAGCAAAAATAGTATAATGGGACCAACGGGTAAAAATATATAGATCCATAGCACTCGGCATATTATTTTATTCAGCTCAGATATGGGATTAGGATATAACGATAATATAGAAAGAGCCCACCTTGATTTTTTAAGAAATTATTTTCACTTAACAACACCACTTCATCATGGGCTATTAGACTAGAATTTTGTTTTCCCATAGCAGATGTGAAAGTCTGAAATTTTCACTTAACAACACCACTTCATCATGGGCTATTAGACTAGAATTTTGTTTTCCCATAGCAGATGAGAAAGTCTGAAATGGGCCCACAAAATACTTCTTATGGACGATAGCAGGATATCCAAAATTTTTTATTTAAAAATGAAAGAACTTCATTGTAACAATGATCATAAAATAAAATACAATTGGTTAACTCAGCTTGATAACTAGCTTTGTGAAATAAACAAGCTCAACCCAAGATTATTCAAATTCCTAATACCCAAAGCATTACATAATTTCAAGCAATATTTACACTCCCAGTACTTACAGCATCTAACAGTATCAAAGTTTAATCCTTACTACAACATAATATTTGCAGCTGATTCAGATTTTCAACTATTTCACCATTTAAATACACTAAACTATTGGCTCAAATAAGACTTTCTAGCAAACATATAGTTAACATTGCAATATGGAACCAAGCTCACATATTTAAATCATCAAATGAGTGTACCATTTGTAACTCTAAAGTACCCGAAGACTTATATCACATATTAATCATTTTTTCACTGTATAAAAATTATAGACTCCATTTTTTGTCCGATATGATTCACTACAATGTAAATCAATTTATTGAATTGCTATCTTCACAAAATATATCCATCCTGAGAAAAATTTACCTTTAATTAAATATAGTACTCCGCATAGAGCATTTATCATTTACACATAAGTTTTCTATTGCGATTAATTTTAAAGAAGAAGTACACATTTCATTATCCAGCTCACCTTTAAATTGTTTTATTTTATAAATTTATTCTTTACTATCAAATTATCTTAAGTAATTTAACTGACCTACTAAGCCTGAATAGCATCTCTGCATTATAGTTAACTGCTTATAAACTCGTATATAAAAGTACAGCTAGAGTATATATTGCAAATCGGCAAGAAGATGGTTACAACTCAAAATATATCAATTTTCAGCTATGGGTACCATTAGAATCAAAATGAGAAAACCTACAATGGCAGAAGATAGTCACAATAGTATTAATATTCCCCTTTGCATAAAGCCTAGTTACTAAATTCTTTAATAGAGGGGATTATCATGATAACGCAGTAAAATTGAGAAAGCAGTCGAAACTTTATGTGATTATAAAAAAAAAAAAAAAAAAAAAAAAAAAAAAAAAAAAAAAAAACAGATTTGAGTTGTAACCCTCTTCTTGCCGACATGCAATATAAGAGAATTTATGTATATACAGTTTGTTTCCTTATTGTTTTTTTCTTCCTTTTTTCGCTCTTGTGATAATATATTCCATTTTCATTCTATAAATGGAAGAATAAGGTAAAGAGAGGAAAGGATTAAGGACATTATATTTAATTTTAACTTCAGTGAAACATCAGAAGTGTCATTATGTTTATTGTAATTTTTTTATGTTTTTTTGTTCCAATTTATGAAGCATAATTTTTTTTTTTTTTTCTCACTTCTCTTTCCTAGCTTGTTTTAATCTTACGCTGAAGTTTGATGTTATTATTATTTAACATAGAATAAGTTTTTTATTTTAGTTTTTTTCACTGTCCATCAATATGTTTTTTTGAGGCCAAATCTATTTGTATAGGGGGATTCCCCAAAAACAATTAAATAGATAATTAAAAAATTAAATTTTTGTGTTCAAGCGTTGAAAGAAATAATGGTTTTCTTGAATACCTGAATGCTGAGTGCTCAGAAGTACCAAACTAAACCAATTCAAGCTATATTACCACCTGCTCTAGAAAAAGATCTTAAAACCATTTTAAGCAATAGTAAATGGGAATTAGTTTATAACTGTGGCAGTAAAAATTTAGGATTATTTGGTTCATCACATACCAATAGTCTATAATGATAAATCAAATTCAAAAGATGTTAGTTTCTCATGATATCAATTAGGATGTAACTGATGCATTTTATTGATAACAGTTTACAGACATCAAGTTTACATTCAGCAAGAAAAAAGCAAAGAAGACATTACTAATGAATTAGCATTTGAAGATCATCTGTCAGATCAAATTTTTCCTGAAAAGCGTTTAGTTTCGTGATCCAGTGCTTAATTAAAAATGAAAGGTAAAAGGAAATCACCTTATTTTAAACCTGGATAAACCCTAAGCCTCTCATAATAATGATTATCGGTTCCAATTTGTTTTGTAAATTCCTGTCATGCACATCATTATTAGATTAACTAACTTATATTGTATCCACCACACAATAAGATTATTATATGATTTCCAGTTTGTCTCAATGATCATTTGTATCAATTACATGACTGATCAGTGGGTGTTGCCCCATTCACTTAAATGTGCATAACAAACACTAAATGTGTCTTGTCTTGTCTTGACTAAGTGGTGAGCACCCAGCCTTAGTAGTGATGTGGGCCTCCTGTGCTCGTGTTCACAGGAGCCCACAGTGTAACCAACTTTTGAAAAAAAAATCTCATAGCAGACACCCAAATGCTACTCTTACCTTAGGGATATGCCTAATATATATTTTTTGTAATATATATATATATATATATATATATATATATATATATATATATATATAATAGCATAATAAAATAAAAATACCGATATATATATATATATATATATATATATATATATATATATATATATGTTCGGTATTTTTATTTTATTTCATAATACATAATCCTTTTTTTATTTTTCTAATTGAATTTGCCACCTTAACTGCCGCGAAATTCAAGAAGGATGAGCAACAGGTGAAAATTTCCTTTATCCTGGAATCTCCTTTCAATGCTTTTTACCCGATTATCCTCTTTTCACCCTTTCTCGAAATTCAGAATCAGCGTACAGCGCAAGCTTGGTAAGTCATATTAAAGATTTATTTCATTTTTTTTTATTTTACAGTTCATATCATTGTATTAATTGCTTTTCCCAGCTCACCAGAGCGAAATAATTTTTTTATCCATTTTTTCTCGTTAGTGATATTGATCAGATTAAGTGTATTTTTTCCCCTTTTTTTATTTTCACTTAAATTATCATACAATATATATATATAAGGCAGTGGATTGCTGTGCTCAAGGTCCCGAATTCGAATCTGACATGGCTCATAATATCTTTATTATTCACCACAGTTCGTCTCGTGGGCAGAGAGACCCTCCTGGGGCAAACCCAGCCTCTATAAAGTGGGTACCCTCAATTGAAAAATTAAGGGGAAAAAACCTGGTGATTGAGCATGATCACGGTCAAATCACCTCCTTGCACGACCGCTGACCAAGAAACAGTGCTCTTCCTTACATAGTACTGAACCCAAGACCCTTCATGGGTTGTAGTGGTACAAGTTTTTTTTATTTTTATATATATATTTATTTATTTAATATGTTTTATAAGAAGAGAAAAGATTGGCCTTGGCTGGGAATTAAACCTGGATTTCCGTATCACTAGTACACCCTCATGCCACCTGTTCCACCAGGCACATATCCTGGCCAAGTCAAGCCTTTGTCTTCACTGACTTTTCCACCAATCGCACAATTTTTGTAAATTATTTGGAGGAAAGAACATAATTTGTCCATTCAGTGACCATTGTAAAAACCTTTAAATATTAAATCAATTAGTTTCCTCGTTATGATAACTTGAAAATTCTTATTTTAATTTTTAAATATTTTTTATAAGAAGAGAAAAGATTATTCTTGGCTGGAATTTGAACCCGGATTTCCATATCACTAATATGGCACTCTTGCTACTTGAGGCACCAGGTACATATCCTGGACAAGTCAATCTCTCACTCTTTCACTCTTTCTTTCTCTCTCTCTCTCTCTCTCTCTCTCTCTCTCTCTCTCTCTCTCTCTATATATATATATATATATATATATATATATATATATATACACATATACATAAACATGAATTTTTGAAAATAACAGAACTACAAAATAACATGAAAATGTTGTACCTTATCTTATTATTATATCATCTTGAACCAAATCAGGGGTACATGCAATACATTAGAAAGGCTCTTTAATCAAAGATAATGAAAAGTAAAGAGAAAAAGTGTATTATAACATTTATAATCTATGGGATTCCTCTATAAAAGAGATTTCAGCATTTAAGTTATCTTAATGATTTTAACACCTTAATGCTATTTTTAAAAACAGCCAAGACAAATTTTAAGAAATATTAATTTTTTTTTTTTTTTTTTTAATAGAATAATACATAGTGAATACATACTCAGACAATCGGCTCTACTAACAGTCAATATAGTTTCATTTTTCAATTCAAATGAGTTGTAACATATAAGTTCGATCAGGTAGACTTCGACCATTGCATAATTGAATCTGGTAAGGATAGCCTGAAAAGATAAAGATTATAAATTTAAAAGTTACAAATGTTTTAAATTCAATTATAAGCCCTTTGGCTACTATTAGCACAGATCTGTGCTCTCGCCTTATGAACTACAAACACAGTTGTTATTTGACTGTTTAAATAATAGTGATTTAGATGAAATTATTCAGAGGAGATAAAAAAGTTTTAACAATACCAATGACAGTCTAAACTGTATGAATAAAAAAGCCAGGATGGAATGTTTTTTAAAACAATCAGAATTTTTTTATTTGAAAAAAAATTAATTTAATGATATAAAATATTTATCATTAATAGTCTTCTCATTTAATTTCGGAGCCATATTTAATTTTTTAAGGTTAATAAAAGCCGTAGGTCACCAAATATATCATATATTTATTTAAGTATCTAATCCATGACGTTTCGGCCTCAATGTGCCATTCTCAAAAGACAAAGGTAATAAATATATGATATATTTGGTGACCTACGGCTTTTATTAACCTTAATAAATAAAATATTTATTTAATTTAGATTTTTTTTAAATTTAATTTTAATTTATATTTTATTTTATAAGCTGGCAAAAAGAAATGGGAGGTAGCACAACTGCTAGCCCCTTAACACCCAATCAAATCAAGCCTTCCACGGCTACACTAGAGTTACATCTAGTTTTACATTGATTTATTGTTTAGCCAACTATCATCAGGCATGGTTCAGGAGAAATAATGTTTGAATGAGGGTTTGATGCCCAAAAAACAAATTCATTAAATTACACATACCTCTGCTACAAGAGATACAGACAGCATTTTTATGCATAAAAATAAAATTTTCTAGACGCAGGGGGAAATTACAGCATTATGACTAATGATTTATCAACACTTTTGCATTAATATAATAATTTAACTGAACAGTAAGTCATTGAATTAAATTGTTAAGCAAGAAAGTTAAATGATGGAGGATCAATACAGAAAATTATAGAGTAAACCATTAATAATCAAATAAAGCCCCAACGCTGCATGCCAAGGCCTTTGTTGAATTGTTATCTCCCTCAAAAAGTGGATGAAAGAGTAATAACATAGAAATGATTATTTTATAATACTAAAATTTATTTAAATATTAATTATAATATTAAAATTTAAATAAATAATATGAATGCCTTTCGTTCGATTGTTGCTTGGTCTAGGCAGTAGCCGTACCACTTAACCAGAAGCTTCCAGCAATCCTCAGGTACTAGTTCATAATCAGTATTCTCAGCTAATCCTTTCTTCAAGTCTACACCATTTGGAGCTGAAATGAATAATTAATTAATTTTAACAAAATTAATTAAAACATGAATATATGACCATTTAATACCTAAAGCTAATAGAGCATTAGTCAAAAAGTTCCAGGACTAATTTTTTATAAAAATTACAACTAGCGCCATCTGTTATCTGATGGCAGGACTATCAGGTGTTAGTTACACACACTGGATAGGAAGGTTGTAACCTCATTCATTTATTTGCCAGCTATGTTCGTTTTACTGGAAATGTCTTTGCCAGTATGTCACAATTGTCACAAGTACCACGATCAAATTTGTTTTAAATTGGGAAAAAGTGGTTTGGAAACATTCGAATTATTGAAAACTGCATATGGTGAGGATAGTTTAAGCTGCAGTAAGATTTTTGAGTGGTATGCACGGTTCAAGAATGGTCGACAGTCGCCGGAAGATGATCCACAAGATGGACACCCTTCAACCTCGACTAACGACGAGAATGTTGCCCCCAGGTCAAACAGTGAATGTACAATTCTACAAAGGTGTCCTGGATCGACTTTTGAAGCAGATTCGTCATGTGAGACCGGAATTGAACCGCACTGGTGATTGGTTTCTGCAGCACGACAATACACCTGCCCATTCCTCAATACTAATCACACAATTTTTGGCCCAACAAAGACTTTAAAAGCTATTCCAGAAGAAGACTTTTCCAGATTGTTCCAGCTGCTTTATGAGTGCAGCAAAATTTGTATAGGACGAGAAGCGGATTATGTTGAAAACTAAATAAAATCTTTTTTTTAATCTCTTGTTTTAATTCACAAAAAAGAATTAGTCCGGGAAATTTTTGAATGAACTGTATATTATTCATTGTTTTAGAAACTAAAAGACATACTTCTTCGAAATTACATAAAATTTATTATTATCTCACCATCTAATATCAATAAGAACAAATGAATATAATTTATCTTATATTTTCCTTATTCACTATTTAGGAGAGAAAGAACCATAAACCAATATATAATAATAATGTTACATTAACCAAATATACCGCTTGTCCAGTGCAAGACTGGTCTAAATAAAAGATCATTTTTTTCAGGAAAGCAAATTAAAGTTTCTACTTTTCTCTTCTTTTTATATCCATCATCTGCTTTATGTGACAGTTGAAATGTTTCATGAATCATAACTATCACAGTCCAGAAGCAATCTTTCACATAGATAGAGGACGATTGTAAAAGAAATTTACAAATGTGGAGGATGAAGGAAGTATTTCTAGATGCTATTGTGAGAGCTCTGTGTGTGTGAATGTGGATAACTGAGTTCATTTATTTAAATAATTATATACTTATTATTTTGAGAAAATAGAGCAGTTCCCATCTTTATAAGTCTCCAGTAAACAAATAATGGGCTAAAAAAAAATTAACATTATTATGTATTGGTTAATTGTTCTTTTTGTCCTAAATACTGAATGAAGGTTTAAGAAAAAATCTGGTGCATGCAGGCAACACACAACTTATTTAAACTGGAAATTAACGTGTTTTGATAAATATGTAAACGCCATTCCTCTCATATATTTTTCACATTCATTTACTTATTTTTGTTTTTATTTGTTCTCTAAGGTACAATAATTTTTTTTATTATTAAATAAAAGTTTTTACTTGTGACAATCAGTAATGCAAGCAAAATACTGCATCGCGGGTGATTTTATAATTCTCTAATTTGTTTTAGAAAACTTTGATTAGTTACCATGGAAACAAATAATTTCCATTAATTTCATTACATTTCAAAACCCGTTGACAGCTCTTTCCCATAAACAGAAAGTCTTTAATTATAAACAATGGTCTGTCATTAAAGGCGTACGAGCATGCGTGGGCTCAAAGTGTATTATGAGTTGTCAGAATATATTTTTTTTTCCTGTATATGTATTACAGTATAACCTCTCTTATGCGGAACCTCTTTGTAACAGAAACCTCGGTTAAACGGAAATAAAAGTCCGGTTTTCTCAAGGTAATAATTCACCTCCCATGACCAAAACCACCTCTCATTAACGGAAATGGGATGTTTTGTTCTAGGTAAATATGCAAAGCTCCTCACAATAGCAGAAACAATGCTTAGATCTGGGACTGCTGGAAAAAAAAAATACTCTATTATTTTTATCCATGGTTTAATAATATATCATTACTGTTTTTCTTGAGTTGCCGGAATCGTTGTCTTTCCCTTTTCCTAGGTATTTCCGTTTTTCACTTTTATCAAACGATTTTTTTCATATTTTGCCATTTCTTATTTTTAGGCTTAAGGAGCGACAGTTAATTTCTCTGTATAAACAAAAACAAAGGTACTTTATAGGAAAACAAAAAAGTCCCCTTCCCCATTTAAGCCCCCTCAGAACATTTTAATGATGATAAAACTTACCTTAAAACTTACCTGATATTAAACAATATTTGATTCTCATTATTCCAATTTTGATAAAATAAAAAAAAACATGTAAAAATGAGACAAAATTTATTCAAAAAAGTGCTCCCTCCGTTTAATCAATTTGGATGACATTTATGCTGTCACATCTATACTTGATTCTTACTAAACATGAGGAGTTTGATCAAAATTGTTATAGCCGTTTTTGAGAAAAAAAATAACCGTAAAATTGAGACAAATTTTATTAAATAAAGTGCCCCCTTCATTTGACCAATTTTGATGAAATTTTTGCTGCCATATCGCGGGCATATGCATAAACTAAATACCCGATTTTATAGAACCCCAGTCAGGTTGTATAAACCGTACTTGGACTCAGGGGACCCCAAAACATGTATTTCTGTTGAAAACCAGAAGTCATCGCAATACTTTCCCTTACTATATATTTCATATATAGGTAAGTGAAAGTAAAAATGTGTTTGTTTATGATTATTAACATTAGATTATGGCTATTCAGGTAATCATAAATTTAATTTAATTTAGAAGAAGTATGTCTTAAAATCAGAATCCCCATAACTATAGTCTGTTAAATGTTTATATGTATAAAAATCTAGTTTTTCAGGCATTTTAGTTTTATTATTTTATAAATTAGTTTTCTTATAATTGTTGTAGTTTTAGTTTCATTATTTAGACTACTATCCATATATATATATATTTAAACCTATTGTATTCTTTGGCGTGATTAAAAATTGTTTGGCATGATTAAATTACTTGAAGGTGTTTACCTAAAATCAACGAGTTGTCAATAGGTCCAGGATTGCTGGATGGCTGATCAGATTCAATAATACCTATGTAATGTTTCATCGTTTTCATCCATCGGGTGCTAATTAGGTACCTAAAAAATAAATAAAAAATTAGGATACAAAACAAGTTTTCAAGCCATTCAAAAGCATTAAAAGGTAAAGATATAATACCAGTCACATAAATTTAGTTAACTGATAAGAATTTAGAGATATGAACTATAAATTGATCACTATTGGAGATAATTGATTATAAAATATGGTATGTGTCACATGGAAAACTACTCCTGAAAAGCTAAGCAGGTCATGGAACCTAGGGGATACTGCTAGAAGAGGCAGAGGGGGTAACTCCTAGAAGAGGCAGGTCTAGGGCAGTAGAGAGGCAGTTACATTCAGGTACAGGTAGAGCCAGGTATAGGTAGTCGGAGCCTGGGGACAGTCAGGTTCAGGCAAAGTCTGGGTCAGAAACATGGAGTCTGTGCACAGCCTGGGAGAATACTGCTAGCCTAGTGGGAGTTGGAGTCTGGGCCTGGAGGCAGTCTGAGGCCAGAGATAGTTCCTTTAAAGCAGAGTAGTATCGATGTATTCTGATATATAAGTACTTTCATGTATTTATTATTCTTTATTACATATAATACATAAAAAAAGTGATGTTTCTAAGCAGCAATTAATGATGTATCTTGCTACTGTTCAGCCCCAACAAGATACTGTTTTATGTTTTATTTATCGCAGATGTCTCTTACGATAGGCTGAGCGTGAACTTGTTCCATACCAGAGTGAATATAGATAAAAGGAAGATCTACCTTAGCTGATACTCTGAGTGCAAACTGTTCCTGAAAGAGGCCATGAATATACAACCAAAACTCACCATCTTTTCATGGATTTTAAAGAACGTGAAAAGCTATACAGAGCTTTTGGACAATTTAAAATACCTGAAAAACTTATAAAGCTAACCCTAAAGGATATAAGATGTGTGGATAGGATAATTAGTAAGCAAATCTTTGAAATTGCTTGAAAAGGACTCCTGCAAGACAATGCTCTTAGTAGAGGCTAAAAGCTTGTTTAAACCTACACTTAAAGCCAGGAAAAACACATCAACAAGAGAACCTATTTACTTGCTCAATACTATTGGGCTGCATAAATGGTAAAAGGTTTCAGATTATACTAATCTGGGATCTCTGGTCACCCAAGACAATATCCCTCCCAAATTTAGATAAGGGGAATAATTACAGCAGCCAACTACAAAGGCATATACTGAAAAGGAAGCACCATATTTTTAGAGGATTGAAAGTTAGAGAGAAGTGGAAGCGACACACAAACAAGGAGCAATAAATGATTTTAGAGATATTAATGTCGCATGTATGCAGGGTACGGAAGATGAAGAAATGCCTAAAATATTGTTCACTCTGCCAATGCATAAGAAAAGTAGAGCGAGACCAAAGCTGAGGTGGACAGATAGAGTGGCAAGAAATGCTGGCAACAATCTGGGAGTTTCATGATGTGGCACATTTATGTGGCACGTCATGCCTCATTTATGTGGCACATCCCTGTTTGTAACTATTAAATTTTTGTCACCACTCCTAGCTTGAAGTATTTGATCAATTAAGATACCAAAAGATTAGATAAATCCATATTTTATGGAATGATAACTAAGTGTGGTTATCTAAAATGACAGATACTTTACACTATATAATCAAAAGAACAAGAAATTTATAAAAAGTTAAACATTAATTGAGTTTTAGCACTTTAAGAATGAAAAAAAGGAAAAAAAAAACAGATTGTGAATTGAATATATCGGGTACACCAGATTTGCTGGTTTGTTGAAGATATAAAATTGTAACTTACATACATATTTCCCTATTGTTAGTGACAAAGCAGAGTTGGGCAAATTGTAATCATAATAATGATTCATGAATATGAATCATTGGTAATCATAAAACAAATGAAAAATGAATAACTACTATTCATAATCATTATGGAGTATTTTTAATGATTATTGAGTGTTTATGGTATTCATTTGAAATGAATAATGAATAACTGGTATTTAGTTATTTATTATTCATTTCAAATGAATACCATAAACACTCAATAATCATTAAAAATACTCCGTAATGGTTATTCATAAGAGAATAATGGTTATTCATTTTTCATTTGTTTTATGATTACCAATTATTCATATTCATGAATCATTATTATGATTACAATTTGCCCAACTCTGTGACAAAGTATTACGACTAACTGACTCATTTATTAAAGGAAAGGGAGATATAAAATGCAGAATGGAGAGTGGCCAGGAAAAGTTTGGAGTGAAGGATAATAACTAAAGCCACGGTACTCCAAGAAATAAAAAAAGTATTACATCCATAGAGAATGCCAAAGTAGCATAAATAAACTAAGGTTTATTGTGTTAAAAAAATTTAAAATAACTTAAACATAAGTAGTAATATTACCGTCCAAAGCTTAGTATGATGTTGAAGTAACAGGAAAATGCAAGCTTTCTTCACTTCTTCTTTGTCTTAATTGCATGTACCTGCAGGGAGCTATGATGGTCAATTGTGTACCAACAGAGGGTTTTTGCAATGTTTCTTTGAGTTTATCTTCAAATTTTAAAATCAGACTACAAACACCGATTTCAAAGCATTAAAGTCTTTTTATATGTTTGCATTATTCTTTTTAACTTTTAATTATTCAAGTTTTAGTTCCATTAATCCCATTAATTAAAGCAGACAAAACCTTGGGCTCGATAAAAGAAATTACAGCTTCATAATTTAGGTCTAAACTCTATATAACGTATATTTCACACCAGGACTCAGAACTACTTTTTAAAATTCGCCTCTCCCTCCCTGAATAAAAAATCTTCATTGTGAGGTAGGATTGTGCATGCAATGTTTTTGTAAATGACAAGAGTAGAAAGTAACCAAAATATATTTAGAAAATAAAACTTTATTTATATTTTGTTTTAGTAAAATTATTCTTAAAACTTATTAAATGAGTAATTATTACAATGGGATCTTCTTATCTCATCAAGAAATATTAAGTCTGTAATAGTATTCTATACTAAATATTCTATACTAATCAAGATAAAAATTTAAATCTAATTCTAAACAATTTTGGAAGTTGACTAGAGAGCAAGGTATTTTAAAACAAAAACGTTGTCAAAAGATGATCCTAAAATAAATTCGAATGAACTGAAAGCTCCCCTGAAAGATACCCTTGAAAAAAGACAAATTAAATTTTTTGGAAACCTCTGTCGAATGAATGAGAACTGTCGTCCCCGAAAATTCTTTAAAGCTGTGCCCATAGGAAAACGCCCAAGAGGTCAACCAAGAATGCAATGGATTTTATCACATTTTTAGAATTGGCCAAAAGCGACACAAACAACTAAATGAGATGAAGGCTATGGCACGAGATCGAGATTCTTAGCATGCATGGACCGAGGCACCTCCATACTAAAAGGCACTGCGGAGGAAGAAATAAATGAAGATTCAGGTTCAACAAATGAAAATTCAAAAATCAAAAAAATGAAATCCTCAAAAATGGAAAAATTCACCAATTATCTGTAAAGATTTAAGGCCAATAAATTTAATTTAATTTAAGCAAAAATGTATAACAAAATTATAAATAAAAATTAATTTAAATGTTGAAAAAAACAATATCTTGAATAAATATCAATCTGGTTATTGGAAAAACTAATGTTCCTAATCAGCTCTGGTAAAAGTAACAGATGATGTCCGAAAAATATCAACCAAAAAGAAATTGTAATATTAGTTACACTTAATTTTAGCCATGCTTTTAATAGTGTTCATCAAACTCTGTCAAAAGTTTTGTCTCGTATGATGCTCTAGCAATGCAACCAATTGGTTTCATCGTATCTGAGTGCAAGAGTACAACAAATTGAAACAATAAAGGGACCATGTCAGATTGGATTAAAATGGTAATGATATAGGTGTGCTGCAAGGTTCTATTTTATCTTCATGATTAGTTATCTGGTGCACTTGTTCTTTGTAAAATAAGTAATTATGCAGATGATATTAATTTGTATTTGGCATCAAAAGTACATCAAACATTATCAAACAAAAAAACATTAATTGTGAAATTTTTAAATGTTCAATTCTGGTTAGAACATTACTACCACGTTTTGAATGCTAAGATTTATAGTAAATGCTAGCATTCTATAAGGGCTTGAAACATATTCCTAAAACAATGATTAAACAATATAATTTAACATCATCATTACTAAATAAATATTAGTATTGCTATATCTGATTCAAATATAAAAAAAAAAAAAAAAACATTAATTGGAAGGAATTTAGAAACAAAAAGTAGTTACCACTTTTCACCAGCTAATACAGCCTTCCCTAAACTATTATCATTACTAAATACATATTAGTATTGCTATCTTTGATTCCAATATTTAAAAAAATATAAAAATCATTAAATGGATGGAATTTAGAAACAAAAAGTAGTTACCACTTTTCATCAGCTAATACAGCCTTCCCTAATCTGCTCCATAATATCTCCTTCTGCTCTTCAGGAGGAGGGCTGTCATTCCGTTGTTCTTCCATTGAAAACATATTTTGAAGAAACCTATAGGTTTTTCTGAAAATTTTAAACGAAAGAAGTACAAAACTTAGAACCAAAGCAAGTACAACCGTTGCTATAAGCATCGCGACTCTTGATACACTAACATGGAGGTTTCAAGTTCCGGGGATAAGGTGTTCACTGGTTTTATATTTAATCATATATTTTTTGAAGTTAATTGATAGAAATGGGATGTAATAAAATTAAATTTATATTTTAATTAGTTGTTTATTTTAATTCCTAATCTACAATAATGGACTAATAAAAATTCCAATACGCATAAATTCATTATTCATCATTCAATTTTATTCCGTGAGTAAGTTTAAGTTTATTTTCAAATTTAAGTTTATTTTTTTATCTATTTTCAGGGGAAAATAGACAAAGCAGAAATATTGAAAGATATGAGGAAAAGTACATTTTTGTTTCCCTTCATATTTATTTAAGCACATTTTAATAAATTAGAAAATATCTATAATATTATTGTATTGGTAAGTTATATTTCTAAAGAAAGTAAATTAAAAACCTGAAAGAAGAATTGCGCCAGCAGATGGATTGCCGGCCTTATACATCCCCCCCCCCCCAGCAATGACGTCTTTTGTGCCACAACCCCTAAAAATGTATTCAAAACTAAATCCTTAACTAATTTATAAAACTTTATAGTCGAGGTTTAATTAATTTAATATTTGTGTACACTGTTGCTTTATTCATTCGCGAAACATAAATTTTGTGTGTTATGGTTGCCTTACCCAAAAACTTGTACTGCGTAAATATAATGAATACAATTCAAGTTGTAGAAATTTTAGTCGTATCCTTGCAGAACCAACTTTTTTAGCAAGGCTCTCTAGAAAGGAGCCGGCGAATTCATTGGATTTTGTATAATTTTTGTAATAATTCTGAAAATAGAGCATGATTCTGTATTTAATGGAGAAACTCTAGAATGCGATTCAAATTCCAACAAGTAAGTTCGTTTGATGCACTGTCGGAACGGAAAAAGAGTCCATTTCTTAGTTTTCTTAAGGGGGTCGCACTTTTTATTAAATAAAAAATCTGATGCGATGCGCGCAACACACAACTTTCACTTACGAACTTACTTAGATTAGATATCGACGTGTTTCCATAATATTCATCGCCATCCCTCAACTTCACACATTTTTCCCCATTTATATGCTTTTATTTGTATATCCCCATAAGTTATACAGTATCTATACAGCAAAATTTGGAATTTCTCAGACCTTTTCGATTCATTATTGCTTATGTATTTTTTGAAGGGACCTAATTTCATCAACAGTCGAGTTTTTTTACTGCTTGCTTGTATTTTACAACGAGTTGCTTTTTGTAAAGGTATATTACGTCTTGTTGTAAAGTTTGTCTTTTATGCCTACCTTGGAAATCGAGAACGATTACTGTTCCTCTAAAATCGCTTCCAGGAATTTATTATGGAAAAAAAGTTTCTAGACTTAAATATAAATAATTAAATATTATCTTATACCATATTTTTACACACCTTCGATGCTTCAAAAAATTTGAGCATCACGTATTTACTCTCATAAGTAAAAATGAATTCTTCTTTATTAATAATTAAAGTTTTCATTTTCATAATACGGTTAATTAAATTTTAGCTGTCACATATACATGCATTAAATACCCAGTTTGATCAAAATAGTTACATCCATTTTTGAGAAAAAAACACGTAACAATTTGAAAAAAAATACTAAATAATGTGCCCCCTCCGTTAGACCAAATTTGATAAAATTTCGGTTGTCGCATCGCACAGTGGTTGAAAGGCGGAAAAAACCTATTTTTTGAAGGTATCGAAATATTCTTTTTCTTTTCATTATTAATAAATAGAATAGTTATCTGACACATTCCATCAATTTATTCGGAGATATTCCGATTTTTATACTTATTACGACCCTTTGAAAATCGATCATTGAAAAAGTTTATTTTTCAACGAAAAATTTATGATACTATAATTATTATTGCTACTCGTATTTTTGTTTGTTGGTGCGATTTTCCTTCATAATCATGAAGAGCGATCTCACATATTACACGACCATAAAAATTATGCTATTTCGCCTATGTTTTAACCCAGAAATAAAATCCCGAATAAATGCAATAAAATTTTTTTTTTGGTAATCCATATTTTTCAAGCGCAGCAGAGCGCAGTTTTAAAATCCATTTTTTAAAGAAGAAGATACCTCCAAGGAAATATTAAATCATATTCTAGCTGCGTCCACCTGCGTCTGTAGATGTGTGATTTTTTTTTATTGAATTACCTAGCTATTTCATGCAGTTTATTCGCTATGGAGCTTGTGATTCGAATTAGGTTATTACTAATCGTTAAGTAAAACATCATTCCTTACTTACTAGCTCTGTAGCATCATTTATAAAGTCATTCTGAATCATTATTAGGTCGATGATAAAAAAAAAAAATGTTCACCTACCGTGATGTTAGTATGTGTTTGGAAATTATTAATATTAAGTTTATAAACATGACCTCGGATAACTTGACGGAAATAAACCGATTTCTCATGAAAACTTTCTATCCTCGTTTTAACAGTAAGTGGCAGGAAGCTCGTAGAAATAAAAACAATTTAAAAAAAAAAAATGAAGAATGGCTTGCACAGAACCAAACTGATGACTCGGTATCACTTCACTACTTTCAAGTAAAGGCTTGAATTCGGTTCAAGGAAAGTTTTTCAAATACTTTCGGCTTTATAGGTAGAGTGCGAAAGGACGGTAATATGAAGGATTAGTTGTGGATTTAGAATCATTTAGAGTGTGTCTATTTTGGTGAGTGTGTCGCATAGTACAAAGTTCGTTCCAAAAACCAGGTCTACATATTTTGTGAATTCATTTAATTTAAAAAAATTGGTATTGAAAAAAGTTCAGCTGTTATTAGTATGAATTAGGGAATTGAGTTTTCTCTGATAGAGTTTTAGTTACTAAACCTATACTGAACAGTCTATCCCACCATCTCCTATCGAATTTATATTAAAGCCAGATAACCCTAATCTAATATTTTAATTTGATAATACATTTAATAGTTAAAAATAAAAATGTAGCGAAAAAAATAATGTATGATTTTTTTTTTTCTTCACCTAACTTGGGTGTTTTCATGAAATAAAATGATACTGCAAGTACTATCAAGGATATTAATAGCATGAAACAGCAAAAGTGCTTAAACTAACCGATATCGAGTCGAAAATTGATGTATGATTTGTTTTTTTATTTTCCTAACACCGCCGGTTAATCCGAATAGCCGGTTAAGCGGGGCTCCAACCTATACATTTTATAATAATAATAAAGGCTTAACGAACCCGAAGGTTCGATGCCGACACCACCACTCGCTCCCTGCACGCCTCCATCCATCGAACGTCTTCCAGACCCAACTTCGATAGATCCGCCCTAACGCAATCCTCCCACCTCCGTCTCGGCCTGCCCCTCGGACGTTTCCGATTCGGCACCGCGCTTATTAATCTTTTCGGAATACGTTCACAGCCAAGTTTTGCAATTTTACACGCCCATTTTATTCGTCTTGCTGCAATCACGTCAATTATATTTACTGGATAAAGTTCACTCAGTTCGGCGTTGTATATACATTTTATAGGAAATTCAATTGTGGTTATGATAATATCAACTTTATTTTTTTGCGGCTTACAGATCAGGTTTGACAAGGTTTTTTCCGAAAACAGTCGATTTTCAACCACTGTGTATATACATCAAATACCCAGTTTGATCAAAATCTTTAAAGCCGTTTTTTAGTAAATAAGAAAAACACGTGATAATGTGACAACATTTACTAGATAAAGTGCCCCCCCCCCCCCGTTTGACCAATTTTGATGAAATTTCGGCTGTCGCATCGCGGTCATATACATACATCAAATGCCAAGTTTGATCAAAATCGTTAAAGCCGTTTTAAAGTAAATAAAAAAAACACGTAAAAATGGGAAGACATCTATTAAGTAAAGTGCCCCCTCAAATTGATCTATTTTGATGAAATTTTGACTGTCACATCGCGGGCATATACATACTCCATATACAGAGTTTGATCAAAATCGTTAAAGCCGTTTTTGAGAAAATCGAGAAAAACGTAAACAATAGACAAAATTCTTTAAATAAAGTACCCCCTCCGTTTGACCAATTTCGATGAAATTTTCTGTCACATCGCGGGCATATACATACACTAAATACCTAATTTCAGGTTCGCACGGTTTATAGTTTTTGAGCTAGTCTGTTCACACACACACACACGCACGCACGCACGCACGCACGCACGCACGCACGCACGCACACACACACACACACACACACACACACACACACAAACACACACACACACACACACACACACACACACACACACACTCACACACACACACACACACACACACACACACACACACACACACACACACACACACACACACACACACACAAACACACACACACACACTCACACACACACACACACACACACACACACACACACACACACACACTCACACACAAGACCATTTCGCGGGCCTTGATTATTTGGACTCAGGGTACCCCAAAATGTGTATTTCCATTGAAAACCGGTAGTCGAAATTTTTCACGATCGCAATACTTTCCCTTACTATATATTTCATATATAGGTAAGTGAAGGTAAGAAGGATGGCTTTAAATTTTTTTAATATTTTAAAATTCTAGGTGCAACATCATAAATTAGATATATGCATTTAAAGTTGTTTTTAGGAAGATTAACAATGTATTCTAATAAATGAGTGATGAGATAATTACTGTCACTAATTATCTCCTAAGCCTCCCGACAGAAATCAGATTCTCCACTTTTAGGAAGATTTCTACGTTTAGTAAACATTAAAGTCCTGCAAATCAAGTTGAAGTTTATTATGAAATTGGTTGAATAACCGAATCCGATTTATTAAGAAATTTGGAATGAAGTTTCGTTTTTAGAAAATTGTGAAGGAATCCTCTCATTGTGGACATGGTCTCTCTCCTTGTTTTTCCAGTCATTCTTCGGAGGAACTTCATCGCAGATGCAGTTATTCTGCTCTCCTGTCGGTCCGTCGGTACCCTACTCTCAAGAGTATAGAGAGGTAGACCGTCTTAAATATGTCGATCATTATATCCTCGCCTAATTCTCTTTTTCCCACAACAGTGTTACATATCTGGTGATAGACTGCAGTCTCGTTGTTAATCCTATTTGATATTTCTACGTTTACTTTCCCAGACCTGTCTATCACTGTACTGAGGTATTTGAAGTCTGTCGCAACTTCCAATTCCTCTCCATTGCAATATATATGGATATCTTCTTGCTACTTTCCCACTTGTAGGATCTTACTTTTTTTTTTGCATTAATAAGCATACCTTTTCTTCGGAGTTCTTCGTACCATTCCATCACCGCCTGTTGCATCTTTTTCACTGAGTCTGTAATTGATACATCTTCTGCGTAGAGAAAAAGTGTATTACTACTGGGTTAAGATTCCTACGTCCAAGATATGCCCTGTCTGTTCTTCTCCTACAAATAGATGCCATCCATAAACAACAGGAATAGTAAAGGGCTTAAACTATCTCCTTGTTTGACTCCCTTTGCAATGTTGAAGTAATTCGACTGAAGCCTGACAATTCGTTTTGGCTCTTGATATGTGGTCTTAATAGCCTCTGCCACATTCATCGGGACATTCTTCGTTGTAAGAGCTTCCCATATTTCATGTTGTGGAACCGAGTCTAAGGCAGATTTCAGATCAAGAATTGCTAGGTACATACTTTCATCTCGGTCCCAGGATTCTGGAGTACATTTCTGTTTGAGAAAATGTGGTCCTGTTTTTGGCGCCCTGGTCTGAACCTAGCTTGCTCTTCTTCCATTAGGTGCTCCAAAAAATGTCTCAGTCGAATTTCCAGAATGGATGTATAGAGTACTTCCTCTTCCTCAACCACATCATCATATTCCTCCTGATTCCAGTATCCATTCTGATTAGTCGTAGGGCAATCATCATAGCTAAATTGTTTTATGTAATGCCCTTTCCAAACCTCGAGGATAGCGTTTTCTTCAGTGACGACTTCTCCCTGTCCACTCTTCACGCTTCTCACTGCTTTACTTTTACGCCCTCTTAGTGCTTTAATGTTCTTCCAGAAAAGTTTGATGTTTTCCCGATGGTCTGGATCCAATTTCTTTACAAATTCTCCCAAGGACTTCTGTTTTGCCTTTCTCACTGCTTCTTTTGTCTTATTTCAAGCCAAGTGTCTTGTCGTCAGCCATTTCCCTGCAGTTATGTTCTGCCAATATTTTCTTTTCCTTGACCTGTACTCTTAGTTCTCCGCTACACCACGAAGTTCGTCCACCTTTTGTACAAATCTTCTTCACTCCCCACATTGAAATAGCTACTTGCTAAATGCTATTCTTTATCTGGCTCCGTAAATAGTCTATTCGTCAGCCCCACTTCATACTCAGAACTCTTTGGGGGGTCCTATAATGTCTTTACTTCAATACTCTCATAAGTTTTTCGCCTTTTGGTTTGGGCACCAGCGTATCTGCTACCAAGAGCATGTGGTCACTTCTTGTTTCCGCATCTCTAATTACGTGTGTATCTGTCAAAAATCTTCTGATGTCCCGACTAAAGATCACATAGTCTATAATACTGTTAGAATTTCTCACATTGGTCGAGAATGTAATTTTATGGACTGATATATGCTGAAAGAAGGAATTTCCAAGCGGTAGATCATTGTCAATGCAGAACATAATAGGTCTGCCCGCTTTCATTTCTTATTTTTTCTCCACCATGCGGTCTCATCACGCCATGCGCTCTTGAGCGATCCTTGCCTGGTCTAGCATTAAGGTCCCCCATGACTCAATATTTTTTTATTCAATAAAACACGCGACCCCCTTAAGAAAACACAAAAATGCACTTAATCCTTTTCCGTTCGGAATCGGACCATCCATCCAATGTACTTTTTTGTTGAAAATTATGAATCCTCATTAATTATATATATATTAATATTATATATATATATTAAAAGAATTGGTTAATACATTAGCGTTTTTTGAAACTTTTAAAAGCTTCCAATTCTGTAATGCATTCTGGGGATTGAAAATTACAGAACATAAAAGAAAATTTAACACTCTCATATGGTGCTATCATATTTGTTGTGGCTGAAGTTTTTCAGGAACTATAAGCGGCTTAACAGTGAAGAGTCGTAAGAGTTTTCTTATTCAAGGCGAATATAAAAGAGAAAATAAAAATACTTAACATCTAATTAATCTCCTTACTAGGGTGGGTACCTACCAATTTAACATAGTATCAAACCTCCTAAACTTCTCAGCATAAAATATTTTCGTAAACTTACAGGGTAGTGTTTTGAATGACGATAAACGCTTGTAATAACAGTTCAGGGGCGGATCCAGCATGAAATTTGGGGGGTGTCATGATCCCCTTGTCTCAAAATCACATCAATGTGCTGTCAGCCAGCTACGTTTTCTAATGAGATTATTACTTTGTATTAAGAAGGACTGCGATCTAAGCAACCTAAAGTGTTATATTTAGGGCATATGAACTACCTAATTGCGTTATTTGCTTAAAAACACAAAAAAATTGAATAGCCAAAATATTTGAGAGGGTCATGACCCCTGTGGATCCGTCCTTGATATTGCTGTTGTTGCATTGATGAACTTTACCATTGATTCCTAGAGTTTGGATATTAAACCTGGTCCCATAAATTTATCTATTCCACTTAACCTAATCCATTTTATTTAATAAATTGAAGTTTATTATTCAACAAATCCTTTTATGAATCGGTGGCTAAAGCAGAGGAGCTTTACCAGAAGTGCTAGAAGCACGGAAGGAAGTACTTAACTTAAAACGAATCAAAATAAACCAATCTACACAGTTGTGTCCAAAGCTAGATATGTGTAGGTCCTATATGGTAGAACAAGAATTTTGCCATTGAAGCCATAAATTTGGAATAGTTAGAGTTATACCAGTACTTAGTCTAATGAACAGTCCTTTCTTAGTAACCCTAAATAAGGACTGTTTATTATACTTATGTCAAGCTCCATACCATGCCTAGAGGCATACTACATGTCCTCTTACAAGATAACGTATAGTATTTTATGAGTTAACAAACTTTAAGAACTGTAATGGGAAAATTGAGTATGATAAAAACAATAGGTAATAGGAATTATAAAAACAAAATCAATTATAACAAAAATCAAATTAATAGAAAATAAAAATCCAACAAGAAATTGCCTACACTGCTTGTCTTTGGCAAAAGTTAATAATTATAATAAATTTAAGGTAGTCTGTCTCAGTCAGTGTTCAGGATCAGAAGAGAGAAGACGTGTCCCTACTCAGCTCTCCTTGCTGTTCAGATAAGACTGAAATAACTATATCTATAATTATTATTTTCTTTTTATCTTTTAATAATTGTAATTATATTATTTTATTTTTCTCTTTGTGAAGAAGCACCTTTTATAATTTCTTTATCTTATTTTTTTTTTTTTTTTTTATTTTTTTTTCTTCTCTTAATATCGTTCTACTTTACTTTTCTTGATTTTAAATATGGGAGATCCCATAGATCCAAGTAGCCCGAAAGTTAAAAGAAAACGGCTTCGGGTTCGTCTAAAGCCATTGCCAGACGATTCCGAAAATGTGACCCAAAAACACACTGCCCCCACTTTTTTAGTTGTCCAAAGAACCGACGAAGAGAACTTTCAAAAAGTATCTCCTTTTCTAATTAATAAATTCCTAACTGGCCTTGTAGGAGAATTAAATAATGTTAAAAAATTAAAAAACGGTTGTTTACTAATCGAAGCTAAACATGGAAAACAATCAGAAAAACTGCTAAAATGCCAAAATTTCGCGGGTCAATTTGGTGTAGAAGTAACCCCACACAATACATTAAATTATAGTAAAGGTGTAATTAGATGCCAGGACCTACAGTTCCTTGAAATAGATGAAATCAAAAACGAACTCTCCGGCATCATTCACGATATAACTCGCATTAAAATAAAAAGAAATGGCAACGAAATACTGACAAATACATATATAATTACATTTCCCACACCAAAAATACCAGAAAAAATAAAGATAGGATTCTTAACAGTTAAAGTCCAGCAATACATCCCAAATCCCATGCGCTGCTTCAACTGTTTAGGATTTGCGCACCCCACTAATGTGTGTAAACAAAAAGCCAAATGCATTCAATGCGGTGGGGAAAAACATGGTGAAAACACAAGATGCAACCTGCCAGCTAAATGTGCAAATTGTGAGGGGCCACACAACGCTTTAGATCGTTCTTGCCCTGTTTTCGTTATCCATAAAGAAATTAAAACAATTCAAACAATAAATAAAATACCGTTAAACGAAGCAAAGAGAATATATAAAGAACAAAACCCGTCACAGTTCAATAAATCTTTCTCAGAAATCGTAAAACAAAAAACAAAAATAACTGAAAAAAAAGATATAGGTATCCAGACGAATACAATATTTAATTTTGGAGAAAACACTAATGATAAAAAAATTTTAACTAACAACACTAGCCTCCCTTTCCTAGCCCCCTCCCCCCCGCTTGCCCCCCTTACCCCCTCCGACCCACTCCCCTCTACATCCCAAACTCCCCCCCTCCCACCTCCCCCTACTCCTACTCCTAAGCCAGCTCGAGCCTCGCGGTCGAGATCGGCGGCCAGGCTGGCCTCTCCTCACCCCCCACCACCTCCGTCAGCCGAAGGCACCGCTCCCTCGGTTGACAATAAGTTAATCGTATCTGACTCCATGGACACCCAAGAGCCAGATATCGACTCAGAAGGAGAGTTTACTCTCGTCAGTAATAAAAAATCGGGCAACCGAAAAACTAAAAAAACATGACGATCACAAAAACATATTGCGATATACCCGATGCCTATGAGAACAATTTCAATTGCATAATAATTTTTATTAATATCAATCGTTGCCCAAACTCATTTACATATACTTATTTAAATGTCCATAATCAGCTAACAACAAACAGACACCGTTATAACGAACACACTGTCAACAATAATAATATCTCAATACTAGTCCTAGCGATAAACGTATACAAGCCACTTCTAATCGCTGTTATAAACAATTACTCTTTCCTACTACCTCTGTTTATTTACAATCATTACTTTATTTTTTATAATTTATTCTCTTCATCTGTTATACTCTATTTTTTTATAACTATTTGCAATTACTTTTTTATGGGCTTAAACATTGCTAACACTATACGAGTTTCTAATTATTTTTTTACATATACACAAACTTTCGCAGACCATTACCTTAGCTGTCTATATTCTGCCAACAAATTGCTTTATATATCTCTAGATCTGCTTAATTCTGAATATAATTACGAATCACAGTGGTGTTGTTCTAACAACGGACTACCTAAAAATAAAATTCCTGATATTCTTTATTTATTATTTATTAAATATGCATATATACGTTTATGTACGATAGTATATGCTTGTTTGTATATAAATGAATGTATGTGTATATTTTTTTGTACCGATAGGTATATAGATTTTTACCAAGTGAAAATGATTAGATATTTCTCTGTATTCAAATGCAACCTTTCAGAGCACTACCTTATGCATCTATGTATCTCCATAAACAACTACATTCGTCACCTAGAATATTTAATCCTGATCGTATCTCCGACATTCATTGTTGGTTTTTTAAACTCCAGATCATTCAAAACCCAAAAACTTTTTATTTTGAGGAGCTGTGCATGGCCTAGCACCAAATTATTTAAAAATAAAACAGTTTTAAATCTGGTCCGACTTCACTGCCTCATAGATCAATTTTCTACTATCAGATATGATGATGCAGATATATTTCCCTGTATACATAATTGTATATGGACGTATATGTGTGAAAGTGTAGTTGTAATGGTATGCGTGGGTGTAAGCATGAGCGTGTGTGTGTGCTTATGCTCCTATACATTTATGCCGAAACATGAATACAAATATACCTCTAATCACTCATCTTACTCTGGTATCATTTTCTCTTTTATTTTTCAAAATGAAAAAATTAAACCTCAACAACCAATATCAATAAAATACATAACCCCTACTGCCACCCATGACGCTCATACAGTGGAATTGTAATGGTTGGAAAACACATTTTAATGAACTAAAATTATTAATAAAAGAGGAAAATCCATTCTGTTTGTGCCTACAGGAAACCCATCTTAAGACCAAGGACCACGTATCGTTAAAAGATTTTGAAATCTATCGTACCGATAGCCCTAGCGATAGCCATGGATATCGAGGGGTATTGATAGCCGTCAACAAATCCGTATTTTCACAAAGAATAGACATAGACTCAAACCTCCAAATCGTCGCCGTTACAATACACCTCGGATTTACATTTTCGATTTGCAATATTTATCTACCACAGGACCGACTTATACAAACTGAAAACCTTTTACATATCTACAATAAACTACCCCAACCAGTCTTATTCCTCGGGGACCTGAACGGCCATAGTCCAATGTGGGGCTCTACAAATCTAAATGCAAGAGGTAGGGTCATAGAAGAATTCATCGATCTATCAAATACCTTGCTTCTCAATACAGGTGAAAAAACTTTTTTAAGTTCAACGTATGGCACTTATTCATCTATAGATATCTCCATATGTAGCCCCTCACTATACAATACTATCGAATGGACTGTCTTACCCGAACCTTATGCCAGCGACCATTTCCCGATCCGTATTAAATTCGAAAATCTGAACAACAACATAACAAGGAAGCCAAAGTGGATCATTGAAAAGTCAGATTGGGAACTATTCTCGTCACTCGCTAAGCCACCTGAAACTCACCCCTCCGACCTAAGTGTCGACGCAGGTTGTAATCTAATCACCAATATCATAAATCAAGCCGCGGAATCAGCCATACCTAAAACAAAAAGCAATATGAAAAGAACCCCTGTACCCTGGTTTAACGAACAATGCAAAGCAGCCATAAAAAACCGTAGGAGAGCCTATAGAAATTTCCAAAAAAATAGCACTTTAAAAAATTTAATCGAATATAAAAAACAAAGAGCCCTTTGCAGACGGATTATAAATAATAATAAATCTGATACCTGGAAACAATTTGTCGGAACTATTAACTCATCTACCCCAACTAACATTGTATGGAATAAAATAAGGAAAATTCATAAAAATTATTCTTCGACTAGATACACCTTAATTTGTGACGGCAAATTAACAGACGACCAAGAAATAGTAGCTAAAATATTCGCTGAATATTATACAGAAATCTTTAAATCACCCCCCACACAATCAAATTTTACAAAACAGATAAATTCCGAAATTAATACTAGATACGATCAATCCGAAAACTCCAACAACGCATACAACCGTCCATTTTCTATGTGGGAACTCAAAACTACCCTTCGAAATCTCAAAGGATCATCACCCGGCCCGGACGAGATCCACTATGCAATGATACAGCATCTCCCGCAGAACTGTCTAAACTGGCTCCTGAATTTTTACAACCATTTATGGCAAACCGGCGAATTCCCCGATATCTGGCGAATATCTGAAATAGTGCCAATTCTGAAAAAAGGCAAAGACAAACGCCAAGCAAGCAGCTACCGCCCAATATTCTTAACAAGCTGCTTATGCAAGGTCATAGAACGTATGGTTAACAAACGCCTAATGTGGTTCCTTGAAATGAATGATCTCCTCCAAAACTTTCAATGTGGCTTCCGAAAAGGGAGATCGACTATTGACCATTTAGTACAACTAGAAGCCGAACTACAATATGCCTTCATTGAAAAGCAAGAAGCGGTGGCTGTATTTTTCGATATGACAAAAGCATTTGACCGAATAAATAGAAGCCATCTCATTAAAAAACTGGTCTCCCTAAAAATTACTGGCAATCTCTTTACGTTTATTAAACAATTTCTGTCATATAGAAAATCTTTAGTCCGAATAGGTAACAATACCTCTGAATATTTCGAGCAACATATTGGAGTGCCACAGGGATGTGTTCTAAGCACAACACTGTTTGCTCTGGCCATAAGCGACCTAGGACGGAACTTACCAAGAGGAATAAAGACGATGCTCTACGTCGATGATTTGGCCATAATGTTCCGCGCAAACGATGTAGACACAATACAACGAAATCTGCAAGAAGCCCTCAATCGACTACAATCCTGGTCGAACACTTCAGGTCTCGCCTTCTCCACGGAAAAAACAAAATGCGTTCTCTTTAGCCGAAGAAGACACCCCTCGCCCTCACCCGAACTCTCTCTCGGAGAAACACCCTTACCGTATGTTGATTCGTGTAGATTTTTAGGTTTAACATTCGATAGACGGTTATCATGGAGCCTCCACATTAAATCCCTTAGGGAAAAATGCCTAGCTAAAACAAATATTTTAAAGGTCCTTGGCAAAACAACCTGGGGAGCAGATAGGTCAACGATGTTAAAAATATATAATGCGTTAATCTGCTCGAAGCTCGACTACGGATGTTTCGTATACGGCTCAGCCCGCCTTCAGAACCTAGCCAAACTGGATACGGTTCATAATGCCGGAATCCGCTTAGCTACCGGTGCCTTTAGAACAAGCCCTATCCTAAGTCTCTGCGCAGAGTCGGGAAATCCACCCTTGTTATTCCGGAGACAGAAATTAGCAGTAAATTATATATCCCGAATATTCCTACAACCTAAACACCCAACATACAGGTACATTTTCAAACCCAAATTCTCTAGACAATTCCTCCAGAAGACAAATGCAACTTTACCCTTAGCCGAAAGAATTTCATTTGCAACAGCCAAACTAAAACATATTACCGTAAATATCCCTGAGACATCCATACCTCCGTGGACCTACACCCCTCCTAAAATATACCTCCAGCTGTCTAAACTCCGAAAACAGAATACAAATCCCTCAAAATACCAAGAAGCATTCCAAAAACTGATTAGTACATTACCCGTTCATTCAGCAATATACACAGATGGCTCGAAATCAGACGAGTCAACAGGATCCGCTTTCATTACACCGCACTCAACCCACAAGAAAAAACTGCATCATCTCTGTAACATCTACTCAGCTGAATTAACCGCCATAGCCTCAGCCCTATATTTTTCAATGACAAACATAAATACAGACAACATTGCTATAATTTCCGATTCAATCAGCGCCCTCCAAGGATTAAATGACATGTATTCAAACCACCCCATCGTTCAGCGGATTCATAATTACTTAACAATGCTCGAACAGATAAATAAAACCGTTTACTTCATCTGGGCTCCTGGACACATAGGAATTATCGGGAACGAAATGGCCGATAAAGCTGCAAAAGATGCGCTAACACTCCCAGGTAGGGGAACAGCCATCCTAACTCCCCCAGAGCTAGCTCGTCCCCTTAAAGAATGCATTAGTAGAAGATGGCAAGCAATGTGGGATGAAAGTCCACCCTCTAAGTTAAAATCAATTAAGAGAGATGTAAGAGCATGGGCCACATCTAACAACAGCAAACGTCGCGAGGAGGTCGCTGTTGCCCGCCTTAGAATTGGTCACACACGGCTAACACATATTCACCTCATAACTAAAGAACCACCGCCGAAATGCCAAAAGTGTTCTGCCGATCTAACAATTAAACACATTTTTGAGGAGTGTTACCACTACAAACCATTATTACATAAATTCAAAATACCACCCGATATTTCTCTGGCGCTAAAAAATGACCAATTTATCATAGAAAGTGTTGTAAACTTCCTTATAAATAGTAAACTGATAAACGATATCTAACTGCCAGTCTTCTATAGTATTCAGTATTCATAATTTCATCTAATAATTAGCTAAATTTTCTTTTGTGTCAAGCATTTACTTACCATATATCTTTCATTGCCTTAGGCTATCTAGTTATATTCGTAAAGTAATTTAAATATTCCATGACAATAAGGATAAAAAAAGCCCTCTGGCGTGGGACGGCGGGGCGCCGGGTGGGTGTTGCTGCCTTGGGCGCCCTGGGGCGGACGCTGGGGTCTGCGGGGACGCCATTCGTCCCACAGAGCACGTTAGCTCCGAGGACCTGAGAGGATTTGGACTTTTCCATAAAATAATATATTGTAAACATTAGTGGAATGTACTAGTGTATAAGCAGGTGGCCAATATGGTTTTTATCCACATCCTCTGATCAGTCCTCGTGTCCTGAATAGCATGAAGCCACCACCTGACATGTGGGACTTGGACGCCCCCTGGACCTTGGCCTGCCCCTGGGTGCCCGGGGCTGCCGCTCGCTGGGCTCCCTGCCTGTCTCGGGTCAGTGGGCCCATCAGAACTAGCACTAGAATAATTAAATTACGGGCGTTGATGACCTAGATGTTTTACGCCCTCCCAAACCAAACAAACAAACAAACAAGGTAGTCTGTCTTGAATTTGAATAAGAAATAATCTCATGTCCCGGGTCAATTTCAATTTTTAAGAATTACCTACTCTTTTTATTTGTTGTATTTAAAGTCATAAATTATTTGTTTAAATTTTTGCATTTGTTTGCCTTAATCACATTAATCTATTTTTATAAAACTAAATCTCTTAAGATATTGTTTTGTGTTAGTCTGTTCTGTCAATAATTGCATTAGTTTACAATCATTACTGTGTATAAATCTTTAATTGTGAAGTGCAATGCCTGGCATGTATCTGTGTAAAGTGTTTAACTTAGTGCAAATCACCCACAATTGGTCTAATCTTATGATTAAATCAATTGAAAAACATCTTTAAAAGCAGGTGAAAGGGGCTCTATGGTGTGATGACAACTTTTAGTCACATTGTCATCTTGTTCTTTACCCTCTATCCCAGAATGTGCTTTTACCCACTTTAATGTCGCTATTTCCCTGACAGTTTTTACTTTTATAAAACATAAATAAATAATTTTCTTTATCTTCTAATATAGTGGGAAGATTTTATGTTTTTTAGTAATTAATTATAGCAATATATCTTCCTTGTAACTTCTCTTTATTTTCTTACACCATAATTTGATTTACGTTTAGGTTGTGTCCCCATTCTCAAATCTGCACAATACATAAGTTTTATGCACTAAACATCTTTTTTATTATTTAAGCTAAAATTCATTTTTTAAAGAATATATATATATTAACCGTTTAATGATATAATTTTTATAACTGTGGATAAGGGCGACCAATTAAGTCTCAACACTACTTTTCTTTAGAGCTTTATTAATGCAAACGTTTCGGCCAGTTCGGCCATCTTCAGTGCTGTAAGTCAACATAATACAAATTATTTTTTAAATTCACATATTTGCATTGCATATCATAGAAGAAAATTGGGAGAAAGTGGTGCCACACACAAAAATAAAAAATAAAAACCTATATCTAGAGGGGATAAAACTAATATGTGAAAATGGGATATTTAGTTATAAAGGAGAATTGTTTAGACAACTTTTGGGACTGCCAATGGGGGGTGTAATGTCAGTAGTGCTGTCTGGGTTAGTGATAAACGTTTTAATTAAAGAAGCAATAATAAAATCAGGGATAAAGCCCAAAATAATAATGAAGTATATTGATGATATATTCTGTATTATAAATAAAAATAGCACAAAGAAGTTCTTAGAGGCATTAAATGGATATCACAAAAAGCTGAAATTCACGATGGAGGTAGAACAAAAAGGCAAAATCAGGTTTCTAGATATAAACATAGTCAGGATCAATAATAAAATTTACACCGAGTGGACTAAGAAACAAACCACCAGTAACATCCTAAATTATCTTATCGTTACATCCACACCACATGAAAGTAAATGTGATGAATAACATTATTAATAAGGCCATAAAAGTAACAGACGAAATATTTTTAAGTAATATAAAAACCAAAATATTTCAATTATTCATGGATAACTTTTATCCCAAAAATATAATAGAAAAGGCATGGGCAAAAAATATTAATCTAATAATTAATAAAAGCGTGAAAAAGAAAAGTACCCAAATAGAGAAAAGAAAAATAATAATAAAAAAATATGTTAAATTAACATACATAAAAGGATTGGCAGAAAATATTCAAAAAACCTTCAAGGAATATGATGTAGAAGATTACAAATTTGCATTCAGACCCACAAATAAAGTAAAAAACACATACAATAACTTAAAGGACATAATTAATAAGGATTTGCAATCTTATAAAAATATTAACAAATCTGCATTAGCCAAACATTCAGGAGAACTCAACCATGAATTTTATTTTGAAAATGTGCAGATCTTAAACAAGGAAGAAAACAGTACTAGAAGAAAACTGCTGGAGGCAATACACATTTCTGAAAATATAAAAAATGCCATAAATTTCAAAACAGACTCGAGAAACATTAACCAGTTATATGGAGAAATACTGGAAAAAATTAACAAATAAGAAAGGGAAAGAGAGAAAGGGGAGAAAAAGGAAAATAGGACACGATTTGGAAAGAATGTAATGTGTGTATGTGTGTGTGTCTATATATGTATGTAAGTAAAAGTGTAAAAATTATTATTTTTTTTTTTTTTTTTTTTTTTTTTTTTTATAACATAGAAATGATTAGTTGGCAGTGTGGAGTCTATTATCCCTTAATCCTCCCTGAACTTTGAACAATGACAATATAAAACAGTTAATGGGACAAGGGTAGCAGATACCTATTTATTTTAATTATTAATTGACTAACCACTGATGGTGGATTTTTAGAAGACTATTTATCAATCAAATTTAGGTAATTGTTAATAATTTATTAATTTATTATTAATTTCATTGTTGATTTAGTAGTAGGTTATGAGAGAATTTAATTGTTATTGTTTTTAAATGAATTGTTATCAGAATAATAGATAATTGTTTGCAAATATGTGAATTTAAAAAATAATTTGTATTATGTTGACTTACAGCACTGAAGATGGCCGAACTGGCCGAAACGTTTGCATTAATAAAGCTCTAAAGAAAAGTAGTGTTGAGACTTAATTGGTCGCCCTTATCCACAGTTGTAAATTGGATAGTCTCAAGAAGTAGAGAAAGAAAAATTAATAACTAATGATATAATTTTTAGTTTATAAATTAAATATCACTTACATATATTTCTCAATCGTAGGATTGAATGTCTTGTATTTACATATTATAAGATAATAATCATATCTCATTTTTTGAAATCACTATTTTATATTCTAATACATTAACTCATACTTCTCCTGTTACTTAAATGGACTGAACCTGTAGGACTTTGTCTTTTGGGATATATTTTATATATCAATAGATTAGATTGATAGCTAGTTGATTATATATATATATATATAATTCCGCCAGTGGGTGTATTGTTGCTATCCCTAGTGATGCTATGTGAACCACTGCCAGTCCCAAGCCTGGATATAGGAGGAGGGTTGAGCGTGAGGGATAGGCGACACCACCTCTATAAAAATGGTAAAGCCCAGAATCTGCCGGAAAAGAATGGTGAAGGTTAAAAATACAAAGATATTCCCTAGAGGGACCTTTTCTGATACGGGGGGGGGGGGGGGGGTACCAACCAACATACAGTCTTGAAGAAGATTAAAAGAAGAAAGAGGAAAGGAGGAAGAAGAGGAGATATAATAAGAGATACGAGATTAATATAGATACCTGGAATGTTCAGAGTATATTAAAACCAGGGGGAAGCAGAACATAGGAAACTATGCTGGAGCAATATAAAGTAGATTTGGTGGCTCTACAAGAAATCCGTTGGGGTGAAACTGAAATGGTAACACTTGAAAAGTATATATTGATAAACAGCGGCTCTAAGGAGAACCAGAGAGGCACCGGGTTCGTAATAGAGAAGAATATGCGATACACACTGCTAGGATACAACTGCATTGATGACAGAATCTGCAAAAGCAGACTGAAGGGGAGATTCTGCAATGTATCAATCATTAGCACACATGCTCCCCACTATCGGACAGCATAGCAGACACGAGACTACAAATGACAATGGCTTCCGAATTGTTGAGTTTGCTACCTCAAAAGATTTGAAGGTAATGACCACAATGTTACTCCACAAAAATATCCACAAGGAAACATGGCTAAGCCCAGGTGACCGAAAAAGAAGCCAGTTGGACCACATACTGGTGAACACAAGACACCACTTGCACATAACAGATGCGAGAAGTTTCAGGGGAGCGGACGGCTGCTCGGATCATTTCCTCGTTCTGGCAAAGTATAACTAACGCCTGGCACAGAGGAAGAGGACATTTGAGGAAAAAGCATGTTGAGATGGAGGGTCTGATGGAAGAATCTACTAGAAAGTGGTATAGAGAGAGACTCCAACACCGGTGTAAGGAATGGACTATGGAAGAACTTTGCGCGGAGGAAAGGTGGAAAATTTTGTTTTACTGGATATGACAAGTTATAGTTAGATGGTTTAGGTAGTGTTTTTAAAGGAATCCTAATAAAAAAACAAAGTAGTCCTCAGTCTGGCCTAAAAAAGTAATCCTCAGAACAGAAAGTAGCGCTAAGTAGCCAATTCTACGTTTTGTGTTATAGGTTCATTGAAGGGAATTTTGTCATTCTTATTCTTTGGTTGTTAATATCCTAGGATATTGCTTTGCTCAATAATTGTTTGTGTGACTTTGTGGATTTGTCACATAATCCATAGTCCATAATCATGGACAAGGTATTCTTGAATTTCGGGTGATTTTTTGAATATCTCATTAGGAATGCTGAAATTAATTTTTTTGGGGGCCATTTTAAGGAATTATTATAAGCCATGATCGCCAGATCTAATTTGTCTTCCTTACTGTCTTCTTTATTTTCAATGTTTATCAATCTTAGAGTCTCTAACAAAGACTATCTCGCTCGATTTAATAGTCCTAAGGAATTAGGGTGATTAGGAGTGGTTAAGTGAAGTTCATTATCCAGATAATTCATAAAATCTTTAAATAAATTATTGTCGAATTTCCTTCCATTATCACAAGATATCATTTTTGGATTTGGGAGTAAGCCAAATACTTTTTCATAGCTTTCATAATTTCCACTGCATTGTAAACAGTTGTATAATAAACAAATATCTTTTTTTGGAAAGGTGTCAACAATCAAATAAATATAATAATTACTCATATGTAGGGTGTCCATCAGTTAGTAAAAGGTCTTTTTGGTGTTGGTGTAATTTGGAATTGTTTTTTTAATTGATCTATCATATTTATCTTTGCCTCATACATCACATTAGTTCATGATCTCTGTGATATGGTCCTTCATATTAGGCCCATAGTATCTGGTTTTCAATGCTAAGGAAGTCTCATTAACGCCTCTATGGCATGTTTTTGCTATGTGATAATCCAATATAATATTATTGATTTTTGGTCATTTTTATCTTCTACGTCTGGTACTAATTTGTTGTAGCGTTTGATCCTGTTGGTGGGAATTTTTCTCTGATGAGAGAACCTACTTTATTAAAGAGTGCATCATACCAGTTATTTTCACTTTCAATGCAACCTTATTTTGGCTAATAATATACGCCATATGTCAGGTTTGGTTTGAAAATTTGTTCTAATTTTGACTCTATTCCTTGATCGTTCTTATGATAAGGCCAAGTGAATTTGACTGTAAATCTGTGTTTATTATCAAACAATTTCTCTATTTTAATTTCTAAGAGTCCCTTTCTTACTATTTTTTTTTAATTTTTATCATCTAATAATTAAATTATGTTATCCTATATTCTTTTGAATGTTGAGTTGCAAGGGAGGATGCACGGTTTGGGACTAATTCTGGGGTAGCCCATTTCTTGCAAGAGGTCAACAATTTCTTGAGAAGGGTTCAATGGAGAGGTTTCGGTATAGAAAAAATCTGGTGCGTGCGCGCAACACAAAACTTTCACTTACCAACTTACTTAAATTAGAAATTGATGTGTTTTGTTAATTGCCACTTCTCAAAGACATATTTTTCCACATTCATTTCTTATTTTTGTTTTTATTTGCTCTATAAAAAACACTATGTTTTTAATTATTAAATAAAAGTTTTTACTTGAGGTAATTCGGCAACGCAAGCATAACACTCCAAGTCGTCAGATTTTATAATTCTCAAAGTAGTTGTTGAAAACTTCATTTACCATGAAACAAATAATTTCCATTAAATGAACAGATCGGCTTTAAATATGGACAATGGTCTGTCATCAAAGGCATACTCCGCATGCGTGGGCTCAACATGTTTTATGAGTTGACTGAATACTTTTCTTTTTTTCTCCTCTATGTATTTACTTTGTTTTTATCATATCTCATATTCAGCCATTTCTTATTTTTAGGCGAAACGAGAGACAGATAATTTCTCCATATAAACAAATACAAAGAAAGGTACTTTATAGGAAAACAAAAAGGGCCCCTTCCCCATTTAAGCCCCCTCAGGACATTTTAATAATAATAAATCTTACCTGATATTAAAGAACACCTAATTTTCATTAAACACCTAAGAATTTAATCAAAATCGTTAGAGCCTTTTTTGAGATAATCGAAAAAAAGTTAAAAATTGCTAAAAAAAGTTATGAAATAAAGTGCCCTCTCTGATTGACCAATTTTGATGAAATTTTGGGTATCACATCTTTGGCATATACATACATCATATACCCAGTTTGATCAAAATCGTTAAAGCCGTTTTTGAGTAAATAAAAAAAACACGTGAAAATGATATATCATTTATTAAGTAAAGTCCCCCTTCCGGTTGATCAATTTTGATGAAATTTTTAGTCATATCTCGGGCATATTAATACATCAAATACTCAGTTTAATCAAAATCGTTAGAGCCGTTTTTGAGAAAATCGAAAAAAAAACGTAAACAGTTATTAAGTAAAGTACCCCCTCCCTTTGACCAATTTTGATGAAATTTTTGCTGTCACATCGCGGGCATATACATACACTAAGTACCTAATTTCAGGTTCGCACGGTTTATAGTTTTTGAGCTAGTCTGTTCACACACACACACACACAGGCCATTTCGCGGGACTTGGTTATTTCGACTCAGGGGACCCCAAAACGTGTATTTCCGTTGAAAACCGGAAGTCGAAATTTTTCACGATCGCAATACTTCCACTTACTATATATTTCATATATAGGTAAGTGAAAGTAAAAAACAAATTTTGGTTATTCAGAGTCTCTTATCTACGAGATAGCAGGACAGGTGTTCAGCGACTTTGTTCGCTTTCCCTTCCATATATTTCATATCATATTCAAAATATTCTAGTGATAAATTCCAACTGATTAACTAAGCGTTCTGTGTTTTGTAGGTCTTTTGGTATTCCAGGGGCTAGTGTTTCGAATGTATATAAAATTGTCTACCGTGTAGATATGGACGGAAGCGATTGCCAAACACTCCTTTTCTGTTGTGAAGTAGTTTTGTTCAGCCTTATTTAAAGTTCTCGATGTATAACATACTGGCAATTCTTTCTTTTGAGCTAGAGCAGCACCAATTGCGTAGTTGGACGCGTCCGTAGTAAGGAAAAAGTCTTCATTGAAATCAGGAATTTGTAGAATGGGGGTATTACATACAAGTTGTTTTAATTTTTCAAAAGCATCTTTATATAATTTTGGCTGGATATCTTTTTGATCCTTCCAAAGTAATTTTTTTAATGGTGGGGCAATTTTAGCATAATTCGGTATCATCTTACTGTAAAATCCTGTTAATCTTAAAAAGCTTTTGATCTCTTTTTCGGTCTTAGGGAGTTTGAAATCTCTCGCAGCTTTAACGTTTTCTGGGTTCGGCTCTATTCTGCATTTTCTTGATTTCTTTTTTGATGACATCTTTGAATTGGTGTTTGGTGTGGGTATCTGTCATTATTTGAATAGATAGGATCGTCTGTCTTAGTTCTGATTTAGTGTTCTAATAGATCCGTGGCGTATAAGGGATCTCCTCCAGTTTTAAATACCTTTGTATACTTTTTTAATAAATGTATTAAATTGTTTCGTCATTGAGGAGGTATTTGGTCAGGACTGTGTTTAATAAGTTCATTGTTTTTTCTTTTTGTTCCCAATTGATTACTTCAACCTCTTCCTTCTGTAGATAGTAGAGGGGCAAAAAATAAATGGTATCATTAATTTTCATTTTTATCATACATACCTGGGTTAATTTTAATCTTATCTTCTTCTTAATTAATGAAGTACAAACCACAGTTATGGTTAATTTCAATTATGAATAACCTATCAATCGACTACCCCAAAACGTCCTTTCAAGGTAGGACAATAATTCTTCGATTTTATTAACTTCGGAAGTCGTAATAATGCAGTCTGATTCATCTGACAATTTGGCTAATATTTTTCTAACTAACCTTTGCTCGTTTAAATCTTTAAATAAAATATCAGGTTTGCAAACAATCTGATATACTTGTATACAGTTAAGAATTTTAATAGATCTTGGGGGTTACCATTAATTAAAATTTGGAATGTGATAATAGACAGCAGACTGATTTGAAAACTTGTCATTATCGTCAGTTAAATTTAAATTTTTTTTTTTTTTTTTTTTTAAGCAATTATTGATATTTACAACTGTATAAAATAATACATCTAGTAAATATGAATACATGTTAAACAAAAACGAAATTAATAAAATTGTAGATAAACTACCCATTAGTAGCTCCCTAATAAATGTCCGGACCTGGGACAGGGATCTATTTACCTGCCACGTAAATTACATTAAGTCTTAAGATAACAACGAACGCATTCTTTTCATCCTGAATTCTTTACTTAAGTGCAAAGAATTCTTTACCTAGAGCGTTATGAACTTTTTTAATATCTCCTTAATCTTATTTGATTTCTTAAAAAATAAGAGAAACACTAAGTAAGAATATATCTTCCAGATCACTAATAAAATCCCCCCCCCCCTTTGAAACCAGGTCTGTGGCCGAAATTCCTACATCCTAAGCATATAAACACTGTGTACCCTAAAGATCAATGGATCCGAATATATACTGATGGATCGGCCACAAATGCAAGAACAAATAGTGGGTCTGGTATCCATTGGCAATTCTACACAGGAAATATCATTGAGAAGCCTTGACAACTGGCTTTATGGCTATGAATTATCAGGCAGTAAAATAAGTCATCTGTGAGGCTTCAAGACTACTTAGATCACTGAAAAGACCAGAACCTTTATTTAAAATAAACAATTATTAAGGAATTGTTCTGTTTTTGATCGCAAGATGTGAAGGAGGAGAAAGGGTGGAGAGAAAACAAGGACGTTCATATAACTAATCATCAACAAAGGGTAGTACCATATTTAAAACAACTACCAAACTTTGATTTAAATTAGTATTGTCTTAAAATAACAATAAGGTACTTTCTGAAAATCATGACTTGAATAAACTAGTACTGCAACCTACCTTCTATTATCTACTAACTTGTTACCTATCTTCTGCTATCCTGTCTGAAGTTTACCTTTCTTTCTATTATTGTTACTTCAGTAGAACTTTGGCGTGGCTTATGGTAGACTATTTGGGGTAGCTTGTATTTAAACTGAAAAGGATCCCTCGGGGGTTTAACTATCACTTTTTGACCAAGCGAAGCAAGTGGAAGTTGAAAGTTGGAATTATTAAAGCTAATCAAGGCCCTTTTTAACTTTGGTGGCATTTAGTGTAGCCAGATCTCTACTAAACAGGACCCCTGGAGGGTTTATTCACTCCATAAGAGCGAGCAGCAGTCAAAAGCTGGTTTTAAAATAAAGCTAAAAAAGACCTTTTTTAATTGAAAAAGGCATAATAGAGGTTCTCTAATATCATAGTCACACAACCTATTGAAATAGGCCATGCCAAGAAGCCGCTGTTCCACAGTTAATAAAATATGCTCCCTATTTTATTTTGTAAAAAAAAAAAGTTTATTCCCCCTATGTTCCCCTGAAAAAATTTATTTTTTCATCCCTATTTCATTAGTTTTATAAATTACTTAAAGGTATTTTGATTCTGGTAAATATAAATCTAGGTCTTATCAGTGTTCATCAGTAAATCAGGTTATAAACAATGCGGATGTCAGCTTGTTGAAGTCCAATGTTACTGATGTGGCAGAACTCCAAAACATTGAAGATGTGTTATGATATGATGGACAAATATGTAATTAAAAAGTAGAATCACTAATTACAAACTTATGGCTAGTTAATGAATAAAGCATTACCCATAAGGTTATTGTATAAAAAGGGCCTAGTATTGATATGCCTTTCCCAACGGTATGAGCTCAATGGCTTCTATTTCAACATAATAAAGGGTAAAAAAAAAAAAGAAAGAAATAGTATCAAACCA
Source organism: Aelia acuminata (assembly GCA_911387785.2). Lineage (NCBI taxonomy): Eukaryota > Metazoa > Arthropoda > Insecta > Hemiptera > Pentatomidae > Aelia > Aelia acuminata. The sequence goes on from OU426980.1 coordinate 17,805,508, forward strand.
ATATGTCTCTAAACATATTTTCATTATTTTATTATAGCATAACCTAAAACCTGCAATTATTTTTCTCTGATGCTGGATCGAAATGAATTAAATTTTGTCACAGTATGGTAGATAATTACTGGAATTTCAGCCTTTCTACATATTTCACACTAATGATCATTTTACATTCCATTTAGCTTAGTGCAGTTGAAGTGGAATGAAGAAGAAAAAATCTGCAGTCAGCGATTGCCCTATGACACGCACCGACATTTTAGGAAGTAATACCTTAGAAATAATAAAAAGAAAGAAATTTGTCTTATTGATAAAAAAAGAACAAGATATTACTTTATAGAAACCTAGTTTATCAATAAAACCAAATTACTAAAAAAAACATCATTTTTTATTATTTACAACATAAACATTAAAAAAAGATGGGAAAAGTTGAGCAACATGACAAACAGCATTTTAAAAATAATATCACAAAACATGTCAATATATTAACAAAAAACAATGAAAATTTATTAAAATTTTTAACTAAAAGAATAAAAATGAAAACAAAGATTAAGGATATTTAATGATGATGAAGAAAAGATTAAAGTGAAAGTGAATAAAATAGTTATGAACATTTTTAGTAATAAGAAATGAACTGAGATTTAAGAAGTAGCAATGGCAAAAACCACTGACAAAATTTATTAACAAAAAAACAACAACATAATGTTTGAAATATAAAGAATAAAAGAATTAACAAAATATAAAGTACGGTCACACTGTAAATATGATCACATATATTTACACCCTCTTATGTACTTACACATATCTTACATATCAATAATTACAGAGGTGTTTGTGTGTGTGTGCGTGTATGTATGTGTATATATATATATACTTTATACATGTACACTTATATACAGGGTGTTCCCAAACCAAACGGCCAAACTTCAGGGATTGATAGAGGATCGAAAAACTAAGAAAAAAAATCCTCTGGCATATGCATCGTTTTCGAGAAAATCACAAAAAACTAAAAATAGTTGTGCAAAAAGTGCATTTTAATTTTATTTTTTTTCAATAATGTATTTAAATTAAAAAATGTACTGGCTTTTTGAGTAAGCTTAATTTCTTAATTTACGAGGAGTAAATTTAGAAAAGATGAATATTCTCACGCTTTTGTTATCAACAAAACCTCTAGGTTGAGTGTTTAAACTTAAAAAGAAAGGATTAAAATGTTAGCCATTATACTATTATTTTAATCCTTTTTGGGGGGAATCCAGCCTCGCATTCTCACATTAGTGGTGTTGCTAGTAGTGTTCAGTGAAGTCAACAAATATGGCTAGATTTACCAATACTGAATATGTGGACATAGTCTATGTCTAAGTCTATGGATTCAGCGATGGCAATGCACGTCAGGCAGTTCGGGAATATTGCAGACGGTTGCCTGACCGAGAAATCCCACACAGAGGTGTTTTTACCAGCACTTTCAGAAGGCTTCGAGAGACTATGTCCTTCTCATGTGATCGTGGTGGAAACCATACCATGGGTAACCATTTGGCGCACACTAAGGGCTGACCGCAGGCATGCTGAACATGTACAAAAGGTATAAAATTTAATACCCGCTGATAAAATTTTTGTAATTGGTAAAAAGAACAATTGCAAAACAATGTAAACTTAAGTTCGAAAGTAATCTGGACGGACGAAGTGACTTTTACAAGTGCGGACATATTCAATCAAAGAATTACCACGAATTTCACTACCAGCATGAGTTTTTTTGTAAACGTTTGGGTCGATCTTTGTAATAATGGCATAATAGGTCCCGTATTTTTACCTGCTCGACTTAATGCTGAAAGTTATTATCTATTCCTCGAGAATGACTTATGGGCACTTTTGGAAGATATCCCTTTGGAAAGAAGGCTTGAGAACTGGTTTCAACTCGATGGTTGTCCTGCACATTACGGAAGGGCCGTGCGAGACTGGTTGGACATCAACTACCCAGGTCGCTGGATAGGACGAGGTGGGCCGGTGTCTTGACCTCCACGGTCTCCGGACCTCACGCCACTAGATTTCTTCTTGTGGGGATAGGTGAAAGAAAATGTCTACCGAGAGCCCGTCTGCACAAAGGATGATTTCATCGAGCACATAAGAATGGTTTGCAACCAGCTCACCGCAGAACAATGTTTAGATGCAGTGCGATCTGTGAGTATGGGATGTGATGTGTGTATTGCAGCGAGAGGCCAGCACTTCGAACAACATTTACGTTGATGCTGCCGAGAAATTAACCATGTAATTTTAGAGAAGGTTATACCTTCAAAATTTTAATTTTTTTTTCTTCACTAAGGTAGTCCCATATAAAAACTGAAACATTTGTTTTCCTAGTAAGAATATTTAATTATTTTCTAATTTTTTTTTTACATATTATTTATATTATTTAAAATTTTTAATTTTTTATCTTCAGTTTTTGTTCATAATTTTATGTACTTTAAATAGGTAATTTTCTTTATACTATGTATTTTTGAATAAAAAAGTATTTATTATTTTTAACTGAATAAAAAATATTTTTCTTTTCAATTACCTTTCTATTAGTATAAGATTGAAATACAATAATTGTATAGGAATAATAATTATTGTTAAAATTCATTCAAGGAATGAAATCCGCTCTTCCATGGACTTAACTAGTTTTTGCACAACTATTTTTAGTCTTTTGTGATTTTCTCGAAAACGAAGCGAAAACGAGGCATATGCCGGAGGACTCTTTTTCTTAGTTTTTCGGTCCTCTATCGATACCTGAAGTTTGGCCGTTTGGTTTGGGGACACCCAGTATATACACACACACCTTAAAATAGAAAAGTAGCCTCTAATGACAAGAACTAGTTTAATAAAATAAAAAGAAATATATTTGTATCTATGACAGAATTAAAATCATCTTCTATCAAATACAAAATATCACATTTACGCTATCACAGTTTCATGAATCAAGTTTGATCTTTAACTCATTTATCTAATATTATTTAAACACCACAACAAGAAACAATGTCTAATCATAAAGAAAGTCAGAGTAGTGAAAAGCATCTTAATGATGAGGAGCTGAGGGACTTAAGACAAATCACCACTAGGACTAGCAGTGCTTCGCATGTAGAATAATACGTAAGCGGCTTGACTCTGAAAATTAACATTACCAGATATATATTTTGAGTTTAATTATTACCACATTAAAGGCTTAAAATTATAAAATAAGATATCCACAAATAAGAAATTCAGAAAAACCATAAATATGAAAGTTTTGGAGTAAAAGGATGAAGCAATGAATGATTCTTAATGATCCAATGCTAGGAGGTGATTCTACACATGGTTTCTTAAAGGTTCATTTGATGCATGCATGGTCTGATTCTGAAAGGAAAAAGTGTTTAGGCCTAATTTTATGTTTTTATAAGGGGTTTGCAGTTTATTGAATAAGTAAGAACTGTTGAAAACTTTTTAAGATACTCCTAATTAAATTCTAAATGCACCATCATAAAATAGATAAAATTTTCTTTAAAAAATTATGTAGTTGGCAGACTTCAGAGTAAATAAAAAAAAGATAGCTGGAAACTTTAGAAAATTTCAAAAATTGTAATTGTGAAACTATATAGATCAATCCACTACTCCAATACAGAGTAGGTGACTCTGTAGTTATCGTTATCAGTCAGCATTATGAACTCGACCAGTACTTCTTGATTAGAGAGATTCACTGAAAAACGTCTCTTAAGAGTCAATTAGACATTCCCATTTCTTCCCACTCAAATATTGGAGCCAAGTATCCATCAATCCCTCGTAGACTGCCATATTTTCCTCTTTCTGTGCAGTATTATATGATCTTTCAGAATCAGACCATATGCATCAAATGAACTTATTAGTAGGAAATTACCTCTGGAATCACCTCCCAGCGTTGGACCATTAAGAATTGTAACTGTTTTGAAACCGTGTCAAGGAAATGAAATTCAAAGCAGAAAATCGATAGTAATTCAACCTTTAAAACTAGGACGGATTTTGACTATTTAAAATTGTTATTATAGATTTACAAAATGGCCTGTAATCTCTGAATGACATATCTCGATCGATATATCTACGTAGTAAATTAACTGCAGATGGTTTGATACTTACAAGTATGTCGTCAGTCCTAATGGAGGTGACACTATCGTCATCATAACAAAACCATTGCCCACTTTTCTGGTTCTTACAGTAAGCTGTATCTAGAAACAATATCAGCAATTGTTATCACTGACATCTAATAAAATCAAAATGGGATGTAAAAATTAAATGGAATACAATAAATTAAAAAAATTATATCTTACAATGGCCGCCAGACAATGTCCCGTAGTGGTTAATGACTCCTATTAGATTATATTTTACATCCTGTTCTGATGGATTAATAATATATTTGGCCAATCTCAAGTTATTTAATGGAAAATCAACTAAATAATCTATTTTGTCCCCTCCTTTAGTGAATGAGAAACGTTTTAATTGTATTATTAAAATATTTGGTAGTTTCCAGAGGTCAAACTTTTTCGTGACTCTCCGATGCATTTTACATGTAGGGCAGTACCTGTAAAAAAAATTAATATATATATATATATATATATATTTTTCTTATTTTCCTTACGTAGTAACCCTACGTAAGAAGAGTTTATTTGAAATTATGCCATGCTCCATGCCTTAATGGCATACTACATGATATTACATTATATACATATATACATTACAAAGTGATATTCAATACAATATATACATTACAAAACATTATTACAATACATGATATACATTATTACAATATATGATATACATGATATACATTACAAGAGTATTTAGATTATTATATTAAAAATAAGAATTTAACAAAATATTTCTACAAAAGTATGGTATCAATATACAAGAAAATTTTTAAAACATTAAACAAAAGAAAATAAGAATATAAAAAGAAATCAAACAAAAAAAAAATAAAAATAAAAATGAAATAAAGCCAACAAGAAGTTACCTACGCTGCCCGTCGCTGGTTTGTCAGTGAGTCAAAGTCAATACTTCTAATAAATTTTAGGAAGTCTGTCTTAAATTTGAATAATAAGTTATGTTCCGTCTCCGGCCAATTTCCATTTTTAAGAATTACATTTTTTATTAGTGCGAATCGTTGTTTGTCAAATAATTTACAGTCATAAAGTATGTGATAGAAATTTTGGATTTGTCCGTCTTTGTCACATATGTCTGTTTGTATAATGTTAAATCTCTTAAGTTATTGCTTTGTGTTACAATGCTCTGTTAATACTTGCGTTAGTTTATAATTATTACTGTGTATGAGTTTGTAATTTTGAAGTGTAATGCGTGGTATGTACCTGTGTAAACTTGGTGATTTAGTTGAGATCACCCACAATTGATCCCACCTTTTGACAAAATCAATTGTGAGATCTCTCTTAATGTAGGATAAATGGGCTTTATCGTACGAGGGCATTATTTCGCTTTTAGCCGCTTCTTTAGCAAGGTAATCGGCTCGTTCGTTGCCCTCGATACCAGAATGTCCCTTTACCCATTTTATTGTTACTGTTTTCCCTATCGTTTTTAATTTCACTAAGTTATGTCTAATTTGTTCCGTCAAGTAATCGTGAATATCTAAGTTGTTAACAGAGTCAAGTAAAACTTTGTTGTCAGTATTTATGGTCACATGTGTGTATGTCTGTAGCGGATAGTTAATGATGTAATCTGTCACCTTTAACACAGCAAATTTCTCCACCTGGTTATTCGAGCAATATGATTCTAATTTGTATTGCTTTTCAATATCCCTACCTTCTGGAGATCTGAATAACCATGCACACCCTACATTCTCGCTGTCCTTACCGCCGTCGGTAAAAACATCAGTATTTTCAAAGGTGATTTGTGTCCTGGTCCACAAATTTGTAGCTGGGTGTATCCAAAATTTACAGTCAGTATTTCTTTCTATTTTGTCCATTGTCATGTCTTTGTATCCACCGTTTTCTTTTTTGATTTTGAATAAAGTTGAGCGTTCATCAATTTTCATTTGTATTGGTAATAGTCCTGTCAATAGAATGGCGGCCTCAAACGAAATTGTGCGATATCCCTTACATATCTTAATAGCAATCAACCTTTGAAGCCTCTGTAACTTCATCAAATTTTTCTTACGTTGCACACAGCTGTATGCCAAACGTGTACAGCATAGAGAATCTTAGGAAGTACAGCAGCTTCATAGATTTCTCTCAGCACTTCCGATTTGAGGCCCCATGTTACTCTAGCAGCTATTGATAGTCTATTTATGATGCCTAGAGTTTCGTTATAAACATTGTCTAAATGTCTGTTAAAATTTAGTTTTCTATCGAAAAGTACGCCTAAATATGGTAATGTGTCACATTTTGTAAGTCTAGTTGAATTTAGTCGAATATCTAGTTCTGGTACTGTTCTTTTTTCGGTAAAAATAACATATTTAGTCTCTCCTACATTAAATTCAAGTTTGTTGTGTTTTGTCCAAAGTATAAGCCTTGATAGTGTTATGTTCGCTATGGTCTGTAATTCATCAAAATATCTTCTTTTTATAAGTAATAACAAGTCGTCCGCATACGCTAGAAGTGTTGTATTTTTCTGTAAATCGGTTTCAAAAACTGTATTGAGTAAAATATTCCATAATAAGGGTGAAAGTGCTGATCCTTGAGGAGTTCCTAAAGATAGTTTCTTGTCAACATAATAGGAGTTTGTCTGTATTGCAAGTTTTCGGTCAGAAAAATAATTTTGGATAATGGTGTATATGTTTTTTGGGCATTTGTATATTTTTAAATTATTCAAGATTGCAGGCCACCATGCATTGTCAAAAGCTCCGGCGATATCTAAAGATATCACTAAAAGGTTAGTTTTTTGCCGAAATGCATTTTTAATATGATTAGTCAACTAATTAAGTGCATCGTCAGTTCCTGATTGGGGCCTGAATCCAAATTGGTGTCTGTCCAGTATGCTGTTAGTTATCAGATGGTGCATCAGTCTATTTTTGAGAATTTTTTCAAATACTTTGCTCAATACAGGGAGCATACTTAATGGTCTAAGTGCGGAGGAATTAGATTTAAGAATTAAAGTCAGTTTACCTACCTTCCAAATTTTAGGAAATTCTTTTCTTGAAAACAATGTTTTATAAAGCCCAATCAGCAATTTTGGAAAGATATCGGCTATTTTCTTTAAGATACGTGAGTCGATTTTGTCTATTCCCGGAGCTTTCTTAACATTTAATTTTTTTATTGTTTATAATATTTCAAAATCTCGAATTTCTAAGTCATCTGCAGTTAATGGAGGGGTAAGTATTTCTGTTCTCATTCGTCTGTTATCGTCAGTGTCATTGATTATATTGTCCTCTTTTATGATTTGCCTTAGTACATGGGATAACGTTTGCTCTGTATCAGCAGTGTATGTCCCTTCATCAGTCAATATAGTTGTGAGTAAGCTTTGTGGTTTTATTTTATTGGCAACAGACCTGTATGGCCATTGCCAAGCATTGGAAGCTGTGGCATATTCTTCCCATGATTTTAGTTTGGAGTTTTTACTTAACTTTTGGTACGCCTGCTTACTTTTATAATATTCCAATTTTCTAGAGTCTCGTAAAAGACTGTTTGATTTTGTCCGTTGGTAAATTCTCCGTAGTTGATTTGTCTGTTTACGTAAGTCTGTTAGTTCAGAATTCCACCACGGAACTGACCTGTGTCCAGTTCGATGTTTAAAATTTCCGGATCGTTTGAATGCAACATTGCAAGATTTTTTAATAGCTTTAGTCATTTTACAAACTATACTGTCAGTAGAGACATTTGGAAACTCATTAATAATTAATTCTTCTATTTCAGCATCTGTCAATTCCGTGTTGTATGTGAAGTGTTGACATTCGAATTGTTTTAATAACTGAAACCGTAAGTTGGTCAAGAATTTATCCCAGTCACCATTTTCCGTCAAATATACAAAGCTATGTGTTTTTTCTGTTGGCATGTCTGTTCCTGGTATATGTATCTGGTATGTTAAAATGTTATGGTCTGAAAAATTTGTTTCTCTTGAAATGGTCCACTTTCTTATAAGGTAATTTCGGGTTGCTCGTGTATTTGCCAAAGTTAAATCAATATTGCTGCACCCTCGCGCCCCTTCAAAAGTCGTAAGTTCGGAATGAGTATTTACTAAAGCCAAATCATTTTCAACAATAAACGATTCCATGAGTTTTCCCCTTTCGTTCGTTTGTTTATCATACCAAAATTTAGATCTCGCATTAGAGTCTACCCCTATAACGATATTAGAATTTCTAAAAATTTTTAGAATTTTTTCGATTTTTAATAAATCTAAATTTATATTTTGATTTATATCAAAATAAGCACTAATTATGATGAATTTTAATTTTCCATATGATATCTCTAAACATACCAAGTCCGAGTCACTATATTGCAATATCATGCAGGCATCAATGTTTTTGCTGGTTACTATGACTCCAGCTCTGATATTGTTTCCCGCCGTTTGAAAAACTTTTGACTGGTTATACCCTATAATCTTATTTGACCTTGTATACGGTTCTTGAATTAATAAAATATCGACGTGTTTTATATTAATGTATTGTTGTAACATGTTTGTTGAGTATTTTGAGTGATGAGTGTTGAGTTGTAAAATATTTAATTGTCTAGGTGCCATTAATAAATACAGTAATTGTTAATGGTGAATTATTAATATTATTTACCTATTGTAGAGGGATGCTGTAGTCTGTATTGGATGCCAATTGCTGTATTTCAGTCAAGTACGACGGGCAGTTTCGGTAAAATACAGAATGGTCTATTGAGTGCTTCTGTTGACTTTTCGTAAACTTATTGTGATTTCGCATATCATGCACTTGAAATTTTGAGAAGTGCATTCGTTTGCCGCATGTTCCCCTCCGCATCTTGAGCAGGTCACCTTACCACAGCAATCCTTACTGCTATGATGAAATTTTAAGCATTTAGTGCATCTTCTTACTCTGAAGTAATCTTCAATCCAAACCTTTTGGTGGCCGAGGCTGATCCTGTTGTACAGGAGTAATTCCCTCGTTGCTGCATCCACTTCCACAACAGCGTGTCGGTTGTTGTACCTTCTTGTAGTAAGGATAACTACTGGCCTAATCTTTTTTTTTTTCAAGGGTATGTCTTCGTTTTGAGCTCTTATATAGTCGGTGATGTTGTCTAAGGTTATGTCTTCCTCAATATTTTTAATTAGTAATCGAGGATTTATTTTTGTTATTTTTACCTCTAGTTCTAATTTCTTTAGGTCGGATATGAGCCATTTCGGGTAGTTTACAAAGCTCCTCACATCTCTGCTAAGTTACATGTTGATCGGAGACCTTTATTAAAGTTATCACAATTTTTATGATTGCTATAAAAATTCTCATTAGGGGGTTTTATGAGGAGTAGAAAAAAAAATATATCAACTTTATTCTTCTCTCTCTAAAAAAATGATTAAATCCACTTCACTGCAACAATTAGTAAACATGTAGTTTTAATATTCTACTGTTACTCTGCAATACGTCAAATATGAGGTTTTTTTTATATGAACTGAGAAGTTACTAAAATAAATTAGATGCGGAAAATTAAAATTATAGCCTGTGTTGTAATTAAAAAGCAAGAATAATGCATTTTTTAATAATTATACCCCATTGATTCATCTGATTATTTATTTTTGTAAAAGAATAACATATTTGTTTTTGAACCTTAAAACGCATGAATAATAATTTATATTGCAATTGAAGAACAGAAAGGTTTATTGGTTTGGTTGATTTCATTCTTTCTGATTACTAATTTGTACTGATGGCTGGAGTGAAGAGTAAAATATTTTTTATAGAAGAATAAAGGTGATCCTGAAGAATTTTAGAGACCCTTAAGACTAAACTGAGAAGTTTTTCTTAAATCAAATTTATTTTGCCTACTTTACTATAAGCGTCTTTAGGTTATTGTGATTTCTAATACATTTTGATTACTTTAATATAACTGAAATTTTTATTAGGGGAGAGCGGGGTTGGTTGGTATAGGGGTAGGTTGGCCTTTGGCTTACAGTTTCTGTCACACCTGTTGTGAAGGCGCCACTATCGTACTATGTGACCCGCTTGACCTTGGGAGTTTTGTCCTGAGGTTTCAGTCCGATGATAACAGTGTAAAGAAGAGTTTGCTTCAATGATTGATTTTACAACATATAAATATATTTTTACATTTTCAGTAACTTTGGTTTTAAGGCGCCATGCCATGGCAAAGCATTTGACTCCGATTCTGTACACGAAGCCCCAAACTCCTTTGAAAAACCTGACCTTTCAATTAACCAGTTTCTTTTTTGGTTGTTCTCCCCTGTCCTGGCAACCATCTTTCATATGATCTCTCCTGTGGGGTTAGTTGGCTCTCTTCAACTGGGGTTTGTTGGCGCAGTGGCGAATATGTTGATGTGAACTACGAGGGGAAGACATACCCAAGAATCGTGACTGCAATTGATGATACAGATGTATTAGTCAGCACAATGGAAAAGAAGCACGAGTTTTGGTCATGGCCAAAAAAGAAAGATGAAATATGGTACTCCCTCGCCGATGTTGTAAAAAGAATTCCACTACCGAAACTAATTGATCTGTGATGCCAAAAAAACATTCTTTATTGACTTTTGAGGACTGATAATTATTTAGAGAGGAGATATTGTTCGCTTAGTTATATAATTTTTTTCAACTGAAATACAAAGGGTACTACAAAAGTTTTGCAATGTAACTTAACAGAAAGACCCAGGAGGCTGCAGTTACTGCTTGTTCAGACCTATCCATGCCTGTCTACTAGCCGCCAGTATCACATCTCTGGGCTCAGTTGTTCATTAGCAGTGACAGATTAAAGTGCACATTATGGCATTGTGGTCACGTAGTGAAGGGCAGTTTTGTGATATAATTTTGTGCGTAGTTTAAGCATAGATCAATGCTTAGAAGAAATGAAGATTGCATTGAATAATGATTGTCCACATTGTACGACTATATTTAGATGGTACAGAAAATTCGAAAGGGGCAATTTCACTCTGGAGGAGGCTGAGAGAGAAAGAAGGCCGCGAACGTCTGTTACAGAGGAAAACATTTCTGCTGTGAGAAAAATGCTTGATGAGGACTGTCGAGTGACATATTAACAGATAGAGGAGACATTATGCCTTCAAACACCAGCAATTCATTCAATTCTGAGAGACCATTTAAAAATAAAAAAAAACTTTGTTGTCTTTGGGTGCCCAATAATCTAACGGAAGAGCAAATGACTCATTGTGTGACTTGGTGCCGAAAGATACTGAAACTATTTGATAAGGGACATTCTACATATGTGAGCAGCATTGTGACTGGTGACGAAACTTGGCTATATTATTATGATGTGCCGACCAGGGCTCAAAACAAAGTTTGGGTATTTGACGATGAGGATACACCTCTAACTGTCAGAAAATCTCAATCTGTAAAAAAAAATTGATCGTATTTTTCAGATCAAGCGGAATTGTAGAGCATGTTGTTTGGATACACAGAAGAGTCACTGCTCAGTGGTATACCGAGCAGTGGCTGCCTAAAGACATAGAGTCTATGAAAAACCTGAGACCAAAGTCAAGAATGGACACCTGGGACCTCCACCATGACAACGCACCAGCTCACCGTGCCAGAGCCTGCACCGAGTATTTGGCCACTACTGGGCTGAAACTTCTTGAGCACCCTCCTTACAGTCTAGACCTTGCTCTCTATGACTTTTCGCTGTTCCCACACGTGAAAATGAAGCTGAAAGGAAAACATTTTTCAAGCGACGGGGACGTTCTGAGGGCATGGGACAACGAATGTGCCTCAATCCCAGATGAAACTTGGCAGAGCTGGTTTAATGACTGGTTTCGACATATGGAGAAGTGTATTAAATGTGGTGGAAATTACTTTGAGAAAATTAAATAAATAAAACTGTATTGCAAAACTTGAGTAGTACCCTTTGTAAGTGCAGCCACAAGGTAAAATGCAGCCATTTGTCATTCTATTTTCCCTTAATAGCTGTTAAAAATCTATTCAAAATCATTATACCATTATAGTGCAGTTTTAATAAAAATAATATGTGCCAGGCAGTGAGTTACTTGAATGAGATGGCCAAACAACCTCACCTTCTAGGCCAACCTGCCCCACACAGGGTGTTAATTGGCATACCCTGGCTAGACGAATTCTTCAATTTCCTATGATCATAGTGTTAAATATTATGAGTTTAAAAAAATACTTGAAGTACTCTAGTACTTAAAGTTTACAGTGGTATAAACCCTATTGGGGTTTATATTACAGTCAAAAAAGTGAAAACTGTTGCCAACCAAGCCCGCTCTCCCCTACGTTTTTTCCCCAGAAAAAAACAAAACAAATTGATTGATATATAATAACCCAGACATCTATTCAGACTAAAGATGGAAAAAATAATTAAAAAATATCTTATAAAATGTTTTTTTTTTTCCCGGCTCCTAGGGGGCATTCAAAGGAGCCCTCGGATATGGTTCAAATCATTTTGTGACCTTTAATCACCTAAAAACATTGGGTCAAGATAGGTGACTTGTCAACTGTGTGCTCCCCTTATAATTACTGGTTCCTACTGTAATGGCTTATTTCAGTAAAAATCTTAAATTATAACATTGGAATAAATTAATATAAACTGATGAGAAAAAAAAGTCTTTTTTTATGTTAATTTAGTTCTCTAAAACTATCTTTCTGAAGAATATTACATGGAATGAATTTTGAGGACCAGGAGACAGAATTTAGGCAAAAAATGTTTTGCAAAAAGTTAATACAAAAATTACGAATTTACAAGACTATATATCAAATTAGCGGTCACCAACAGCAAAAAAAGTAGAGAATTTTGTCAGCTTTAAGTTTTTATACACATATATTTTTTGCAGGACCAATCCATGTTAAGTTGTAGGTGAAAAACCAAACAAGGGATCTTCAACCCCCCCCCCCTTAGTGCCACCCCTATGCTCATGGACTTTCAGTATGTTATATTACTAGGTACTCTCAACAATGTACAATAGTCGGTCTTTCCACTTATTGACTTTCCTGTTAGAGTAATGCGTTGATTAGGCTCTGAGGAAAAAAAAGGTTAATAATAAAATTCTAACGACAAAACTATAATAAATCATTACTGAATTAATTATTTAAAAATACCATGTATTTTCTAGTCCTAGTTTCTCACATGTTGTAAATAGGTCAAAACAATCACTGATGTTCAACCTTCCTTTATCTTTCAAATGACAAGAATGGAAATCATTACTATAGTCTGGAGCACGTTCTGTGTAGTAAACTTGTTTCTCCTCAACTGACATCTGAACTAATAATAGCTTTCGACTAATAAGCTTTGAAGTATCTCCTAAATCAACCATTCCTGAAAATTAATAGCAAAATGTTAAGTGAATAAATTCATGATTAATGTAAATTAGTAAAAACAGTTGTTAAAACATCATTTGGCATGTTAGGAAGAATACTGGTATAACTCCAAAATTTAAAAGTTTTGAGAAATCGAATTTACAGATTTTTTATGGCTTAACCGCATATTGCAGTAGCACTAATTTTCCTCTTTGAATTCTATATCTCAAAGTCATACCCCAGCTAAAGCTCTTAGAGCTTTACTTAATACTATAAATTATTCTAGAATGCATTTTTCACGGACTTATACCACTATTATTGCAAGCGTGCAATTTATGTTAAAAATTAAAACTAAAGAAAATAAACTTATTAGAAATCAACATGACAGTTCACCAATGTATAATCTGGTCTACCCTACATCCTCCATGGAACATAATAATTTCAATATAAAAGGATTTATAAGAAAATTTTTAACAACAGGGTAACTGCTGAAGTTTAATATAGGAGCCAGACCAGGCCATTCAAACAAGCCATAGATAACATGCATTGCATGTGGCAAAACAGAAAGGAAATGTTTGGTGTAAGGAACATCCAATAAGGGAGAATTAAGGTAGAGAGGAAAAGACACAATCTAACATGACATCTCTTTGGTTCAGAAGGGCATGCACCCCAAATCAGTACAGAAAGAAGATATTTAAGAAAGTTGATCTGTAGAGGTACGTCTATTTATTTCTACAGTAATATTATTTTGAGAATTTACACATTCTGAAATTTATGCATGTGTTTATTTCTACTGCTCCTTCCTGCTCATGTTGTGGGGAACAGGTTTGCATGTATTTCATCTGCATATTGTTCACCTTTGGTCCCATTCTAGCATCTGATACCTTCAATGCTTCAAATGCTGATACTATGTCACTCCATGTCCTACCTATAAGGTCTAAATTGTCGGCATATCTAGATCTATTCAACAGGGTTTCCACAACCTGAATTCTTTATAGCCCTTTCTAGAAATGAATACAGAGGCTGAATGACTCAATAGCCTATTATGCAATTTCTGGAACAATTACCTGAATAATTAATATTCAACAACACGTTAAAAAAAATGGATAAACTGGGAACATTGTATATTTATATAAAATTGTAAATATAATGGCATCTGGAAAGCTTTTATCGTAGGTTTCATATAATGAATACAGACTTTTACAGTATCATGTTAGAACTGGTTGAGATATTTATAATTAATATCTGCTTCTATTAAAAATTTACCTAACCAAGTCCAAGTTCACGAGACCATTGAAATAACAAAAAATCTCACTTTTTAAAATTTTGCTACACAGTTTATTAAAACTAAAACTATCTTTTCATATTAGGATTTGTTGTTTTCTTCATATGTCCATACACTAGATTTTGTAAGGGGGGTGTAGGGAGGATTCATTTCATCAAAAGGGGCATGGAACAAAAAAGTTTGGGAACCCCTGCTCTGGTTACTTGTACCAAACAGATAATATCCTCGCATTGCATTGCACATTGGCATAATAGATTCCTCTTTCAACTACTAACAACATTCATGACTTTCGAGGATGCAGCAAAACATTTGGATTTGATCAGAAATCAGGATAAATCTATGATTACAGGTAAAATCTCATAATTGGATAGAGGCAGAGATAAAAAGCAGACCAATTAAACTAATAAAATTACTCTAGAATGAGAAATCTCATTTCTAGTAACTAGTTTTAAGTCCCAAATCCACTGGGACCTTGAAACCTGGGTAACACCAGATGCAAAAGAAAAGAAACTTTGGGTTTTTGAGAAATGATCTTCACCTAATCTTTGGATGATAAAGGAGAAAGGCAACAAATAATGTATGATGAAATCCATTGCTATGTACCATGTGAATGGTGATAAAATTAAATCAACTACCGAGGTCATTAAATTAAATTAAATCATCACCATGGTCATGAGGCAAAAATGCAATATGCTAGACTACTAATGTAAAACAGTTCTGCTAATATCATGTGGTCAGCAGACTGAGACTAAGATTATTGGATTACGTTGCAAGGGAAGACGGAAGTGAGGGAGAAAATGATTGGGCATAGGGATTTGTGTTTGAGGAAGCCAAGGCCACACCTATAGGTAACAGAACTGTAGTATTAATATATTAATATCAAAACATTGATACCTGAAAGATTGTAGATGCAGTTATCTTCATCATCAAATTCTAGCTTAACAGGTATGTTATTGACATTTAATCCAATGTCAAGTAGATAAAGAGTTGGCACAAATAATGAAGAGGGATACTCACTGTCAGAAGAGGAATTGTTAGGATCTAAAATTAAACAGTAAAAATTCATAAAACAATTCAGAAATTTTATTACACTTTATTTTAATTATAAAATAATTATATATATATATATATATATAAATGTAAACTACCTCAAGTGATATTTAGACATCATAGACCAAATTTCCAAGTTCCATGGTGTTTAACTACAAGGAAGTGAGGAAGGGTTTCTGTGGATTTTCATATAAAAACCATAACATTTCATATGATGTCATGTTTATAACGGAGCTACCTATATATATTGATGCATAGAAATTTGTCCAAGTGCACCTGGTCATGTTTGTAATGGAGCTACCCCCATATAAATATATATATATATATATACAAGGTGTCCCAGACCTGGTATAAAAAAAAAAATTGGGTAATACTACATGCTAAAAGGGGTAGAATGGTGCAGAAACGAGTTTCCTATCTCTATCTGTTAAGGAGAAAGAATTTTTTTTGTTTTTATTATTAAAATCTTACTTTTTTTTTCTAAAAAATGGCAGTTTTATCTACTTCGGTTTAGCATAGAAACAAAAACAATATTTTCTTAATCAGCATTAAATTTCCTAAAAGATGAGTTAGGTTTGGTTATTTTAAATCCACTTTCAATGGGCCTTTTAACGCGCAAAACACAAAAAATTTATTAAAACTTAAATTTTTAATAGTTTTTGAAAATTCCTCGCTCCTCACTGGAGAACCCTAGAAGCTGTTCCTAAAAACTGCGGAATTTAGTTAGCTTTTTAATGGTGTAACCCATGATACAATTGCACTTCACCTTTTGAGTCTAAAAGAAGTTTTTCTGATGAAAAACACACTAGAGAGTAAATACTTGTAAATAGAGAGTAAATACTAAATGTAATATTGATTCACCTTCCTACTAGAAAAACTACTTGATTGAATAAAAGCATTAGTTATTTTATAATCTTGTCGATATGCATGAGGGGTAAAGAGTTGTGAAGGTGGCAAGCCCTCCCTCCCCCAAAATAAAATAAAAATAATCTTATTTATAGGGAGTCAAGGGGGAGACCCAAATTTATGCTGATTACCTAATGTTACATAAAAGTTCATTTTTTTTAATACCTATAAAAAATAACAATTTAGGATTATTTGAAGAAATTAAATACACCAACAGACAAATGACATTTCTTAATGTGCCTTGCTGTCATTAGCCCTGACTATAATATCATGTTCTGATTGGAATTAGTACTCTCAAGTTCTCTTTGGAATTATTAGAAACTACCAAAGTTAAATAGCGACACCGAAATCAATGAGACACGAGCTAGAATTTGGGAAACTAATCCATCGATGTTTGGATTAATTTAATGATACAAAGATGTGAGCATGAGTAAGTATTGCAATATTTTTTTATAAATTGTTTTTCAAAATGTCTGGCTGGCTGGATCAAATCTTGAAGCGGGCCGGATTCAATCTAACAAAAAATATAGGAAGCTATATACAAAACTATAGAAGGGAGATATCTAAACTGAAGAGTATAGTACAGATAACTAAATATAAATTGTACACAATAAATAATAGATTAGTCAAGTAAATTCATGTAAAAGAAATCCTTGAAGAAAATTGAGTGTCTGAGAAAGAGAAGGGGCTATGCCACAAAACCTCAAATTTTAATTTAGTAATCTTAATAAAAAAATTTAAATTATGATTATTTTTAATTTTCCCAACTACCGTGTTGAGAATACAAAGCAAAGATGCCATAATCCAATAAAAATAATAAAAATTTATGTATTTTGTACTCAATCTAATAAAACTTAATTTTTCTCAAAAATATGTGTTTGTGGCATAGCCCCTTCTCTTTCTCAGGCACTCAATTATACAATTGTTTAGTACAACCTGACATGAAATAAATTTTTATATTTAAAGAGAAAAAAATGCCTCATAGCCTAAAAACTCACGTTATATGTTTCTAAAACAATAGAATCAAACTTAAAAACTAAAATAACTTAATTATTAAACTGTACCACTATCAGATGAGTCGCTACTAGCGAAAAAATGACGAGTCATGTGGTGAAATACTGTCTTCATAATAGTTCCTTTCTTTAAATTATCCAAAGATAATACAATAATCAAGGGCATTCCGAATAGATGGTTAAAGCTAAATTTATCAGAGGGCTTGCATTTTTCCCAGAAACAAACAGGCAGAACTGTATATTCTGCACAACTTCCAGAATCACAAGCTAACTCGTACCTGGGAAACAATATAACATATAAGGCTTCATAAAAATAAATATTAAATAATAAAGCAGATTAACTATCTGATAATTAATTTTTGTTTAATTTTTAAATACAAATATTTCCAGCATAAAAAGTAAATAAAAAAAAATAAAACTCCTTAGGCATAAATTTATAATAAAAAAAAAAAAAATAAAATCAAGCATAGAATAATTCATATGAAGATAAATTATCGATAAATCCATAAAATTTAAAATACAAAAAATTCATATTATCATGATAGACTGCTTTATTTATTTACGTTATTGAATTGATATCATCCTATTTCAGTCTCATGATATATACGTCGACATTTTTACATTTCGATGGACGTTTCGGACTAGTGTGTCCATATTCATCACCAACCCTTTCCTTCTTGTGAATATTAAATTATTAGGCATTTAATAAAGACTCAGTCGATTATTGATAAGTCGGTGTTCCATGTCACAAGCATGAGTTTAAAAAAAAAAACTCAAATAAAAATAATATAAAAACCAAAACAAACAAAAGCATAAAAGAAATTTATATGCAACTCTTCAGTTTATAAACCAATAGGAGAGAAATATATAAATATATATATACACATGCATGCAGGTGCACTAATTTATATAAACATACAAATACCCAAATAATAATGCAAATTTCACAATTTTAGATAGAGACAGGTAAGGAATTCCAAAAAAAGGATGCCGTGGATGATAAATGATTTTGTAAATGTGGCCGTTTGATAGGAAGGGATGTATTTAGAGAATGCATAGAAGAAAATGGTGTAAACAAATTTAGGATATATGGAGACTTCTTCTTTCTGAATGAATGAAGATACACACCTAGGAAATATTGCCATCGAAAAAATGGGTAGACCCACTTCAATTCAGCATAACAATTGGAGACGTGGGAATGCCTAGAGTCACCAAAGATAAATCTAATGAAGCCATTCATTAGTCTGTTCAACCCATAGAGTATAGAATAACATATAGGAGTCACCACGTGGTTGGAAGTGTGCACCGCTTCTCCCACTCTGTGAGGTCCCAAAGAGCTCTCGCCTTTTACCAGCCCGAAATTAATCTCTCGATTATTGATCATGCATTGTTTATTTTTATTTATCAGAGCTCTTTTGGATTATTTTGTTTGTTTTTTTGTGATAGTTACAGTTCATAAAATGTCCAAAATGAGAGGAATGTGCTCAGCATTTGGATGCAAAAGCAACTTCTCACATATCTAAATTAACTTCTCTCGGATATTTTAATTTTATTTTTTTTTCAATTGATACGATTATGTTTTACTCTTTGTTCAAATTTCTTCTATTTAGAAGAATTTCTTTAGAAGAAATTTGGAAATTTCTTGGAAATTTCTAAAAGAAATTTAGAATTTCTTTTATTCAAAGTTCTTCTATTTAGATTTCCGGTTAGTACTTAGGAGAGAAATTTGGGAACCCACAAAAAATAGCTTCATTTGTTGTGAACATTTTAAGGAAGACGATTTCGATTGAACATCACTGTTTAGAACTTTGATATTTCTTTTCTGAATTTTCATGTAATACCATGATTTATTTTCATATATCCACGGAGGTGTTTGAAAAGGAAACCAACAAATCCTGCAAATCCTGCCAGAAAAAATCCCAAGATTAGAGGAGAATTTAGATATACTAAACAAAATGCAATTAAAATTTATTCAAACTAAAAAACCATTGCGGAACACGAAATTGAAGAATAGAACACTTAATCTAAAAATTGCCAACTTGAAAAATATATTAAAATCTCGAGAAAAAAAATTTGATTATCGCGTAACACAGTGATTAAATTATATAAGAAATTTAAAGCACGAATAGGTGGTTTCAACGGTCATCAGTGGTTCTAGGAAAACAGGATTCTTGGGCTTCTTTGCCTGATTTAATAGTTTAAAAAGTGTGCACATTGGTCAAGAAAGTGTCTTAAGTATAATCACTCATACAAAATAACCCAAGACCACTTGGAAAGATTATTAGTTACATTAGAAGTAGAGGAGGATATAATAATAATCCCAGGGGTCTTGAGTTTTGTAAATTTTTTAGAAAAATCATTGTACACAAAGAGCTTCATGAGTCATCATCAAGTGGAGGAAATGCTATCCCATTGGATAAAATCAATGTTTTGGGAATAAATGTTTGCGAAGTGAACAACGTAGTTCAAATTAATCTCAAATCCTAAGAATATCGTGGTGGAAGAAAATAAAACCACAGATACTTAAATTTTTAATTTTTGTTTTCCCAATTGCTTAATTTAAATTTCTTTTAACTTGTCTTCATTGATTATCTTCTCACTCAATGGTCGAGTTACGCAGTCATTTTTAAATATTAGAACCTTCGAAGTCTGAAGACTGCAACGTTGAAAGCAATGACGTACTATCAAATTAATATATTAGGTAGTAGTTGATGTAATTGAATATATTGCTTGTAATTTATATTGTTATTTTTATTTCAAATATTGTAATTTTTTATTCCAAAATTGCATTTAGATTAAAAGTTATACAGTAACTTAATAAGATCAACCAAAAGATAATACTAGTGTATTATTTCGGATTCATGGTAAAAAGACTCTCAACCAAAATATCATGCTAAGAGTACTTGACGGCAATTAGTGATTCGCCACGAAATACAACAAAGTCTGCTGGTCATCCAAAATCGTGGAGGGCTATTTCAACCAGCTTATGATGTTACAAGGATTTGTAAATTTGTTGTGTGAATTTTTAGGGAATTCATATCAGAAAATCGCTATGTAAATCAAATTACTGGCTCAATGTTTAAACAAGAACTTTTTCATTTTTCCTGAACATTGGATTTAAACTTAAATAAGAACATTGGATTTAAACTTATTAATCCAAATTATTTGGTCATCTTATTTTAATAGATAGATATAGATATATTTATTTGTCTTTGGGGGAAGTCCCCATACCAATAGAGCCTGACTGGGCTATATAAAGATACATATTAATTAGTATAGTATTTACAGTCTGAAAAACATCTCATAAATTTAGTTTACATACAACATTTGTATATAAAAGATTTCACTATTAACTAATTTCTACTAAACTTTCACTATTATGAATATAATTTAAAACGAAGTTCAAACGAGATAATAAACAAATAAAGAATAAATAGGGATTTTAAACAAAAGAAAATATATATACACACTTAATAGTAATAAAATTAAAAATGTACCCTCATTAAATAGTACTTTTTATTTTTTTATTTTGTAATTAAAAATTATAAACACATTAGCGAAGTATATATACATTTAATGGTGGTAGCAATATCATTTGTTTTGTATATAGAATGGATGGCAGGTGGATATTATTGTTTACACTCAGTAATCGGTTCAATGCATTGTGTTTATTGATATATTGTCTAGTAAATTATTATTTACAATTGTTTAAGAATGATTATAAAAGAATACTATTTTATTCGTTGATGATGAATGATCTTAATCTCAGGCAATTAATTAGGTAGCAATACATCTGTTTTATTTTTGGCGGGACTTGAACATTGAGTATTATCGGAAATTCATTTTCGGATATGTTATCGATGTCGGGTATATAGTGGTTCCCAATTGAAGAATAAATAGGGCATACTGCTATCAAATGGTAAAGAGTTTCGTAAGATTCATATTACATATTATGCATATTTTTTTTGGTTTAATGTTATATATATGGTTTTTGTGGGTGAATTTAATGTGATATTTTCCCAATAGACGTGCCTGTGTTAGTATTTTCATAATGTTAAACGGGATGCTTTCGTTAATTACATTACTTTGACCAGTTAAATTATGTCGATATATAATATTGTAAAATTGGCTGTACTGGCTTTTTCTTAAGGATTCAAGGTCATTTTGAATCAGAAATTGTTTATATAAGGCAAGAATGCATCTTATTTTAATATAAAAATTAAAAAACTGACTTCTGACAGGAATCAATCAATAGGAAAAAAATAAAATCCGCCATAAACTGACTAAATCGACCCATTTTAAAGGCCAGTAAGTCTTCAGACATAAACTTCCATGACGGTTTTTAAGGTTATAAAAATGAATCTTATAATGCTAATGAAATGAAATGAAATGAAAATATAACTTTATTCTGGGACTTTTAGTCCCCTAAGAATAACAAAAAGGAAACATATGGTATTACATTTGTCTGACTAAAATTAAATCAGTAGGATGAAATTATATATATGACATATGTACATTATCCTAAATTATATATAGGATAATAAAAATACAAATGGTGATTACACATTGTTCTGAATATCCACAATTTTTACATTTGTGAGGAAGATTGATTAACTAGGAGATGGGTGAATAAGGTGGGTTGCACGTACTGTAAAGGATCGCTCAAAGGAGGCTGTTCTACGGATAGGAACATACAGGTCGGTGGGATGGGATCTTGTGTTTAATAGGTGGATGGTCGAACAAGGTGTAAGGAGGTCGAGGATATAGGTGGGTTTTTTTGTTCTGAAGGATTGGTATAGGAAGGAACCAAGGAGATATTGTCGTCTGGATTCAGGAAGAAGAAAACCTTGCTCAGTATACAATTGGGAGACGTGAGAGTGCCTGGGAAGATCGAGAATGAATCTGATAAGTCGGTTCATTAATCTTTTTAATCTCATCTCCAGTTCACCAGACAGCCCTCCGTATACCAGGCATCCATAATCAAAATGAGGAAGGATGAGAGAGGAAACTAGGAGATGGCGGGTGCTTCTGGGGAAACATCTAGGGAATCTAAGGAGCTGTTTTAGGACTGCAATGGATTTTCGGATAATTTGGGATACTTGATGGTTCCAGGAGAGATGATTATCAAAGGTGAGACCAAGGTTTTTTATGGAGTCTAATAGATTAATTGTTAATGTATTATTGCCACACTTCATTTAAAAACACAAATAGAGCTGAATAGCTGTTTTAAAGATGATAGCAGTGACCTTGAGGGATTATGGGACCTCACGGGATGGGGGGAAGGGAGCTCACTTTCAGGTGACAGCCAAAGTAGCCGTGCCTCCTCTGGGTTATTCTATACTCTATGGTTCAACCTCATCTCATGAAAGCCAGACTGTTCCAAATATACAAGGCAGCCAAAATCAAAGTTGGAAAATATAAGAGTAGACTAGGAGCCGACGTGTTTTTGAGGACATAAAACAATAACAGGTTCTTAGGAATTGTTTAAGGAAGGAACAAAAGCCAAAGGTACGATAGACTACATTTCAATGTCAGAGGGATGCAAAGATACTTCATAGATGTAGAAGCTATTACAGGAGTAAAATTTGGAATAGATGTGTTTGATAGGCCACTAATATAAGTGCAAATCAATTAGGGCTTTCTTAAGATTCATTAATAGAGATCTGTTTCCACGGCAAACCCCTCCTTACCAATACATCACCGTGTCCCTGACAAATTATTTACTTCAATAGCTCCATCATTCAACGAGAATGAAACAAGAAGCCATTATATATAAGTATATGGAATCGTTATAATCATATAATTTTTCGTTATAATCAAAAAGTTCTCAGAAATAAGATCTGCCCCTCCCCACAAACAACTTGTTCATATTCCAGGAGTCAAGTGAACTCTAAAAATTAATCGCAAGAATACCATATTAAATACAAGTATGGGAACACTGGACAGTCAAAAGTATACAATTCTTAGATTATATCAAGTATACCTACACATGGAACAACTCCTTGTCCTCATATAGCTCTAGGGGTTCATTGTTGGAGTAGAAACGGTGAAAATGACTATTGTTCAGATCAGTAACCAGTAGCTTACTCGACTTGCAAGAAGTTTTAAGTGCAACTTCATGGCATAGGTCCTTGATGAGACTTCTCCTTGAAAGCGAAATCCTAAGAAACAATTCTTTTTTCTTAGGGTCATAAGGTATAAATTTCACCTAAAACAACAATAAACATAATAAAGAGGGAGAAAAAAATGTAAGCAAATATATTTTTATGATAATATAATAATTACAAAACAACAATTCTTCTTCTTTTTTTTTTTTTTTGTAGAACAATTTTAATATTCAGTGAAAAGTTTAGAATCGAGGGACTACAATGTAAGAAATCAGTATTAAGGTTTACCTTTAATAAACCAAGGATTTTTCAGGACATTCAATTCGCATAGCGAATGAGACCAGAAACTGGTGCAAAAGCAGCAACTATGTAGGGAATTTGAATCTAAATAATTTTAGAATCAAATTGAGTAAGCATAGCAGCCCTTAACAAGTATCCTTTATATCAAAACATGACCGATGACTAACTATATTACTAAACTATTTCAAAATACTTTTAAGTATAAATTATTCAAAGATCAACAGAAAGAGGATTAGTAATTTTTCGATATTAAAGAGAAATCTCTACTTTAATACCTTACTATAGTATTGAAGTAATAATGTAATCATAATGAAATTACTTTGTATTGATTTTCTTGATTGAGTGGTAGTGGCAGAGAGAGACTAGAGAATGGATCAAAGGCCACACTTAGGTATTCGCAATGGGGACAAATAACTCTTGATTTCAGGAGTCCATGAAAATGGTCCACAATTATAGAGTCATTTCTCATTTTATAGTTCTTCCAAGACTCTAATGCAAAAACCTGAAAGAAAATGTTTATAAAAAAAAAGAAGGTAGGATTGAACAAAACATTTGTTGTCAAAAAAACATATTAATATCTAAATTATTGTAAATGATAATTAGTAAGTAGTGAATAATGTTTTATTCATGCAGCTCAACTACTCTAATACCATGGGCGCCCGCAGGGGGGGAGGGGGGTTAAAATTTGTATTCATTTACTATATTTATTAAGCATTATATAAACACATATTTTAACTTTTAAATATCAATAAGTTTTGTTTGAACAATTAATTGAGCCTCGCAAGGTCAAAATCGACCCTTTCCCCCAGGCAAAAGAATTTTAAAAGCATGCTTTCTATAGACCAAAATTTTACTAGCCTGCTTCCTATAGATGGAAATTTAACTGGTCTGTCCACATAGACGGAAATTTTACTTGCCAGCCCCCTCTTGACAAAATCCTGCAGACGCCCTTGCCTTATAATTAATAAGGCTTGTTTCCCAATGACTGGTTAGCATTCCTGTATATTTCCAGCCTGTAAATTCTGGTCATTCTTAGAAGAATCATCTTTTTTTACCATTCATATGACATACATATAACTAGATCATTTATGAATTATCAAAAGCAAAATAATGAAATAAATAGCTTAGTTGAAAATAAACACAATTCTAATGGTTTTCAATCATGATCCCAGAATATTTGGAATACTAAATGTAATAACTGAACTAACAATAATTATGAAGTTAAAATGAGGTATTAAAGACATGACAGGTTAGGGAATTCCTATAAAAAATAAAATTACAGAGTAGGGCTAATCTTGTTAAGGATGGAAGTTCCCAAAGAAAGAGGAGTTTATCTTTTCTGGCTAACTCATTTTATTTCTGTTGCCCTGGTATGCCAAAACATGCCCATCCATTCAATGCTAGCTCTGTTTTGTTTAGCAAGGTAAGTAAAACTTTGACTGCAGGTTTTAGTCACTTTGGATTTTGTAATATAATTATTGTGTGAGAGATAATAAGATTCTGAAGTTTTTAGATAAAAATTAAACCTTTTTTTCACAAAAATGGTCAGGCTCAGGTCATTTAAAGTATTGTCCATCGCTAACCACAACTTTTTCAAAGAGCCGTTCACATGCAGGTTCTGTGTTATCATAGCGGTCATCGAGATACAGCGAAACAGTTATGATATCACAATGATCAGGACCATCTTCCGTTGTCGAACCGAAATGTTAAATTTAAATGTAAAACTATGGGATCATGAAAGTAAAGATGACTGCCCAGTATGGGAGAAAGAAGACACGTGTCACTTCCTGGGGACCTGCTATGTTTATAGCGAACTAAGGAAAAAATATTTCAGTAGTGAGGTTCACCAGAATTATTTAGTCCATTAACTGGAAGCAATTGAATAGCACTTAGCCGTTATGTCCAGCAGGCCATATTGAGAAGAGCTCAATGGACTAGCAGGTAGGGGATCATTGGGACAACCTTCTTATTTAATTTTATCCATATTCTTTATTATTTTTTTATTTTATTGTATTCATTACATTTATTATGCTTATTATTTGGTGTTAAATTATTAATTATTTATTATGCTTTTGTAAAACATTGATGTACATTATACTATTTATTTATAACTATAGAATCTGATACACAGACCTCGACAGACGGAATTTGCCATTGTCTATGTGTTTTGTTGATTTTTCTATTTAATGATTTGTATTATGAATTTTAAATAAACACATTTTTATTCATTTACTTGCAGGTTTTTCTTTCCGAAAAAAAAAAAATATAATGCAACTCACAGCAAAACCAGTTCCAAGAGTATGAAATATGCTATGTTCCAAAAGATATAATACACATTGCAAACACCTAATAAGATTAATAACCTGGTAGAAAGTATTAGTTCTTGAATATAGTTCGTTTCAATGTTGCACACAGATAGGTAAACCAAAACTCTCAAGATAACTAACAGTGAAAACTTTATCACATGCCCAATATTAATTGCTCCGATTGCTGCCAGCCTGATGTTAAAAATATTTAATCCTTTGCAAGATAGCCAATTGCTTACCAGCTCCAAGGCTCACTGGGAAATAGCATGCACTTCAGATTGGAGTATCATATGCACTAGAGAGGCGAATCACCACAACAGCTAGTTAATAATAATATAATGAGATAGAAAACACTAGTTTGAGGCCCCTCAGCATGTCACAAAATCAATATTAGTTTCATAATTTCACAAACTTAACTGACAGTAAGATATGTGATTTCAAAAATCACACTCGCTGAAACATTAGTTTCCATAAAAATTGTAACCTACCGTCAACCCAACGTGTGTAACAGAGTTTATATTACCAAGGCTTAATTGACTAATTCAGTTTCTAAACTTAATTCAACTTAAGGAAGAATAAATTCTTCATGAATGTAATTAAATAGCCCCTAAGCTAACGGTGAGTCAAAATTAATCAAAGTAAGGTGGCGGTTAACATAAGACAAACTTACGTGGTCTTCTTCTCCCTGGTAGTCTTTATTTTGTATGTAGGGCTTGTTAGTGATTCTATTGAGGTCTTCATGCAAACCATCTAACAAGAATGTTAACAGTTCTTGTGCATCATGCTGAGCACAACCACAAAACTGTGGATTAAATTTACCAACTTGAACCTGTAATTTGAAAACTATTTTTATTTAAAATATCTAATGTATGTAACTACTTTCATTTTAATGCACATAAATATATAATAAGAATCGTTTTTAAATATACATTTATATTTTTTTTTTCTGTAAAACCTTTCTCTTTTTAAAAAAATTAAAAAGTAAATATGCCCAATTCTAATAAATAAAAGATTGTTTCTATTGAACTTAAAGGTTCCTAGAAAAATATTTGATACACAGAAATATTTTTGATCAATCTGCTTAAGAGCTTTCAAATAATGTATATATAAACAATGGACAGTCTAGAAAATCTGAACACCTGGGTAAAAAAAAAAAAAAAAGGATAAATTTAAAATAATGGAAAATACATTGACATTGTTTATTATTATGAAAATACATTATATACATTGACAGATAAATGAAAAAAATACAATAATTATTTTTGCAAATAACCAAAAATGTGTGTTGAGAGATTTATTTTATTCTTCTTCTCTTTGGCACTACCTACAGACTAATTTGATCCTTGGCCTCCTCATTAAGCTTTTGCCTGTCAGTCCGATTTTGTGCATCCATCCAGCAGTTTCCTAGGTATTTCCTTCTCAGGCATGCGTTTTATGTGGCCAGCACAGTACAGCTTTTTCAACTTTATCTGCCTCACCATAAAATTGGGAAATTTCCCCTTTTGTTCCCTGTCTCCAGTTTTCTTCGACTATGAGTGGCCCAAATATTAGTCTAAGGATCTTGTTTTCAAAGATTTGAATCTCCCTCACCTTAATATTAGTCAGGGTCCAGGTCTTTGGTACATAACCAAAAACTGGCCTAATAAGGATCTTGTACAAAAGGAACTTGGTGCGACAGGAAAGGGAATTTATCAGGTACTTTCTGTGTCTGAAACAGCGCCTGCTGGCTTTAACTCCACCAGTGGAAGTAGCATAACTAGGACCACTGCCAGTCCCAAGTCTGGAAAAAGGACGAGGTGTTAGGTGAGGGACTTGCAATCCCTCAACAATTTATTGTGAGCGTAGTATGTTGAAATGGATCTCAGTTAGCAATGTTTTTAACACCTTTAGAAATGTGTTTGTATTCTCCTTCACTTTGTTTACCTGGAATTGAGTTTCATGCATCACAATGCATGACTGTGACGTCTTTAAATTTACATTCTTATTTCTCACTGCAATATCACACCTAGAAGCAATTATATAAAATAAAAATTTTTACTTTTGAAATTTGTCTTTTACCAATGCCTAATGTACAACTGAGAAATCACTAAGAATAACCTCTGTAGATATACAGCTGTCAGTTGGTAAGTCTATGCTCTCAGCAGAAGCAGACATCCTGGACAAAGAGCAATTCCATGTTGACCAATAGTTGAACAACAAAAAATCTGATGCGGTGCGTGCAACCCAAAACTTCGACTTACAAACTTACATCAAGTAGAAGTTGACGTGTTATAGTTAATGAAAATGCCATTAAGCAAGTTAAATGGAAAAAGCCTTTCCCAGATCTTTTTCTTATTCTCCATAAGGTATAGAGTATTTATAATTATAACAAAACTAGATAGTCCTCAATACTTGTCGATTGCTTAATAATTTTTTTTATTTTTTTTTTAGGGGCCTAAAATAATCCTAATTTCATTAATAGTATCATGAAGGGGGATCGATAGAAGGGTATTTATTGCTTGTAGTAAATTAAAATTTTTTTTTTTTTTTTTGGCTTTCCTAAAACTGACGATTACTGTTCCACTAAAACCAACTTATATTCCATTCAGATATCAATTATGGAACTTTTGTTCCACGATGTTTTGATTCATTCATTCATTAAAAAAAATAAAAAAATAAAATAAAAAGCTTTAAATAATTTGAGCATAACATATTTTTCTACACATTTAGTTTAAAGAAGGATAAAAATTTTATTGTTAAATCAAATTTTTAGTTGTGACCCTACGGCAATGCAAACACTATACTCAATGGCGTCTGATTTTATAAGCCTCAAATTAATTGGTAAAACTTTATTCACAATGGGCACAATTTCTATTGAGCATGGACATTCCAACACACACTTAATAAATGTTAACAGGACTTTCACATGTGCAGTACCCCTTTAATTATTAACCAAGCTCGAATTTCTGTGCAATAGCATCTTTTTATTGGTAATTTACAACAACAAAATCAAATTACTTATTTGAAAAATCTGGTGCGATGCAGCATCACACAACTTTCACTTACCACTTGAGTGAAAAAAAAACACGTAGTGAAACAAAATTTATTAAGTAATGTGCCCCCCCCGTTTAACCAATTTTGATGAAATTTTGGCTGTCGCATCGTGGTCATATACATACATCAAATACCAAGTTTGATCAAAATCGTTAAAAGCCGTTTTTGAGTAAATAAAAAAAAACACGTTGTAGTGAAACAACATTTATTAAGTAAAGTGCCCCCTACGTTTAACCAATTTTGATGAAATTTCGGCTGTCGCATCGCGGTCATATACATACATCAAATACCAAGTGTGATCAAAATCGTTAAAGCCGTTTTTCAGTAAATAAAAAAAAAAACACGTAGTGAAACAACATTTATTAAGTAAAGTGCCCCCTCCGTTTAACAAATTTTTATGAAATTTCGGCTGTGGCATCGCGGTCATATACATACATCAAATACCAAGTTTGATCAAAATCATTAAAGCCGTTTTTGAGTAAATAAAAAAAAAACTCGTAAAAAATAGACAAAATTCTTTAAATAAAGTACCCTCTCCAATTAATCAATTTTGATGAAATTTTGACTGTCGCATCGCTGGCATATACATACACCAAATACCGAGTTTAATCAAAATCGTTAGAGCCGTTTTTGAAAAAATCGAGGAAAACGTAAAAATTAGACAAAATTCTTTATATAAAGTACACCCTCCGTTTGACCAATTATGATGAAATTTTTGCTGTCACATCGCGGGCATATACATACACCAAATACCTAATTTCAGTTTTGTACGGCTAATAGTTTTTGAGCTAGTCTGTTCACACACAAACACAGACCATTTCGTGGGACTTGGTTATTTGGACTCAGGAGACCCCAAAACGTGTATTTCCGTTGAAAACCGGAAGTCGAAATTTTTCACGATCGCAATAATTTCCTTATTATATATTTCATATATAGGTAAGTGAAAGTAAAAAAGCCTAATGGGATGTTTAATAAAGTTTTAAACCGCGGGAAATTGCATGTTTTGAGGTTTACTGCACCGAATTACACTTTTTTTGTCGCATTATCTCTTAATTTGAAAAAACAAATATTTTCTTACAAAAAACAATCATAACAATTATCGGAAAATAAATGTGAATTGATCATTTAGAAAACAATAAGAGGGAACTTACGTGATGTAGATGTTCCATTTCTAAGAAAGCAAGAGGATTAATTGTTCTGGTATGAAATTAGCTTCTTTCATGCTAGTTGTCACAAAAAATGCTTATATGAGAATATACTTTGAATTTCGGAGTGGATTTATAGTATCCTGAACTAAAAGGTGTTGATAACGTACTGCTTTGCAAATAAAATTAGAAGAGAATTATATAAATAGAAAATGAATTATATGGCCACAAATAAGTGCCTATTAATTATTTTTTTTTTTTAATTTCATATAGTCAATGACTATTTATTTAACTAGCATTTAATTCACTAATGCAAATAAAAAGTAGAGGAAAAAATAATAAACCAAAGGCAAGTACTTCATAATAGAAATGGAAGGAATTATTAAGTGATTTATGTTATTCAATGGTGGCTTCCAATATACTCTTGATTAAAGTAAATTGAAAAATTATAAGGATTTTTTCAAAAATATATTGAGCATTTTGTTGCAAACGATAGTTGATTCATATCAAAAAAACTTATCTAGAGGAGAGTTAAAACTTATCCGTCGAGAACATCTAACATAAATTAGCAAATAATTTTGTATACATAATGGTTGATGACACCAAGGATGCTAAAAATAATAATTTAGAAATGCATCTACTTTATTATAAACCTTAATTATAAAACAGGTTATCAGAAGGGGACCAAATTAGTCTCAACAATAAAGTTTTTTATTTAAAAGACGTTTCGGCTCT
Organism: Aelia acuminata; assembly: GCA_911387785.2. Lineage (NCBI taxonomy): Eukaryota > Metazoa > Arthropoda > Insecta > Hemiptera > Pentatomidae > Aelia > Aelia acuminata. Next base: position 17,836,742 of record OU426980.1, read on the forward strand.
TTTGAGCCATCTTCAGTTCTAAAACATTTAACAATACAATTAATAAATAATAAATATTTGTAATACAGTCATTTAGTCATCTGTATTTAATATATACAGACCAGCAAAACAGGTAGGCAAAAAGGTAGCAAACAGGTAGACAATTCATTTGAAGTCACACAGGGCAGATACAACTCTCAACCAATGTTCCCTAACCCCAAGACACCCAAAACACTCAGGGTGAGCAAAGTCCAATTCATTATAGTACACCCTCCAGCAAAGGCCTATTATTTAGAAAAACCCAAAACTATATGATGTACATCAGCTGTACACTTCCAAAATAAAAATTAAAATTAAAGACCCATGCAATCCATATAAACTTAAGTATTAATTTTTCTTAATATTTCCCCATATTGCATATTGAGACCTTTAGTGTCTGTTTTAAAATTGACAGACTTGTCAATATTTTCTGCAATATACATTGCTTCTAATAGCTTCCTCTTTTTGTTATTGCTTTCTTTATGTAAAATGTGGGCCCCCTCAAAGTAAAATTCGTGCTTGCTTATATGGTGGTGCTGAACTAGTGCTGACTTTTTCCTGTTCTCTTCACTTTTTTTACAATCATTTTTATGCTGATAGAGCCTATCCTTTAGATATTGCCTAGTTTCACCAATATAAGTAGCCGGGCACCTCAAACAATCAATCTTGTAAACCAGACCTGACTGTAGATTTGTATCTATTTTATCTTTCAGATTGGTGTACAAGTTTTGTATTTTGTTTGTTGGTTTGAAGGCCAGGCTAATGTCATCCACATCATAATCTTTGAATGACCTACTAATTGTCTCCGACAGCCCCTTTACATATGTGCATTTAAGGAATTTCTTAATTACTGGTTTTTTACCTTGAACCACATCATTATTAAACTGTGTATTTCCAAAAATTCTATTGTGGTTAATTGCCCAATATTTCTTAATTAATGATTTTGGATAAAAATTTTCCAGAAATAAATCAAAGATTTTTGTTTTTACCTTTTGCATATATTGTGCATCTGTCAATCTCATTGCCCTGGACATGGTATTGTTTAGTAGATTTATCTTAATATGTCGTGGATGATGAGATAGAAAATTTAAAATCCTGTTACTTGTGGTTTCTTTTTTCGTCCACTGTGTAAGAATTTTCTTTCCTGTCCTGATTACGTTCATGTCCAAAAATCTTATCATTCCTTCTCTTTCTAATTCCACTGTAAATTTTAGTTTATCATGAAAATTATTGAGGGCTTCTAAGAAACGAGCTGCATCCTTCTTATCCACAATACTAAAAAGGTCGTCAATGTATTTCAATAAAATCCTTGGTCTTATCCCTGTACTTTTAATACTTTTAATGTATAAAAAGTACAGGGATAAGACCAAGGATTTTATTGAAATACATTGACGACCTTTTTAGTATTGTGGATAAGAAGGATGCAGCTCGTTTCTTAGAAGCCCTCAATAATTTTCATGATAAACTAAAATTTACAGTGGAATTAGAAAGAGAAGGAATGATAAGATTTTTGGACATGAACGTAATCAGGACAGGAAAGAAAATTCTTACACAGTGGACGAAAAAAGAAACCACAAGTAACAGGATTTTAAATTTTCTATCTCATCATCCACGACATATTAAGATAAATCTACTAAACAATACCATGTCCAGGGCAATGAGATTGACGGATGCACAATATATGCAAAAGGTAAAAACAAAAATCTTTGATTTATTTCTGGAAAATTTTTATCCAAAATCATTAATTAAGAAATATTGGGCAATTAACCACAATAGAATTTTTGGAAATACACAGTTTAATAATGATGTGGTTCAAGGTAAAAAACCAGTAATTAAGAAATTCCTTAAATGCACATATGTAAAGGGGCTGTCGGAGACAATTAGTAGGTCATTCAAAGATTATGATGTGGATGACATTAGCCTGGCCTTCAAACCAACAAACAAAATACAAAACTTGTACACCAATCTGAAAGATAAAATAGATACAAATCTACAGTCAGGTCTGGTTTACAAGATTGATTGTTTGAGGTGCCCGGCTACTTATATTGGTGAAACTAGGCAATATCTAAAGGATAGGCTCTATCAGCATAAAAATGATTGTAAAAAAAGTGAAGAGAACAGGAAAAAGTCAGCACTAGTTCAGCACCACCATATAAGCAAGCACGAATTTTACTTTGAGGGGGCCCACATTTTACATAAAGAAAGCAATAACAAAAAGAGGAAGCTATTAGAAGCAATGTATATTGCAGAAAATATTGACAAGTCTGTCAATTTTAAAACAGACACTAAAGGTCTCAATATGCAATATGGGGAAATATTAAGAAAAATTAATACTTAAGTTTATATGGATTGCATGGGTCTTTAATTTTAATTTTTATTTTGGAAGTATACAGCTGATGTACATCATATAGTTTTGGGTTTTTCTAAATAATAGGCCTTTGCTGGAGGGTGTACTATAATGAATTGGACTTTGCTCACCCTGAGTGTTTTGGGTGTCTTGGGGTTAGGGAACATTGGTTGAGAGTTGTATCTGCCCTGTGTGACTTCAAATGAATTGTCTACCTGTTTGCTACCTTTTTGCCTACCTGTTTTGCTGGTCTGTATATATTAAATACAGATGACTAAATGACTGTATTACAAATATTTATTATTTATTAATTGTATTGTTAAATGTTTTAGAACTGAAGATGGCTCAAAAGAGCCGAAACGTCTTTTAAATAAAAAACTTTATTGTTGAGACTAATTTGGTCCCCTTCTGATAACCTGTTGAAAAATACAGTCTCAAGAACTTAATATCTTATAAGTGCTTAATTATAAAAATCAAGACTTGTAGTTTAACTTTTTACTATTTATGTGCTTAATAAACTTTTTTAATGATATAAACTTCTACTAAACGGAATTCTGAGCTTTACTTATTAGTAATGGGCCGTTGGTGAAGGTGTATTGTGCATGCAAAAGTTTTTAACATGTTGTCGCAATATAGGTACCTAATATGAAAGTAAGTTTTGGGCGTATATACATTATACAACTTTATTAACTAAATATTATTCTTTCTGAAGTTCTAGGATTTTTTATAGGGAGTAAAAAATCCTTGACTATAGCATCCCTCAGAATGGAAGTAAAATAGAGATCCAGAGCCTGAACAATGTCAGGTACTCATTCACGATCCCTATCTCAATTATACCTGGATAGGCAAAATTTAGGACTCCCACTGTAGCATCGTCTGATTAGCCTTGGTGGTGTAAGTGACATTAAACAAACAAACAAGTCTTTCTGAAGATCTCAGCAGTCCAATGATGTATTATACATATATATTACTGCACCCATTAATGGAAATTGAAATTTGAATCTTGACAAAACACTTTTCTTTTTATCTCCTGAATATGTTCATTGATTTTCTCATATTTCATATGTAGCCATTTCTTATTATTAGGCATAATAAGAGACAGATAATTTCTTCATTTAAACCAAATCAAAGGTAAGTACTTTAAAGGAAGAAAATAATTTTCAATTTTGATGAAACTTTTGCTGTCAGTTTAAAATATTTTTGTATAGCCATTATAATACAGAAAAATATGTCATTATAAACAAAATTTTATGATTTTTATTTTAAATCCAATAAACTTTTCTGATTGATGCATAATTTTTGAGTTATAAGGAAATAAAAAAGAAATAAAAAGCATTTCGCAGGTTTTATGCCACAGAACTTTTCCTGAAGGGAAGCTAGTTTTTCCATGGCCTCGTGGTATACAAGTAATAAAAAAAAAAAAAAACCTGACCTTTCACAAAATATATTTTCCCTGTAAATTTCTTCTGAATTATAAGGGCTGTAAAAAAAGATTACCTAGAAATAAATTTTTAGGCAGTCAAATTGATGATAAATATCAACAAATCAAAGAAGGTGGATTATATATAATATTAAAGAATTTAATTTAACAAAAAATTATCGTAGCAGGAAATAAGCGCTAGGAATACTTTAGCTTGTTTAATTGTATATCTACACAGGAGTGAGCTTAGTTTATAATGAGGAGATATGCCAACCATATACAAAAACAACTCTATTGTCTCCATAATGTATTAATTAAACAATCAACACACCCTGAACCAACAATGCGTTTGTGAAAAAACTATATCTTAAAAAAAAAAGAAAGAAAAAAGATTGTGTTCACACAACAAGTAAAAATTGAAAAAAAAAAAAATCTAATCCATAGAAATATTAATATTAGTTCATTTCCTTTATATAATCACAAAATACATATTGAAGAAAGGACAGAGAGACCTAATTTATGATATGATTTAACATGCACTATAAATAAACCCTTAAATCATAGAAAAGAGAGGGGAGGGAGAGTGAATAGGGATTATTTACCTTAAAATAAAGTGGATTCGCTGAGGAATACCTTCCAGACCATATGTTGGTAATAAGATCTCCATAAGCTCGAGCAATTTCTCCACCCATCCCTAAAGGGTTATTCACATTCAACTCTAACATGTGGCGTCCTTCTAAGAAGTAAGTAGTAATAGGATATGAATTACTAAGGCACTGAAAAAATAAAGGCCATTAAAAAACCAGAATAGTATTTAAAAAAACAAAAAAAAAAAAAACAAATGCATTGAAATATAAACATCATTAAAGTCTATACATACAGTAAATATACAGTAAATTATGTATTACTATGTATAAACTTTGAAACACAAAACACAGAAAAAACGTTGACGATAAGCAATAACTTTAGTTTTACTAAAAACAAAAAATCACACCAGATATTAAATAATAAGAAATACAAATGACCAGGCGAAATTTGCAGTTATAGCCGATCATCTTAATAACCAATCACAATACACACATCATGTAAATATGAAACAGATATTTCATAACATCATTTATTTCCACAAACTAAATAACTTTATAATTTCAATAATCTGACATAAATGGTTGCTGTAGGCATTTACAAGAGTTTTAACTAATACTATACCAAGAACACCACACCTCTTAATCCAACATACAGTACCTACAGGCAATGTATAAAAAATTAATTCACTTTAGCGACCAGAATGGGAAAAGAGGGAGGATGGCTTATTTGGATTTGGAAACATTTCAGCATAAACTCATGTTGAGGGAATAATATCTGTTTGTTAGCAAGTGATTACGAAAAATGTGGTACATTACTTTCACAGGTTGAATTAATTGTTATATGAATATGTCTAACAAGAGGGAGCACACAGCTGATGGGTCACCGATTTTGCCCAAACATTGTTTGGAGATTATAGGTTAAAAAAAAATTTGACCTATAGCTCCTTCCAAGGAGCCGGGAAAAAATATTTTATATAATTTTTAAAAACATTTATTCTGTCTTTGTTCTGAATGAATGAGTGGGTTATTATATAATCAATCGATTTGTTTTATTGTTGGAAAAATTAAAAAGATAAAGCCGATTGTATTAAAGTAATTTAAGTTTTTAAGAAATCATAAAAATCAAAGGCACTGCAAGTAGAGGTGGCCAAACAAATTTTAGTTTAGAAAATGATAATCAGATGTTAGGTTTTAGGATCCGCCAAAACTCCCAAATACGAATTGCTCAGGATTTTCTCATTATTTTCCTAAATCTGGTAGGATGGTGATTTAATACTCTTTCACACCATATCAACTACTTTGAGGTTATATACCAGTATAAGGAAAAGAATTAGAAAAACTCGACAAGCCTTTTTAGTTTTTATGTCTTATTCTAATTAATATTCATATATCAGTTTATGCCATTTTGTGTAGTTACAGAATCAGCAAATCCATCCGTCTTGAAGTTATAATTTTCATGGTTTTTGTAAAAAAGATCAAAGCCCTCCCCCCCTCCCCCCAGGATGAAGAAAATTTCTATTTTTTGATTGCTATGAAAATTCGTATTTTTCGTTTGTATTAATTTCATTTAATTCGAATAATTATATAATTTGTATTACCAGTTGCAGAAAACAATTCTGAACTTTATTCTTTTCTAAAAAATATTTAAACCCACTTCACAAAAACTAAATGTGGTGTACTGATCTTTAGAGTGAAAAGGGTTTAAATATTTTTTTGAGAAGAATAAAACTTTTTTGCTTTTAAGTTTTCGCCATACTGAGGGCCTTAGATTCTTTTTTCGAAACACATAAAAATTAAGATAACTTTAAGATGTGTCCACCGATCCATATGTAACTTAATAGATATTTAGGGCTTCGTATACTACACAAAACGGTACAAACCAAACTTCAGAAAATAAATTAGAACTAGAGATTTTTGGTACAAACCAAACTCCAGAAAATAAATTAGAACTAGAGATTTTTAAGTTGTAAAAGAAACCGACAATGGGACCGACCATATTGATTATTTTTGCAGAACGAGCTCTCTGGTCATAGGCAGTACACTTTCTACCATAGGAAAATCCATCTTGCTATGTGGTCTTTGAATGATGGAGTTACTACCAATGAAATAGATCATGTCCATGTCAGTGCAAGACATATTTCGAACCTGATGGATGAGCAGGTCCACAGAGGAGCAAATGTAGATTCAGACCTCTACCTCATGACCACATCCTCATGGAAGACTTTGGGTACGAATATCTACACAGGAAAACAGACGTTAACACAGAAAGAAGTTCGCAACCCAGAAGCTTAAAGACCCAGAGAAATTCGAACACTATTCCATGAGACTGGAAAATGAATTAAGGACTCTCAGCCATACAAATGACATAAATCAGTCCTAGAATTTAGGGAGAAAGCGGTCCTGAAAGTGACAAAAGAGGTTTCCACCAAACATAGAACCTTGGATCAATGATGAATGTCCGGCGATCACAGACACAATAATGACACATATTAACAGATGCTTCAAAGAAGTCACACTTGCTAATCAGTCCTGAAGTATTGAGAGAAGAAACTTCACAGGCTGAAAAAAAAAGATGTTTGGTACCTAGACCAGTTTTCTCTATTGGATCAAAGCAGGCGAGATAACGATATAAGATAGTTCTACCAATTTGCCAACAGTCAGCGGAAACCATTAAAACACCAGAAAATGCATTTATCAATCAATAAGGAACCTTATTAATGGATAAAGAAAGTATTTTTAACAGATGGAAGAACAATTTAAACACGTTATATAAGAACAATTTTAACACAAGTTGAACAACCAAATGGCCCCAGACCCTCAAAACTGCTTAAGAATGGTGGCGAAGAACTGGTGAAGTTCCTGTACCAACTACTCATGGATATCTGGACCAGGGAAGTTTCCTGAAGAGTGGTTTGCGTCAATTATCTGCCCCATTCATAAAATATGAGACATCCTGGATTGCTTGATTATCAAGGGATATCACTACTTCCCAGCACTTATTAGATATTCTACCTCATGCATAAAGGGAAATAGGCTGTTACCAAACGAGCTTCATGAAAGCAAATTCAACCACCGATCAGATATTTTCTCTCAGGATTCTATTGGAGAGTTCAGGTTAAGCACCCATAATCTCTTTCTTGATTTTTGAGGTATGCCTTTCTTGACCTAAAAGAGAAACTGCAAGCATGGGCCTTGTCATAAAGGAACCAAAGACCAAGTACATGCATGTGATTCCAGTTAGTGGTGGGCAGCATTGGTATAGTCTTGATTGGGCTGCAAAACTTTGAGAGAGTGGGAAAATTCATTTATCTCGGAACACAGGTGAAATCCGGACACATTAAGCCAAAAATCCAACATTGAATTTCGGCCGCAAATCGGTGTTACTTAGGTGTTAGACTTCAGAGGCACCTCAAGAGTAGAGATGGTTAGAGGACTACAAACTACAATACTCTCATAAGGCCCATGCTTACCTATGACTCAGAATGTTGGACTTATCCAAGAGCATACCATAGAGGTGACTCTAGAAACCTTTGAGCACCTAATCCTCTGCAGATTTATGGTGCTTTTTATGAAGGTTTGTTGAGGCAGCGTAACAATACGGAACTGACTACAATCTCTAGTAACATTGATATAACTTTTATTTAGATTGGTCAACTGCGCTGGGCGGTACATTTTATGAGAATGAATGAGGACCAAAGGACCAAATCCTGTGACAGATGTTAGAAGAGCAGCTATATACACAAAAAAGGGTAGGCAGACCCAGGCTGCACTGAGCTAATAGCGTGGCAGATGACACTCAGTTCATCCTTGGTGGTCGCAGCTACACAAAATAGACTACTGCTAGTCGATGCAGCAGGCAGTTTTGTTCTCTCGAGGAACGTAATGCCATAAAAGAAGAGGTAAGAAGTAAATCAGACATGGCTGTACAGGATCGCTAAATTAAAGGAGCCTTTCACTAAGGTCATTTGACCCCGTGACATTTTATTGTTAATTTAAGGGAATCTTTAGAAAAAATATACAGAAACTTATTTTCTTTGGTTGTTCTGAAACAATAAGAAAAAAGGTAACACAAATTTTTGAATTTTTTTTAGTACGTCGGCCAGACCCCCCCTACCGTGCAACCCCTCACATCCCCATATTATTGTGTTCCTAGAGATAAAAGATTAAGAAAAAGGCCAATGTTGCCAGAAAAAAGGAAGTCAGTACTTACTATCAACCATAGCATGGGCCCAATTTTAAAATTCAGGATGATAATGCACGAACTAATGAAAACATTTTTAGACATGAATAAATTTAGAAACCATTCATTTTACTCTTCCTTGATGTACTCCAGACTTAAATAAAAAAAAAAAAAAAAAAATGATTGGTGCACTAAAAAGAAAGTTATTTACCATTAAAACTTTGACCCTTTTCACACTTTCTTGGTAATAAAAATCATTTACAGCTGTCTTTCCTACCATAGTTATACAGTATACAAGGATTCCAAACTTAACTAATGTTAAAATAAACTAATGTAAAACCATAACCAACTTTACGCATGTATGAAAAAATATGTTTAATGTAATGATTATGAAAAAATATAATTCATTATCTTAGCTAATATTAGGGTATTTACCATGATTTTGAACATAAATAAATAGAATTGTAGAATAAACCAGTTCTTACATAATCTATACAAAAAATTATTTTTCATTATAATTTAAAACATACCTGAAGTACACTATTCATATAACATGTATTTCCCAGATTGTAGAGACCACAAATACCAGGCTTAAAAGTGCCTTCTGGATAAACAGTGGCACGAGTTGTTCTTTGAGACATCAAGGACGTTTGAGTACTCCTGTTCATTTAACAACAAAAATTACTAATATATTGCATTGCAATATATATACACACAGAAATTATTATCAAAATAGGAGAAGAGGAAAAATTGATAACTTAACATTATTTGTAAATGTGAAACTTATTTCTCATAACTTAATTCCCAATAGTGAATTAGGACATAAGGTATGAGAGATTTAATACTTGAAATAAAAAGGCTATCTATTAGTATCAGACATGTAATGTCAATTAGGTACAAGTTCTAATTACTTATTTGTTCCTAAATAACATAACTCAGAAAATATTGGGGTTTTCTCAGTTCTTTATCAGAGTTCAGGAAAAACTTCAAAAATATTGACTGTTTTATAATAAGAATGGTCTCATTTAATCAGGAACATATATAAATGTGAATATATATATTAAATTAAACAGGGTGATCCAGAAAAAACTGCCACACTTTACAAATCTCAAAGGAAGTGTCCTAGCAAATAATGTACAAACTTAATAATAGAAAATAGAACTTAAGGTGAGGCCATAAACGAATCTTTCTTGCAGTTTGGGCTGCGTTTTTCCCTTTTTTAAAAAAGAACAGCGTAATATGCCGAAAATGAACTGAATCGTCACTCATGTTGGTTTTCAATAAACTACACTACTGAGCCTTAATAAAGACGAATTCAGTGTGTAAACATAGTTAATTCCATGAGGATTAAAGGCATACAGATAAACATTAGCTTTGTGATTGACTTTTAGTAGAAAAAATAAAAGGTAAATTTTATTTTTAAAATCTCTACGAACTTTTCGGAAAACCCAATATATCCCCATTGAAATGGTTGAATTGATGCTTAGTTTATATTTTAATGATAAATTAAGTTTTTTATTGATAAATTTCCACCCCTAAGGATGCCACTTATGATAAAATGATTACAGAAGATATGAATGCAAAGGTTGGGAGAGAAAGGATTTATATCCCAGTCATAGATCAGTATAAACTACATGAACATGGTAATGACGATGGATATATGCTTATAAACTTCGCCAACGCACATGAACTCGTTATAGGGGCAAAATTTACCTTCACAAAAGCATTCAAACGGGCACCTGGCGATCTACGGATGGAACAACAGTAAATTAGATTGACCACATTCTGATCAGCTCCAGGCACAGAACTAATCTAATGGACGTCAGACCTATAGGGGAACTAAAGTGGACTCTGACCATTATCTAGTCATTGCAGACATGCAATATGCACAATATCTTATGGCTGCACAGGAGATAGAGAAATCTTCTGGAGGTGGTCTAGACTCACTCGTTTGGATGCTGTGCCACTGATCCACTGTTTTTTTTTTTTTTTTTTTTTTTTTTTTTTTTTTTCGGTTGGCGCATTAGGCCTAATGAGACCTTTGGCCGCACAGTTTGGTCTTCTTACAGAGATTTGTTTTGCTTGCGGGAGTACAGACAGCCAGGAGGGGGTAGCCCAAACCTCACGTTGCTGCAAGCCATGGTCACCATGGTACAGAGGCAGACTGCCCATAGCTCCATAACCAGTCCCATTGGGGCCAATTTGGCAGTGTCCTTCCCAGCGATGGCGTCAGCTCTCTCGGGTTCAAGGACAGTGACAAACTGGTCTAGGTCCAAGGATAATGGTAGCTCAGAGTCAGCAGGCCCCGAGGACCTATATTTCTTTCCCAGAAGCATACCGTCCCTGAACCAACCTCCGGGCGGTTACTGACATCGTGGAAAACCACACCACGATTCTCGATGAGACACACGGGGAAGGTTCATCACTCCTAGCCCGGTCGGTGTGAGTCACCTCCAGTAGGCTGACGGGTCTCACATACTCGGGGGTGGGGGTAGACTTGGACTGCGTGGCGTTCATTGGTGGGCGGTCACCCGAATGGAGCGGTCATCCATCCAAGTACTAACCACGATGGATGTTGCTTAACTTTGATTATCTATTGCAAGCGCCCTTGTTCACTCGGCCATCCCGGCCCCGCTGTGCCACTGATAATAATAATAATATTAAAAGATGCCACTAGAGTTTATTGAATATTATAACGTTTGTCCCGCTGGGGATTGGTGGAGCCTAGAAATGTTTATTGTGCCTGTTCAGCTATATGTCACTAAAAAAATTGCTTTGTCACTGAAGAGGACATTGTGACTGTAGTTAAGATCATCTCTAAGCCCAAGCGAAAAAACGGCATCCTTGCCTTTAGGTTTTTAACTAAAAAATATGAAGGGAGAAACAGCGGTAACTCAATTCTTTCAAAATGTGTTCAAGCACCATCTGCACTATTCATATTATTATTGGAATAAAAGCAGATTTAAAACAAAAATTATAGTGCTGATAATCTTAGAAAATTACAATTAAGCTATACATTGTGAATGGTAGAGGGATATTTGAGCAAAATATATAAATATTTGCATATAATATTATATTAACAGGAAATGAAGATGTTTTATTTATAATTAACTAAAATTAACATAAAAATTGGGATTTTCAGGGTGTCTAGCGTGTATGGAATGCAAGAATCAAACGCTAATTTTTATTTTTGAACCTAAAATGAGGGAATTATATTCAACCATTTTCATAACATATTTTCAAATCAAACTAGTAAAAATTGGTGCCAACGATCGATTACCTTTCGTAATTATTTTAAGGTTTGAATATGAGGTACGATTGTGACCATGCATTGATAATATATATGTAAAGTAGCCTAGGATACTGGATTGATCAAACGGACAAAAAACTGGTGTGGACACAGGACTGTTACCTATGATACCAGGAATGTTAAGACGATTGCAAGGGAAAGAGGTGGAGCTAGCGGAGGAGTTCAAGAAAACTAAAGTAGTAGTACTAGCTGTAACTGAAACGAAAATGAAGAGACAAGGTAGCAGGCAGCTACATGATGGCTTCTATCTAGATTATTTGGGAGTGCCAAAGAGCAAAGGCAAGAGTGGCCTGCCTCATCCATAAGGACTTTACCCAACTCAGAAAGTACGAATTAGTAAATAAACGTCTTTAAACGAGAGTGACAATAGAAGAAAAAGGAGAGCAAAAATCCACAGACATTTATAGTAGCATATGGTCCTAGTGACAATAAATTAGCAGATGTCAAAGATGAATTTTACGTCCCCAGTTTCACACAAGATAAAATGGCATGAATGAGGCACATCCTAGTGGATCCTCAGACTTAATAAGTACATCTAGCAGCCGCTAAGTTGCAGAGGTGTACATTGGGGAAATATTTGTTCATTATTCATATCACCATTATTCATTTCGAGTTCTAGACACTCTGAGTGATAGTCCTCTGTTTTTATCACTCGCTTTTTTTGGCGATATTCACTGTTTTATTTTGTTAGTATTTAGCTAGTTTTGGTGTTGCTTTCGTCATGTCACAAAAGTTGTTCACTGAGCAGTAAAAACATCATTATAATCTAGTTCATTATTACCTTCATAAATCACGTAATCTTTCATTACAATCGATAATCTAGCATTTTAATTTATTGAAATAATGATAAAGATATTATAAAATCATAAAAAGTAAATAAAACTAAGAAGAAATAGTCCGAAAATGTATGAGGAGTAAAGGAAGTTGAGGCAGTCAGCGGCGGGTAGTGGCCTACACGCCTTAGCTTGGGGAGGGTAAAAGCCGGCTGACCCCCCTAGCTTCTCAGTGTATCTTTTGTCCAGAGACCTTAGCTGCTAAAGGGTTAATGAGAAGAGATGCTCTTCCTTTCATAAGATATGTATGTGTCAAAAGAGGCTCGGAAATAAATAGTGACCATAGTCTTTTAGTGCTGACTTGAAACAGATTTCCAGCACCTTTATAAGATCAGAAAACAGGGAACAGTAAAAAGGAACTTCTGGAGAAGATCTGCTCTTACAAGCTAAAGATTCCTGAGACACAGCTTACCACTATGTCTAAGAACAAGCAGGGAAGATGGACTGGGAACAGATGCAAGACGCAAATGAAGCTTAGAAAAACCTCACAGAAGTCTTGATTGTAGCTGCAGATAAAGCCAGTGGCTAAGTGAAATGTGGAGAGCGGATGAAGATGGCCACTTAATGGTGAACAGAAGAGCTACAGCAGGAAGTAAAAGTGAAAAATCTGGTGTGTGCGTGCAACACACAACTTTCACTTACCAACTTACTTAGATTAGAAATTGTGTTAATGCCACTTCTCAAAGTTACACATTTTTCCACATTCATTTTTTATTTTTGTTTTCATTTGCTCTATAACAAACACTAATTTCTTTTATTATTAAATAAAAGTTTTTACTTGAGATAATTGGGCAATGCAAGCATAATACTTCAAGTCGACTGATTTTATAATTCTCTATGTACTTGTTGAAAATTCCATTTAGTTACCATGAAACATACATGGAACATGGAAATAATTTCCATTAAATGAACAGAACGGCTTTAATTATGAAATGGTCTGTCATTAAAGGCGTACTACGCATGTGTGGGCTCAACGTGTTTTATGAGTTGACTGAATATTTTTCTTTTTTTCTCCTCTATATGTTTACTTGGTTTTTATCATATCTCATATTTAGCCATTTCTTATTTTTAGGCGTAACGAGAGACAGTTAATTTCTCCATATAAACAGAAACAAAGGTACTTTATAGGAAACAAAAAACAAACAAACAAAAAAGGCCCCTACACCATTTAAGCCCATTCAGAACATTTTAATAATGATAAAGAACTTGCCTGATATTAAAGAACACCTAATTTTCATTAAACATGACGAATTTGATGAAAATCGTTAAAGCCATTTTTGAGAAAAAAAAAAAAACACATTAAAATGATACAAAATTTGTTAAGTAAAGTCCCCCTCCGGTTGATCAATTTTGATGAAATGTTGGCTATCACATCTATGCCATATACATACATCAAATACCCAGTTTGATCAAAATCGTGAAAGCCGTTTTTGAGTGAATAAAAAAAAAAACGTGAAAACGATACACAATTTATTAAGTAAAGTTCCCCTCCGGTTAATCAATTTTGATGAAATTTTTAGTCATATCTCGGGCATATTATTACATCAAATACTCAGTTTAATCAAAATCGTTAGCCGTTTTTGAGAAAATCGAAAAAAAAAAAAACGTAAAAAGTTATTAAATAAAGTATCCCCTCCCTTTGAGCAATTTTGATAAAATTTTCGCTGTCACATCGCGGGCATATACCTACACCAAATACCTAATTTCAAGTTCGCATGGTTTATAGTTTTTGAGCTAGTCTGTTCACACACACAGACACAGACACACACTCCATTTCGCGGGACTTGGTTATTTGGACTCAGGAGGCCCCAAAACGTGTATTTCCGTTGAAAACCGGAAGTCGAAATTTTTCACGATCGCAATACTTCCACTTACTATATATTTCATATATAGGTAAGTGAAAGTAAAAAAAAATGGTAGAAATCCTTTCAGACCAAACAAGCAGAAGATTATGAAGCTTACAGATCAAAACCCAAGGAGGATAAACAAAAAGTAAAAATAGCGAAAGAAAATGCCTGGGAGGAATTCACTCGTTTCATGGAGCAGTGTGCTACAGGTATTCTATAAGGTTCTCAAAAATATGAGAAAGGGAAATGAAAATGAGTGGGCTTTAAAATACGTGAAGGATAGAAATGGTAGCCTGCTAACAAGAGAAAAGGACATCATGCAATGGTGGAAGGAATACTTGGATATATGGAATAACTCCTAAATGGCCAACCTACAGAAGGAACGAGTAGGTGAGAGGAGGACGAGGAATAGGCAGACCAAGGTCAACAAGAAGGGGTCTGACCCCTGTGACCCACCTGGATTTCCCCACCCTTGGGGTAATTGCTATACAATAAATAAATGTATTAAAAAAAATTTAAAATAAGGCGAAAAGTCTTACATGGTTTGTCTCGAAGTACTAGGTTGAACTTGAACATCTGAAATATTTTCCTCATCTCTGAAACAAATAAGTTAAGAACTAGCATGTAATAAAATTATCATCTAATTCACAATTAAAGTGCTATTGTTTACTAAATATTATAAATTGATGTTATGATAATTTTCCAACTAAATTATGTAAAATAATGTTAGATGGTTGACCTCAGAATTGAATGTAATAAAAATGGTTGAACGCGGTACCAAGAAGTGAACATTCAGAAGTCAGAAGAAAATATTGCTTATGTATGGAACTATGGTTAAGTCAGTTTCACATATCAGTTGAATCCTAATCCAGCTCTTATAATTCCCTTCAAACCACATACCTACCAACAGTTGTAACACTAATATGGGGTTGAAAAATTATTGACATAAAATTATTAAGCAAACAATAAGAAGACAAAATAACATAACGTAACAGAACAGTTAAATTGAGTGACAGTAACTAACTGTATAGCTTTGCTGGTCAATGATAACTGGCTCACATGTCACTCACTGACTTATTAGCAGACTGTCGAACATTCTCGATATGCCCTGAATATTTTTGATTATGTTGAATATTGAGTATGTTCTATGACACTGGTAATAATTGTAACCGCTAAGGATGATTCTGTACTTTTCTTTACAAAGTTACAGAAATAAACATCAGTTTTGGTATCTTCCGTGATAATATAAATAAAATGTTGAAATATCATTTTAAGACATCTATAAAATAGGATATTATTGCAACTTACAAATTCTTGATCCATTCCCCTGCATTGTTTTGTGTTTCAAGAATTATAGAGTGGTTATCGCCAATACCAGCCAGTTGTACACTAAGGCTCAAATTAACAAGGTCATAATTATTAGGGCCTAGACAAAGCCACAGACGGCTTCTTTGTGACTTTTTGACTGAGAACTTTTCTCTCAGAACATTATGAATCTTACCTGAAAAAAATAAGGGAACAAAGAAATTATTATTCCTAACTAATTAATTCAATATCAGTTCAACATAATTGTAGGCTCTGAAATGTCTCAGCTATCTTCTATATAATTGACAATTTTAAATTTCATATTATTTATTAAATAATAAGCCAAGGCTTACAAGGCAAACAGTCAAGGCTGCCACTCATGAGGGAGTCTTTAGGATTCAATCTGAATCTGAGGCTTGCACATAATCAAGCTCATCCACACTGAGCCATATTTTTCAGTTTGTTCTATAAAACCAAACCACTGCATGCATTACTACATTAATTCCCATTTATATATGATTGAAGAATTTTTAACTTAAATGGTGTTGCATTAAAATAGAAACTCAATGGAAAAAAAAAAAAAAAAATAGCAATTAAGGATAGCTCCAGTATATTTAACTGATGAGCAGAAAATTATTAATAAAATCATGGTGGACTGCCAACGACTTCATCCAAAAGTTATTGAGGTGGAGGATGAAAGGAGGTGGAGAAAGGTTACACCAACTCAGAAAGTTCCTAGCTATGGTCAAATGTACCTCGATTATAATTTCAAGTGAAGTGAAACCTCTCCATACTGGGGAGCTATGGTGTAGATAATTTTGTCCACTATCATGAAATGAAAAATAATTTTATCATCCAGGGACTTAAGAATAAAATGTTGATACATAATAAAGATAACATGCCAGTGTGACCATATAGAGCTGTTGTGAAGATAAAGTAAGAAATAGGTAATTAATGGCAGTTTTAAAATAAAAACAGAGTAGTGTTGCATTCTTACACATAAGAATAATCTGTAAATATAATAAATGAGAGAAAGATATGAGGAAAAAAAGAAAAATATGTGAAGGCAAAAAAATAAATAAATAAGTAGACAAAATAGTTTCAGGCACCGACAAAATTAAACATAATTACTTTGAGAGCTCTCCTCTTTATAGGTAATTAGTTCGAAGGGGAGGAGGATAGAGGTCGAATGTACGGGATCTGGTTGGAAGATTTAAATTGTAGTAATTAAAAATGATAAAGAGAGGTTTCCATTGAGAAGGGGTTAAATACAAAAATGGGCATATACCAAAGCAGAAAAAAATTACATTTCTAAAAACCTCATTAAAAATGTAATATACAATAAAACAGTTTTATGAGTTGTAATCATCTTGCCGACATACACTATAGCAGAATTTATGTATATACATTTTGTTTTCTTTTTTTTTGTATCTTATTTTCCCCCTTTTTCGCAATAGTGACAATAAATTTCATTTTCTGTAATCGTTAAATAATGGTAACATTTCTAAACTGAAATGAGTGAAGAAAGTGAATTGCCTTCTTAATTAGTAATAAGTATAAATTAAAAAAAATAATTTGAAGTTGGTAATTAAATGCTTTTAAATGTTTCTTAACATTGTAAGAATTTATTTTAACAAAATAAATTGAAATGTGAATGAATTATTGGTGGAAATAATCAATATATTTTAAAATTTAAATATAATAATAATTACCTTCCTTGTTTATAACTTTATAACTTGTTTATAACCATGCTTATAACCTACCAACAACATACCATAATCTTCACAACATCCTAATTTTGTTCATATTCTGGTTAGATCTGATCATGTATTACACGATTACAGAAAAAATTTAATATTACACTCATGAAAAAAGTAGAATTTACAACTCTCATGAAATTAACAGTATATTTAAGTTTAAATTATAATCAGAAGTTTTATTCTGTTTATTGTGATTTCTTTTTTAATGCTTTATTGTTGCAATTTAAGATAACATTTTATGATATCAATCAGGATGTAACTGATGCATTTTACTGAAAACAGTTAACAAACATTAAGCAAGAAGAAAGCAAAGAAGAGATTGCTGATGAATTAGCATTTGAAGATCATCTGTCAGACCAAATTTTCCCCGAAAAGCATTTTGTTGCATCTTCTAGTGCTTAATTAAAAATTATTAATTAAGGTAATTTATATATTAAGGTAAAAGGAAATCGACTGTTTTTAAACCTGAATTAACCCTAAACCTCTCACAATAATGATTAGCTGTTCCAATTTGTTTTGTTAATTTCTGTCATGCACATCATTATTAGATTAACTAACTTTTTTTGGCGAAATAGGATTTGTCAACAAATCTTGGTGAAAAAAAAAAAAAAAAAAAAACTTTTTTTGTATCCACCACATACATGTAAGATTATTATATGATTTCCAGTTTGTCTCAATGATAATTTGTATCAATTATATGACTGATCAGCGGGTGTTACTCCATTCACACCAATGTGCATAACAGTGACTAAACATGTCATGTCTTGTCTTTACTAAGTGGTGAGCACCCAGCCATAGTACTGATGAGGGCCTCCTGTGCTCATGTTCAGATGAACCCCCCAAAGTTTAGCCAACATTTTTTTAAAAAAATTCTCATAGCAAGACAGCTAAATGGTACTCTCACGTTATGTAATATATATAAAGAATTACATATATATACATTAGGGTGTCCCTTATATAGGTGATTTTTTTAGATATCGAAACGCATACTTCCTATTTCTTTTTAAACAACCTTGACTTACTTAAATACAAAATTTCATCTTCCCACGTCATAGTTAACCCGTGTCGACAGAACTCTGAAGATTTTGAAAATTGCTGTTTTTAACCCTTTCCGTTATATAGCTAAATCAATTGAAATATTAAATTTTTTATGAAATATTTATTAAAAGAAGATAAAATTACTGATCAGTAGGGCTAGGATTCCCATATAAATACATATTTGTTCCAGAGGCCGATATCAACTGGTACTATCTCATTCTATATGTTTTAGCACAATTGGGATCAAATTAAGCCTATTTCAATTTACATATGTTTACATATTTGACTTAATTTACATATTTTGAGAATTTTTACATATTTTATCTCCATATTTGTTCATTTTTATATTTCTTTGCAACAAAAATTGAATGATGAGTGCAGCAAAAAAAAAAAAAAAAAAATTTTAATTGAATTAACCCGTCTAGTGCAACTGTTATTGATTCTTAGAACCGAACCCTTCAAAACAATTCCGAGATTCCACCTCCCTTGACTTTTTCTATAAAAAAAAACCAGAACAAAGCCCTTTTCATGTTTAGTGTTTATCGTTAAGTCGTAAGGTGCGTGCTACTCTTGCCAAAAACGATTTGAAAATTTAGTTTTCCGATTTATTATACATTATTTTATTGGAATGGGGAAAATCGCAAAAAAAAAAAACCAAAGAACGAGTTTTAAAATATCTTCGCGAGTTTCCAAACGAAACATTCAGGGGTGATGGAGACATTTTGTATTGTACTTGTTGTGACAAGGCTGTATCCACTACACAACGATTCCAAGTGACCCAGCACATTGCCACAGGATCTCACAAATTGAACAAAGAGGAAAAGTCGAAATTAAAGCAAAGTTTCATCACACCATCTACCTCAAGCGAAAATAGTAAGTCAACTTTTTATACAGATTTGTGTCGAGCATTTGTGAAGGGAGACATTCCATTAGGTAAAATAAACAATCCCTGTCTTAAACACTTTTTGGAAAAGTACATTGAAAAAAAAAATGCCTGATGAATCCACCTTGAGAAAAAACTACCTGCAAGATATATATCAAGAAACTCTTGCAAAAATACGAGAAAATATCAAGGAGGGGCCAATTTGGGTTTCAGTTGACGAGACAACTGATGTAGAAGGCCGATACATTGCCAATATTATTGTTGGAAGTCTCTGCTCAGATTCTCCTTCAAAACCATTTCTTTTAAATTGCCAGGAGTTGGAAAAATGCAATCATGAAACAATTGCAAGGTGAATGATGAGGTTTTCAATGACTCCATGAATCTTCTTTGGCCAAATGGTGTACAACACGAAAAAGTCTTTTGTTTTTATCAGATGGAGCTCCGTACATGATCAAAGCAGGAAAGCATCTTAGAGTTTTCCAAAAATGCTTCATGTCACATGTCTCGCTCACGCATTCCATCTTGTGGCTGAATCAGTTCGGTATGCTTTTCCTGAGGTAGATTCCTTGATTTCAACTATTAAAAAGATTTTTTTAAAAGCCCCAAGCCGAGTGGGAATTTTTAAAGAAAATTATCCTGAATTGCCTTTACCTCCTCGACCTGTAGTCACCAGATGGGGAACTTGGTTGGAGGCTGCTATGTACTACGATACGAATTTTGAAAAAATAAAGAACGTCATATCAAAGTTGGATGGCGAATCAGCTTCAGCCATTTCGCAAGCTCAGAAATTGTTGGAAAATCCGAATTTGAAAAATAACCTGGCATTTATTTCCTGCAATTGCGCTTGCATCGCTTTCACTATCACGCAACTTGAATCACATAACGTGACTCTATTGAAAAATATACAAGTCGTCAATGAAGCAATTCGCAAAATGGAAGAGGTCTCAGGGGAAATAGGAAAAACAATCCAGACGAAACTGCAAGATGCCCTTAAACAAAATCCATGCTGGAACGATTTGCTGCTGATTGCGGACATGATAAGTGGAAAGGAGGTGACAGCAAAATTTTCAATTGACTGGAATCCTTCTGACATAGCCGCTTTCCGAAACGCTCCAGTTACATCCATTGACGTCGAGCGGTCATTTAGCAGATTTAAATCAATACTGAGGCCCAATCAACGTAGTTTTACTTTTGAAAATTTGAAAATGCATTTAGTTTCAAATTGTTACCCTTACGATGGATAACAAGTTTTAGTTTTTACATTTTTAATTTATAAAATAAAAAGTTTATGGTATTGAAGAAAAAATATGAGAGTGTGGACCCTTTCAGAAGGGTTTTTACTGTTATTTTTCTCATTTGCATATTTTTATTGAAATCAATAAATTTTTATAAGTACATATTTGGCATTTGTAATTACATGAAAATCCTGGCCCTATTCATATTGATTTAAGTTTTAAATAAATATACTTCTTAAACTATTTCAAATCTCTCGGCGGAACTTGCCCGCTAGGGAGCGCGTCCCCCGGGTGGCGGATGGGGGATCCCTCTTATGAGGGGTGGTCTGAATATACTGAATAAAGACCCGTGGACCAACAGGTACCCAGTGCTGGGGGGTATAGCCCGGCCACCCTTCCTCCTGAGGGGACACAAATATTCAGGAGGCCAGTTGTCCCGAGGATACGGGGCCTTCTCTACTGGGCTAATCACCCGCAGAGAAGTACTTTCGATTCAAAGCAATTTAAACTGCCTCGGAACTGGACGGACTCATCGGATACGACACGGCGCTCGGAAGGACATCAGATTGGGAACGTGGAATATTAAGACGTTGACTGGTAAGGAAATAGAAATAGTGGAGGAAATGGAGAAATATAAAGTGGATATTCTAGGCATCAGCGAAGTAAGAAGGAAGGGTCACGGAGAAGTGTCTCTAGATAAGCAGCATATTCTCATATACTCAGGAATCACAGTAGGAGTGAGGGCAAAGGAAGGAGTTGGAGTAATTATGAAAGATAGCCTCTTTGCAAGAGTAGAAGAATGGGAACCCGTATCATCCAGAATAATTACAATGTATCTGGAGTTGTCGATTGGCAAAGTTGCCATTATACAGGTATATGCCCCAACAGAAGATGCAAATTTAATAGACAAAGATCAGTTCTATGCTGACCTAGAAAGGGAAGTCACTAAAAGCCAAACTAAGAACAGAGAAGTAATTATAATGGGAGACTTCAATGCTAGGACTGGGTGTGACTACAGAAGAGCGCATGGAGTAATGGGGCCACATGGAGGCGAACAAGTAAAAAATGGAAATGGCCAAAGGCTAATAGATTTCTGTGTGGACAACGACCTACTTATTGGCAACTCATTCTTTCCCCACAAGAAAGTACACAAAATAACATTTTCGGCTGAAGAAAGAAACGTAAATAGCATTATTGACTATCTCATATACAGTCGAAGAATCAGGAGAATGTTTACAGATGTCAAAGTAATCAGGGGAGCAGAAATTGGCTCAGACCACCTTCTGCTTATAGGAAATACTCAAATATTGCATCCAAAAAAGAGACGTCCAAGAAGCTACAAAAAGATTGACATTGCAAAGCTGCAATTACAGGAAAACAGAACACAATATTCAGAACTGTTGGACTTGAAGCTTAAGGACATAAACATGGAAGGAAATGTGGATGAAATATGGTCAAGAATGAAGGAAGCCATACTGGAAGCTGCAACGACTACTTGCGGTATTTCCACCATTTCAACAAAAAGGAAAAGGACCGCGTGGTGGAATGAAAGGGTGAAGGCATCAGTTGCAAGGAAGAAGGAGGCTTGGAAGATGTACCAAAGATGCAAAACCCCGGAAAATTGGGAACTCTACGTCAGAAGAAGAAACGAGACAAGGCTGGTAGTGAGAGTGGCTAAAAGAAAGAAGTGGGAGGAATTCGGCCAAAGCCTGCAAAATGACTATAATGAAAACGTCAAAAAGTTTTGGAAAAAGGTGAAAGCAATGAAGGGAAAGAAAAGTAAGCCAATAAGAAATATAAAAGATGAGAGGGGGAGATTGATCACTAATGATGAGGATATCTTGGAGAGATGGAGACGCCACTACTCTGAGGCTTTTTCAGGAAATGCAGAGGACTCAATGCCAAGTGGGAATTCAGAAGATGAGCACAATGAGGTGATCTGGGAGGAAGAGGTTGAAGAGGCAATTGAAAGGATAAAACTTGGCAAGGCAGCTGGCAAAGACGGTATAACACCCGAGCTCATCAAATTTGGTGGAGCAGAGCTGCTAAAAGCACTACAGCACCTCTTCCAGAAAATATATACTTATAAAGCTATCCCTATAGAATGGGAGTACAACATAATAATTCCTATTCATAAGAAAGGAAATACAAGTGAATGTGGGAACTATCGACCTATCTGTCTTTCGCAGGTTGTATACAAACTATACACCTCAATATTAGAAAAAAGACTGAGGATGCTGGTAGAGAAGAATTTAGAAGAGGAGCAATCAGCTTTCCGACCACAACGCCAAACCCAAGATCACATATATTCTTTAAGAACAATTATTGACAAGTCTTGGGATCGAAATAAGAGTGTCTTCTTGGCATTCCTAGACCTAAGAGCTGCCTTTGACTCTGTTCCTAGGCAAGAGATATGGAATTCCCTTTCCGATAAGAATATACCACAAGGATTAATTGATGCAATAAAATCCGCATACCATAAGTCCAAAGGAATAATTAGAATCAATGGGAGAGAGTCGGATATGTTTGAAATGAAGAAAGGAGTGAAACAAGGCGACAGTCTAAGTCCACTTCTATTCATTGTATTCATGGACGAAATCCTGAAGATATGTAAGCGAAGGACAGCTCGCACTACTGTCGGTAAATGGAATATGAGGACGATACTGGCGCAAGTGATGGTGTTTGCAGACGACATCGTCCTCATAGCGGATTCTGAAGAACGATTACAAGAGGCAGTGACAGAATGGGAGGCGGAATTGGAAAGGAAGGGGATGTCTATCAATGTCGGAAAGAGTAAAATAATGCATGTAGGCAGGGAGCAGGAAGTTGTCGAAATACGATGCAAAGGGGAAGTAATGGAGATGGTGGACGACTACACTTACTTGGGGACAGTGATAAGCAGGAATGGAAGATTGGACCAGGAAATCTCCAATCGAATAAAAAAGGCAAACAGTATCTACTATCAACTCAGTAGCACCATAATAGGTAAAAGAGAAGTAGAGAAAAACGTTAAAATGCACATTTTTAAAGCCGTTTATCTGCCTACCCTATTATACGGTAGTGAAAGTTGGACTCCATTAGAGAAACACCTTAGTCGATTGACAGCTACTGAAATGAAATATCTCCGAAGAGTGGCTGGTCGAACAAGGAGAGATCGAATCAGAAATGAGCGTACAAGAGAAGATCTCGGAGTTGCTCCTCTGAAAGATACTCTTGAAAAAAAACAACTTCGATGGTTTGGACACCTCTGCCGGATGGACGAGAACCGTGACCCCCGAAAATTTTTCGAAGCTGTGCCCATAGGGAAACGACCTAGAGGTCGACCAAGAAGGCAGTGGATAGACCACATTAGGACAATTGGCCAAAAGCGAAACAAGCCACTAAATGCAATGAAGGCTATGGCACGAGACCGAGAGGCTTGGTATGCATGGACCGAGGCACCTCCACGCTGAAAGGCACTACGGAGGAAGAAGAAGAAGAAGAAGAAGAAAACTATTTCAAATAATTACTAAAGCATTTTTTAATGATTTTGATTTTACATATTCTTCACTTTTACTTACATATTGCTAAAAAAATAACTACATATATATGTACATATTTTACTTTTTTTATTACATATAAATCCGGGCCCTACTGATCAGGCAGGATATTTTCTTTTCCTTATTCTTTTTTTTTACAGTCTGGATACAGATTTCTATGCTCCTGCATAGAGGTAGCAAAAATTGCTTTAGGTCTTCCTTTGGAGTGATAAAACCAACCATGCAAATCTTGCATAAGTTTTTCCAGCTCTTTCAGCCATATCATTAACTGCCCTTTAAGAAAACACTTTCCTTTTCGCCTCTGAATAGGCAGCATCTTTATCCTATGTAGAAGTGGGTCTCTGGAGGAAATTCTTATCAATGTTTAATCGAGAAAATAAATTTGTGCTCTTGACAGACACAAAATCACTTTATGATTTTCCATATATAACATAACATAATAAATAAGGCAGTATTATTAACAATTTATTAAAAACAGTATAAAAATAGTACTATTTATTGTATCAAGCCCCTTTAAAAAGCACAAATCTTGATTTGGTGCCTTCACCGCCAGACTACATCCAAGCCATTGCGGTTTTACATATAAAACCGCAATGAATAAACAGACGTCGTTTTCTAGTTGTCTCTAAACTTTTTGAATAGTGAGATAACAGGGCTACTTCTGACTTGGTGGTTTTTTTGTTTCGAACAAATTTTAAAACCAGTTCGTCAACATGATGGCAGCAAGCAAAGAGTAGTAATTCCCTGTCTAGTTTTTGTTCCAAAAGTATATTTTATACAAGGTCCTTTCAATCGCCCTGTATTAGACGCAGTTGTGTCACAGCACATTATTTGTACTTAGGCATCGAGGTTCCAGTCATAAAGTGCGTTTAACACAACTTTAGCTTGATCCTGGCCTTCAATCGCCCTGTATTAGACGCAGTTGTGTCACAGCACATTATTTGTACTTAGGCATCGAGGTTCCAGTCATAAAGTGCGTTTAACACAACTTTAGTTTGATCCTGGCCGGAAGAGCTCTCCAGTTTGGGTACAGCCAGAAGTTGATCCTTTTCTCCAAATGAAATCAGAATTGGCAGGCGTTCTTCTTTAGAACTTCTCATATCAAGTCCAGGTAATAATTTTCCACCATTTCAGACATATTATTCTGAAAATATGATTTTATAGATTCCGCTTTATCTTTTCGACTCTGTGTGCGAATACGTTGAACAGACGATTTGTTTATTGGAAAATTATCACAGCTAAGATCTAGTGCTTCTACTAAAGCCTGAAATATATAGACAGAATCCCTTATTTTAAATTGGCATCTATCCAAAGCTGCAACTAACTTAGGCGTGATAAAGTCTTTCCTTCCTCTTTTTAGTAGTTTGAGAACTTACTATTTGAGAGGGGGTTCCTCTAGGCTTTCATCAGAGCTGGTAAGTTGATCGTGATGTCCTTGCATTTGAATAGAATCTTGCGTAGTAACAGATGACGATAAACCTCCGACACACATTTTTTTCTCTTCATTCAATTTCCTTTGTCTTGCCCTTTCTTCTTTTTCAGCTAACTTTTTGTCCACACCCGCCTAACACCCTGGACGCCTTATGTAAAAATATTATACCTTCTTCAATTTTCATCCGTTCCAAAGCATCAGTGTGTGCTGTATCAAATAAATTAAATTATCTAAATTGTTCTTAAAGTCCTCCTCACGGCGTTTGTAAATATCTTGTATTTTTTAAGAAATTTTTTGAACTTCCTCCAAACATGGTGAAGATCCGCAAGTTTTTTTACACAGTTAGGTATAGCTCTGGTAGGGATTCTAGCTTTTTCCCAAAATATAATACACTCCTGAATGACGAGATTAGCATTTTCACTAACAGTCAATTTAACTTCGCGAATGTTAAAAAAAAGTACTGCAAGAACTTGATAATTAGATGGTTACTTTGCGCCTGTTATTTGATAATTTACGACACCAACTAAGAAAACACATTTTTTATTGTTTCTTAATTCCACTGCCACCTTTTAAATGTAAAACAATACATGTTAATCGCCAGAATAATTGAGAAAAAATGACACCGTGAATACGCACCGCTACTGCCGCGCAACATGTGTGAACATGATTTGATGCAAGTTGGCACGGGTTATCGTACTCCAAATAAGGTAAAAATTTATTTCCGAGTGTTTTAGAGGCAAATGAACAAAACTAACACCGTTAATAATTTAAAACTTTGAAAAATAAGGGACACCCTAATATACACACAAACACACACACACACACACACACACACACACACACACACACACACACACACACACACACACACACACACACACACACTAATATATATATATATATATATATATATATATATATATATATATATATATATGTACATGTACGTATGTGTATATATAATGTTTATTTAACCCTAAAATAGATTCAGGGGTAGCATTTTTTTTTTTTTTTTTTTTTTTTTTGTTGCAATATTACTGATTCCCTCAAGAACTGTAATTTAATATCATGGGATATTAAGTTTTGTATTATCATCATCTTGAACAACATTAAAAAAAAAAAGAAAAAAAAGAGTCAAAAACGAACCTTTTGTGAACATATACAACATGAAAATTTTATACCTTATTTTATTATTATATTATCTTGAACTAAATCAAGGGTAAAACAGGTAAAAGAGAAATAGTGTAATACAATATTTATAATCTATGGGATTTCTTTATAAAAGAGATTTCAGCATTTAAGTTAACTTAATGATTTTAACACCTTAATGCTATTTTAGAAAAAGGCAAGATATTAAGTAATATTAATTTAATTTTTGTTAAATAAAATCATACTTGGTTAATACATACTCAGACAATCGGCTTTACTGACAGACAACTTTATTTCATTTTTCAATTCAAATGAGTTGTAACATTTAAGTTCTATTAAGTAGACTTCGACCATTGCATAATTGAATCCGGCAAGGATAGCCTGAAAAGATAAAAGACTATAAATAAAAAAGTTACAAATGTTTTAAATTCAATTATAAGCCCTTTGACTGTTATTTCTGTGCTAATAGCATGTTTGTGTGCCACGGAACAAGCATTTCCTCAAGTACTACAAACAAATTTCTGTAACTCTGAACAGACTCTGTCTCATGTTTGTGTGCCACGGAACAAGCACCTTCTCAGTACTACAAACAAATTTCCGTAACTTAGAACAGACTCTCTCATGTTTGTGTGCCACGGAACTGGCATCTAGCTGCTCCTGAATTAACAAATACTTATTGAGTGGTCAGTAGGTAATGTAGGCACCTTCTTTTCAATTTTTGCTAGCTTTCTGACAGTTAGCCTTCAAACTTTTTAAATCTGTTTTTCTTTTACCAGTTCAAGTACCTCAGTATAATTTTTCTGTCGAACATGATATCTCGGTTAAGTTTTATTTAAGTCCTTGATTATTTGAGTGTTTAAAGAATAGTGATTTAAATAAAATTGTTCAGAGGAGAAAAAAAAAATGTTTTAACGATAGCAATGAGTCTAAAGTGGATGAATAAAAAATCCAGAATGGAATATTTTATTAAGCAATCAAAAATTTTTTAATTTAATGATAAAAAATGTTTATTTAATTTAGAAGTTTTTAATTTTTTTCATTTAATTTTAATTTTTATTAAATTTTATAAGATTCCAAAAAAAAAAATTAGGACATAGCACAACCGCACCCTCTTGTAACACCCAATCAAGTCAAGCCTTCCACGGCTAAGCTATTTTTAAATCCATTTTTACATTGATTTATTGTTAGCTAACTATCATAAGGCATGATTCAGGAGAAATAATTCTTTGAGTAAATGTTTGATGCCCCAAAACCAAATTAATTAAATCACAAATACCTCTGCCACAAGAGCTATAGCACTTATGTGCATAAAGATAAAAGTTTCTCTAGACGGGGGAGCAAACTACACCATTACGATGAACGATTTATCAACACTTTTGTATTAAAAATAATAATTTAATTGAACTAATTAAAAGTCATTGAATTAAACTGTTAAACGAGAAAGTTAAATAATGGAGGATCAATACAGAAAATTATAGGGCAAACCATTACAATCTAATACAGCCTTCATGCACAAGGCCTTTGTTCAATTGCTATCTCCATCAAAAAGTGTATGAAAGAGTAGAAAACATAGAAATGATTCTGTTATAATGCAGGAGTTAAATAAATAATATGAATACCTTTCGTTCGATTGGTGCTTGATCTGGGTAGTAGCCATACCAACTAACAAGAAGCTTCCAGCAATCCTCAGGTATTAGCTCGTAATCAATATTCTCGGCTAATCCTTTCTTTAAGTCTACACCATTAGGAGCTGAAATAAATAATTAAATAGGCATGCTCTAATTAATTTAAAAAAAAAATTAGAACCTGACTATATGACAATTCAATACCTAAAGCTAATGGACTAAGCATTAGTCAAGTTTTTAATAACAGGAAAACAAGAACGTCTGAGGATATGAAACTGAATCTCATTAAATTAAAACTGATGTCCTCTTTGTTGATCAATTAGCCTTCTTATGCTAAAATTAATTTGTTAAGGAATCCAGTTTATTTTTTAATTCATTACAGAGATGCAAAACAATTATTTTATTTTGAAACACAAAGTAGAAACAAATTATTTTAGCTTAATTTTGAGTAATTTAAAAAGAACAGCTGAAAAAATATATAACTATTACAAACTGAATGAATGAACGATAAACATTGAGTGAAACACACCCTAGCGCTTCCTGGTAGTCTGGAGCTCGAGCTAAATTTTTCATTCCTAACCCACCATCGTCATGAACAGATAGGCTAGTTGTTTTTGTAATATATTTAAATACTTAATAATGCTAACGAGTTATTACTGTAGTTTCTGAAGAAAAAAAAAATTGTTTTAAAAATTAAAAGACATATTTCTTCAAAATTACCTTACTATTTAGCAATGATCTAATATCAATAATGACTAATGAATACATCACTTAAATTGTCCTTATTCACTATTTAGGGGAGGAAGAACTATAAACCAATATATAATAATAATAATGTTAAATTAACCAAATTAAGTATTACATTAAATATTAACCAAATACACTTGGCCTATCCAGTGCAAGACTGGTCTAAATAAAAGATCAATTTTTTCAGGACAGCCAATTAAAGCTTCTACTTTTCTCTTCTTTTGATATCCATCATCTGCTTTATGTGACAGTTAAAATGTTTCATGAATCATAACTATCACGGTCCAGAAGCGATCTTGCATATTGAAGTATTTAATAAAGTTATAATGGGAGGTCTGTGTGTGTGAATGTGGATAACTGAATTAATATTATTTAAATACAATCGACTACGTTTTATTTGGCCATAAAGGGAAAATTTGTTTTGTCCCAATTAGGAGGACCCAATAAAGCGAAGATCTTGAATCCACACGTAAATGCAAAGAAAAAAGCCTAAATGCCCCAAACCACTGGGCTACCATACAAGTATGGTCATTGATGCCACAAATTGGACATATTTGTGGGAGAACCAAGTTACCAGGTTTAGACATATCTATTCTCATCTATTAATTTAATGACAGGGTCAAAATAAGATGATTAATTTAGCTGTTAAAATGTATTTACATTAACTAGGTGTTTTATAGTATGAAAATATATAAGAATTTGTATAAGAAATATACAAAATGACTCAAATTAAAATAACTATTTGTGTAGATTATAAATTATATTTACATAGATAAAATTTCGAAATAAGAAATGAATCAGAACATGTTTTTACGTCAATATTTTAAAAGGAAAGAATCCACTGTGCATTTTCACACTTTACTTGTAAACTAATGACCCATATAATTAGCGCAGTTTCTTGAAGTCCAAAGGTCTTCCCTCATTTTTTTTTGTAAAAAAGAAAGCGACATAAACTTTTCGATGCAATTTCTTGCTTATGGCAGAGAAACAGGCTCAGATTCTTAGGTTATCCGATTGACACCGGGGCTCCTAGTCTTAAACAATCTGTTTATTGGATAAGCTAAACTTTCAAAATGTTTCAGCCCAATTAGCCGATATTTTGTCCAAATGGTGATGTTTTACCTATATTTGATTCCGTTTTATTAAAAATAAAAAAATTAAGCGGTGGTTCCAATTATCCGATGACCCAATTAAATGGAGTCGACTGTAATTATATACTTATTATTTTTAGATTATAGGGCAGTTCCCATCTTTATAAGTCACCATAAAGAAAAGGGCTAAAAAAAAAATTAACATTATTATGTATTGGTTTATTGTTCTTTTATACTGAATAAAAGTTTGAGAAAAAATGCGTTTATTTATCATTATTAACATTAGATTATGGCTAAACGTTCAGGTTCTCATAAATTATATTTAATTTAGAAGAAATACCAGAATTAACCACATTAAACCAGAATCCTCAAAACTGACTGAAGCTACAGCCTGTTACATGTTTATATTTATAAAAATATACTTTTACAGACATTTTAGTTTTATTACTACAGGTTTATATGAATAAAAATCTAGTTTTACCGTTATTTTAATTGTATTGCTATAGGTTAGTTTTCTTATTATTGTTGTAGTTTTAGATTCATTATTTAGACTATTATCACTATATTTAAATTTATTGCAATCCCTAGTTCATTTTATAATTATTAATAAATTGCTATCATATAACTTTTTTTTTTAAATTATCTTCACAATAATTTAATTTATAATATTTCGGTGTTAAATTAGATATCCTATGGCTTATTTTTATTTTTCATTATTTTCCTTTAACCACTTGTTTACTTTCTATATATTTATTTACTCCCTAAATTAGTGTAACAGCGCTACATACATCAAATTCAGAAAGACGTTGCTTTCAATCGGGCAGGAGCTAATGAAAATTACATGGCACAACTTAAAGACTGATAGAGGACATAAAAAGCAGCCCAATATTGGTCAATAAGTTTAAAGAGGAAAATTGATCAAATAAATCAATAGGTTCAAGACAAGTCCAAGGATTTTTCTCTATTATTAATCTAACCAAAATCTATTTGGTCCGAAATATGTTCTAGAGGCTACTCATTCTCACTGAAGAACATCAACAAACAGAAGAGCCAATTTAATTTTTTGGCATGATCAAATTATTTGAAGATGTTTACCTAAAATTGACGAGTTGTCAATAGGTCCAGGGTTGCTTGATGGCTGATCAGACCTCATAATACCTATAAAATGCTTCATCGTTTTCATCCATCGGGAGTTAATTAGGTACCTAAAAAATAAATAAGAAATTAGGACACAAAACAAATTTTTAAGCCATTCAAAAGTATAAAAAGCTATAGATATATAATACCACTTACATAAATTTAGATAACCAATAAGACTTTAGACATATGAACTATAAGTTAATTCACTATGGGAGATAATTAATTATAAAATATGGTATGTATCTAATACTCTTTGTTCCTCCTCAGCCACCTGAAGAGGATGAAACTGCAGATGTGAGAAGCAGTCTCAAAAATAATTAGACCCCCCTGCTATGACCTTTCCTTCCGATAAAAGTACTACAAGAACTCCTCCTTGCGGCATAAATAGACAAACTAATGGCCTCTGACTGGAATAAGTCAATTATATGTGCTATACATAAAAAAAAAAAAAAAAAAAAAAAAAATTAAAAAAAATGATGTTGCTATGGAGCAATTAATGAGGTATCTTGCTACTAGTAATCTATATCCACTGAGTGGATATAGGTAAAATGAAGATCTAACTTAGCAAACCATTTCTGAAAGAGGCCATCAATATACAACTATAGTCGGGGAGATGAGAGTTGGTGACTGGGACGACCCCCTCCCTCGGCCCAGCAGTTCCCGCGCTTGCCCCTACCCTTCCAACAAAACCTAACCTCGCTACCTTCCCCTCCTTGCATTTATTGTGTGTTTGGTTGACTCTGAGTCAAGTGAGTTGATAGTTTGAAATCTGTGTTGTTTTTTGTATTATTAATTTCATCTTTTACATTATTTTAGTAGGTTACGTATTAGATAGGTAGATATTAGCTAATCGTCTTTCACTCGTGTTTGTTTTAGATTTAGTTACTGTAGTATAATGTGTTGCACATTACAATTTTTTTATATTTTAGGTAGTAATTATTTTTTTAGGAGCAGTACGATTTGTTTATATTTTAGGACAAGTAATCATTATCATTTTATTTATATATTTGTTTTCTTCTTTAAATTTAATTATTATGCCGAGGGGTTCAGGACGAAGCGGTCGAGTTGGTAAAATGGGCCATGGGGCGACATTACGATCTCAGTCTAGAATGTTTGTGAAACGGTTACATAATTATTTTTTGCAAGAGAAAAACAATAATGGAGCGTTGTTATCTTTCAACAAAGTACAACAGCGTGTAACAGATGCATTGAATATTGGCAAGAATACTGTTAACAGAATAATAAAGGAAAATGTCGAAGAAAATGAGACTCCTGGAAAAAAACGATATCGTCCAAGCCCAAAGTCTACATTGGACAGTTTTGATGAAACCGCAATTCGAAACCACATATATCAGTACTATTTAAGAAAAGAGGTACCTACAAGAAAAAAATTGATATATTCACTTGGAAAGGCAGAGCTTTTTACAGGAAGTACATTTACTTTATCGAAAGTACTGAAAAACCTAGGGTTCAAATGGAAAACCATTAATAACCGAAAATTTTTAATGGAAAGATATGACATTGTGAGCTGGCGATGTGAATTTCTTAGAAAAATTCGATCAAAGGATTTGAATAAATTAGCTTTTCTGGACGAAACTTGGGTAAATGCAGGACACACAGTCCGTAAAGGTTGGAGTGATGATTCTATGAAATCTTGTAGGAAAGAGCCTACAGGGAAGGGTGAAAGACTCATTTTAACCCACGCAGGTAATGTTGAAGGGTTTATTCCGGGAGCATTTTCAATGTTCAGGTCAAAGAAACAAGGGGATTACCACCTGGAGATGAATGCAGCAATTTTTCAGCCTTGGTTTGAAGATTTACTGAAGAATATTCCTCCAGGATCCACAATAGTAATGGATAATGCCCCATACCATTCACAACAGCTTCATAAAGCTCAGACTTCAAAATCAACCAAAATTGAAATTATTAATTGGCTGAGAAATAAAAATATCGATTTCGACCTCTCCCTAAAAAAAGCAGAACTGCTAACGATTGTTAAAAATAAAAAAGAAAATTATAAAACTTATCTGCTTGATAAGTTAGCAGAATCAAAAGGCCATGAAGTGTTAAGACTTCCGCCTTATCACTGTCAATTCAACCCAATTGAATTGATTTGGGCACAGATTAAAGGGGAAGTGGCAAGAGGAAACAAAACCTTCACAATTGCCGAGGTAGGATTATAAGGCAGTAAAAACATATTACGTTGATTTTATAAAACTGTTTACATTTATTTTTTTTTCCACTTTCAGGTTGAAAGATTAACAAGAGAGGCTGTCGCGAGGGTTGCTGCAGAACAATGGAAAAAAGTAATCTTGCATACAATGAATGTGATAGAAGAGGCCTGGAAAAAAGAAGGAATTTTGGAGGATAGAATTGAGGAAATGATAATTACATTGAGCTCGTCCTCTTCATCTCGTGATTCAGAAAGCAGCCAGGATGTTTGTTCAGAGCTTGATTTTAGCAATGAACCAGAAGCAGGTCCAAGTGGAATTGAGGGCGTTTACCCCCTTAGTGAATCAGAATAATTTAATATTATATATTATTTTACCATGTACATTATACAATTATAAAAATAAATTATATGGAGCCTAACCTCGATAAATATTTTAAGAGGTGGGTGAATCTCAACCAATGAGATATCTAATTCCAAAAAAAAAAAAAAATAATAAATATCTTTATTTATCAAAATTACTTTTTTACCACACGATTGATCTATTCATAGTTAACATAAGTTAACATATTTATTAATTTTTTTTTGACCTACATAAAACATATGATATATTTAAATGCTCAATTTTACTACTAGAGTCAAATTAGATACAGTCTGGTCAGTAATACTGCGGTGGAGGGGAAATTACTAGGAGGTGGGGGTAGCCCCGCCTCTCCTAACCCCCACCGCTCAATCACCAACTCTCATCTCCCCGAGTATAAAACTCACCACCTTTTCATGGATTTTAAAGAACATGAAAAGCAGTAAAGAGCTTTCAGACAATTTAACATATCTGAGAAACTTATATACATGAAGAAGCTAACACTAAAGGATATAAGATGTATGGATAGGATAATTTGTAAACAAATCACATATATTACATGCTGAAAAAGGACTCATACAAGACAATACTCTCAGTAGAGATCAAAAGCTTGTTTAACACGTTGAACGCCAAGCTGTATGGTCGTACCGCTGTTGGACTATTGGCTGGGGCCAAGGTCGAGTTTAATCTACCACTTGGCGTTCAATGTGTTAAACTTACACTTAAAGCCAGGAGAAACACGACAAAAAACCCTAATTACTTCCTTAATAGTTAGCCTTTGTTACCATTGGGCTGCATAAATGTTAAAAGGTTTCAGAGTTTAATTATCTAGGATCTCAAGTCGCCCAGACAATACCCCCCCCCACCCCCCAATTTTTAGATAAGGGGAATAATTACATCAGCCAACAAATGCTACCTCAAATTGAGACAGCACCAATGAAGGCATATACTTTCTAGAGAGATAAAGCTCCACCTCAATACCAGATAGGATGCCTTGTACTACTTCATACCAACTGAAAAAGAATTACCGTAAAATGAGGTGACATTGTGACTAATGGGGTGACTTTGTGACAAGCCTGTTTTTCTACAGTTTTTTAATTTCCCTCCTTAAAAAGAATCAGGTCAGGCAATTCAGTGTACTTGTCAGTTGGTCAGTAATGTGCTGCATCTTACTGGTCACTTATAACTTCTTTCATTCCATTTACCACGGTGCTTTATTTCAAGGTTTCAATGAAATGAAAGAAGTTATATGTGGCATGTGTTATATGTAGGATGCAGCATATTACTGACCAACTGACAAGTACACTGAATTGCCTAACCTGATTCTTTTTAAGGAGGAAAATTAAAAAACTGTAGAAAAATAGGCTTGTCACAATGTCACCTCATTTTAAGGTACCATATTTTTTGAGGATTGAAGAGAGTGGAAGCGACACACGAACAAGGAGCAATAAATGCTTTTAGAGATACTAATGCCGTGAGAATAGTGAAGCTAAGTTGCTAGAGATATGCAGGGTACGAATTTGGAGGATGAAGGAATGCCTAAAATATTGCTTAATCTTCCAATGCATAAGAAAGACCAAAGCTAAGACAGTCAGATGGAGTGGCAAGAAATGCTGGCAATATTCTGGGAGTTTCATGATGGTATCATCTGCTGCTGTTCCTTAGGTTAAGATTTAGGAGGTGGCGGCTCCTGAAATTCCTTGGTAATAGTAGGATGACTACATGAGCTATTAATATTAAGGACGGTGCCAGTGCCGATTGAAGAAACACTGGGCATGGGATTGAGGGGGAGGGGTGGGAGGACTCGGGACTTTTCTACTTTACTCCCCCTATGATTACTTGTATGGAACAGTTACCTTGGAGGTTTCTTTCAAATTATAACACATGAGGGTGGCGGGATGGCCGAGTGGGCAAACGCGTCAGAAAATACGCGTTGCCTATGGCAACATCTGTTTGGGAACATGAAGATAGCAAGTTCAAAAACCCGGAGCCAGGGGAAAAATTTAATTAATCTCGGCATCTATCCCCCACCCTCTCCCCTGGCCCGGGAAACCCCGTATAGCCTACAAGGCGAGGAAGGGGAGGAACAAAAAAAAAAAAAAAAAAAAAAAAAAAAAAAAAAAAAAAAAAATTATAACACATGATCAATAAATATGAATTCATTGTAAAAAAGTTAAAAGGTTAAGTGCATATATTTCTCATTTATTGTTTAAAAGTTAATAATGAATGGATTTGAATTGTATTCATACCTCGGAAATGATAATAAGAAAGCTTGGCAAATGTTATAATACATACAATATATAATACATACAGCTAGGAAGTATCAGAACAACCACGACATGAAGCTTTTTTAGTGAAAAAAGAGGATTTCGTTGGCGGTGTTATAATTATAAATGTTGTCGTAATAAATTATGTTAATTTGTATGGAGAAGGAGAGGATTTATTCAAGGTTTGTTTAAAAAAAAAAAAATCAATGAATTTTATACTATTTAATTCATTTGACAAGTGTAATTTGTATTTGGTTATGTATTAATAAAATAATTTAAATATACATGTGTTTTTTTATGTATGGTTAATTAAAAAGTAACAGATATAGAAAGTAATCATAGGGGGAGTAAAGTAGAAAAGACCCGAGGACTCGGTTAGAGGTGGGGAGAGGAGATAGATGCCTGCATCAGTATGGTTAGGAAGATCGCTCAAATCATTAACGAGAGTTTACTTATCATTTTCAATAAAGTCGGTCTGACATGATACCTAAACACCTTTCCTATTATTCCTAATTGCGTTAGCATATGTTCTATTGTTAATAAGACTATTTTCATCGTTAATTTTTTTTAGCAGCATTATATGGAATTTTTTTTTGGTATAGCAAACTTTTATTTCCTGTTCTTCTTTTGATTTTGTGCAACTACTGTCTAAACTAGAGCGATTAAGATTACAGTTTACACAGTAGGGTATGACGGTATCACATGGTTTCCCTTCGTGTTTTGGGTTTGCACAAATGGCACAGATATATTCATATTAAGTTTACAGCACAAGTAGAAATAAACTTGATTTATAATACATAGTATAATAATATCTTTTAAACAATTAAAAATTCTTTGGGAAGTGTTATAACTTAATACAAACAATTACTTAATACCATAAGAACTGCAATTAATGTTGAATATGGTCGACAGTACGGAAATAGAGCATTTAGTGAAATTTGAATAATGCTATGGCCTTTGACCCCTGGCATTCAGAACAGGAAAGGTTCTCTTTCTGACCAATATCACTGGCAATGAATTCATGAGCATTTATACATAATAAATTACAAAGTGATTTGAGGTAGAGAAAAATCAACAAAAATATGAACTACCAAAATGTTAAATAAGGAAATAAATAAGTTCCAAAAATTGGGTCAGTGACAAATTTAAATAGCAAACATGAACATAACACCATAAGAATTAAGTTGAAAAGCATTATCACCTATAATGGAGTGAATAATGTACTGTTCACCTCATTCTACAATACTTACAATGACATATCTATTTACACAAGACTTACATTATCAAAAAACAAAACAATTATTCTAAAACTTTTAGTGATCAGTTCTGGTTAAAACGTTATCACCACTATTAATTCATTTGGTATGATTTAAAGTAAATACTGGCATTCAGTGAGAGCTTTAAGCATATTCCTAACACAATGATTAAACAATATATTTCAACATCATCATGACTTAACACATATTAGTATAACCATACTGCTTTGATTTATTTATTAAAAAACAGATCAAATGGGAGGATTTAAGGAATAAAATGTAGTTACCATTTTTCGCCGGCTACTACAGATTTTGCCAATTTACATGATAGTATCTCCTTTTGCTCTTCAGGAGAAGGGCTATCCTCCCTCTGTTCTCCCATTTTCAACTTTATCAGAAGAAAGCGATACGGTTTTTGTAAAAGATTGAATAACAAAAATTCCTTATTGCCTAAGAAAGAAAATACGAGACTCAAAACAAATACTAAAATGACCGTTACTACAACAAGCATCACGACTCATGAAACACTAACAGGGAGGTTACAAGTTCCGGAGATAAGGTTTCCACTAATTATTCATTTCAACTATTATTCTTTAAAATTCAGCTACAGAAAAACGATGTATTGAAATAAAATATAAATTTAAACGTTACAATCAAATATTGCAAACAATAGTATTTTCAAATGACATTTCCGCTGTTCTTCCATAGAAAACATATTTCGAAGAAACAGATAGGTACGGTTTTCTGAAGATGTTAAATAAAAGAAGTAACCTGTCGCCTAAGAAAGTAAGCGCCAAACTTAAAACAAGTGAAAGTAAGAGCGTAACTATTTGGAACCTAATAGTAACTAGTAAGTATAAGCATCACGACTCTTGATACACTAACATGGAGTTCCGGGGATAAGATTTTCACTGGTTTTACATTTAGACTATTATTTTTCTAAGTTAATTGATAGAAATGGGATGTATTAAAATAAAATTTACATTTAAATTAGTTGTTCATGGAAATTCCATATTTACAACAGTGGGTTAATAAAAATCCCATTAAACATAAATTAATTATTCATCATTCAATTTTATTCCGTGAGTATGTTTAAGATTATTTTTAAATATTAGAATGTTTATTAATATCATTCAGAGGAAAATAGATAAAGCAGAAATAATGAAAGAATTGTCAACGTGTTTTGAAACAAACATTAAATTAAATACAGTTTAATAAATTAGAAAATATCTATAATATTTGTAAGTTATATTTCTAAAGAAAAAATTAAAAACCTGAAAGAAGAATTTCGCCTGCAGATGCATTGCTGGCCTTATACATTCGCCCCCCCCCCCCACAGCAATGGCGTCATGTGTGCTACAACTCCTAAAAATGTATTAAAAAGTAAATCCTTAACTATTTCGTACAACTTTATAGTAGAAGTTTAATCCATTTAATATTTTTTTTACATTGTTGCTTTATTCATTCGCTAAAATTATCTAATTTTTGTGTGTTGTGGTTGCCTTACCTAAAAGCTTGCACCGCGTAAATATAATGAATACAATTCAAGTTGCTGCGACCCGATCGTGGAGATTTTAGTTTTGCCCCAGCAGAGACAACTTTTTTAGTAAGGCCTTCTAGGAAGGAGTAGGCGAATTCATTGGATTTTGTGTAATTATTGAAACCATTCTGAAGATAGAGGACTATTCTGTGTTTATTGGAGAAACTCTAGAATGCGATTTAATTTCCAACAAGTAAGTTCCTTTTATGCATTGTCCGAACGGAGAAGGAGTTAAGTCCTGGAAGTGGAGAAAATAGCTTCAGCTTGTTGGAACCATAGGGCTGGATTTATTTTGTAGAAGACAGGTAGTCTTCTGAACGGGTGTCACCAACTCCAAATTATTGGAGGGGACGAATCAATATTCTCATACATAGGTAAAAATTCAAGAAGCTAAAAAATGAAATAGCAACACCAAAAACAACTGTTGGAACATTTAATTCCTCCTCCAATGATGTATTTTAAAGGTATTTATATGAGTTGCCATTTTATGTCACTGTTAGAGTATGAGAAGTCGTCTCCCTCCAAAATATTGGGGGGGGGATGCGTCCCCCCCTGTCCACCACGGCGGTATAGCAATCTAGATGGTCCGCTCAAAGCTCCAAACTGGTAGATGAGCTCTCCTTCCTGTTTAGGTATAGTTGATATGCCCTTCTTTTCTTCCTCACCTGTGATGCTGAAATTTTTTTTGTAGTGTTCCGGGGTCACCAGGTGCGTCGTCTGGTGAATAGGCGGGGTGACTAGTGTGTCGTCAACTGAGTCACCAGGGTGATGCTAAATCAGAAGATGAAGACATCGTGCATAACAGGAATCAAGGAAGAAGGATAGTGTCTCGAGGGTAGTTATGACGTCACGAACGTGTTGCTCAGTCGTAGCTGTAAGAAAGAACGGTGAATACTATTCAAAACCTTGAGAGGACGTAGAGAAATAGAATGAAATCAATATCATTAAAGTGATTTTTAATTATATGAGGCTATTGTCCCTTCAACATCAAATGGCAGGAAGACATTAGTAAAGAACTGAATGCTCATGAGAGGATATGTACCTGGGTACTAGAGTATGCACCTAATGGAGTTATTTGTTATTATCAATTGGATCTTTAAAATAAAGGGATATGGCACCAAAAGGCCATTAAAATATTTATTTAATAATTTACCATTTTCAATCAGAGGTTTTTTAAGAATTATTTCTTCAGTCTCCCCTCAGATTCTCCACTTTTAAGTCCTGCAAATGAATTTGAAATTTATAGAAGCATTGGTTGAATAATGAACTTAAATTTATTTAAAATATTTGAATTTTTTGCTAGGTTAATTGGATTAGATAAATATATGAGACTAGGTTTTTAATATTCAAGCTTTGGGAATAAATTGTACAGTTCATCAATGCAAAACAGTAGTAATTAAAGGAGTTTCTCGTCATTAAAGCACTACCCTGTAATTTTACGAAAACATTGTATGCTGACAAGTTTAAGAGGTTTTATTACTACATTAATTTGTTAGGTACCCACCGCTAGTAAGGAGATTAATTATGTGTTAAGTATGTTATTTCATCTTTTATACACGCCTTGAATAAGAAACTTCTTACGACCCTTCACTGTAATGCCACTAATAGTTCCTGAGAAACTTCAGCCACAACAAATACGATTGCACCATATGAGAGAGTGTTAAATTTACTTTTATGTGCTGTAATCTTCAGTGCTCAGAATGCTTGACAGAATTGGAAGCTTTTAAAAGTTTCAAAAAATGCAAAGGGAAACTGTATTAACTTGTAGCAGTGTTGTCCATATATATCAATCTTGTGTTATCAATTTTTTCTTTTTTCGAAGTTCTTTATATTTAATAACATTCTATGCATAAAATATTATTGATTATGTTAGTAGAATGTAGCTAGTTAAATATTAA
Source organism: Aelia acuminata (assembly GCA_911387785.2). Taxonomy (NCBI): domain Eukaryota; kingdom Metazoa; phylum Arthropoda; class Insecta; order Hemiptera; family Pentatomidae; genus Aelia; species Aelia acuminata. Next base: position 17,877,720 of record OU426980.1, read on the forward strand.
TATCATGTAAAAACTATATAAATATTTTTTCTTAATTTGTGCTACCATATGGCAACACTGTCAATAGTTTTTTAAATTACGAATCATCTGTATTAATTAATGTTGAAAAATATCTGCGTGTACGAGTGGAATTGTTAACCTTATATGGAATAAATAAAATAGTAATTTCAGTATATGTTTTGTTCCTTGTTGTAATCTGAATTCATTGATTGGTGCAACCAGGCGCGGTTCCAGAAAAATTTTTCGGGGGGGGGGGATTGGTCGGTATGAAAAAAAAAAAATAGCACACTTTATTTGCTTATGCTTATACATTAAGTTCATATAAAAAATTCTAGTCAAAATTAAACTAAACTTCCCTAAAAAACTCGTAAAAGTTAGATGCGTAATTAATATTTTAATTCATCCCATTAATTTATTTTCATCGAAATTTCGGGGGGGGGGGATTGATCCCCCATATACCCCCCCCCCCCTGGGACCGCCACTGGGTGCAACCATAAGTACCAAAACTGGTGACTACGACGTGATCGTGAGTAAATAGTTCAACTATATTTTTTTTATTTAATCGTAAGCACGATGCCTAATGAAGATAAATATTTGGTAGAACGGAAAGAAGCTTTTCAAGACCAAGGAGCAGTGGGAATAGTACCTCGTGAGTTTTGTTGATGGGGTTAAGATAAGAACAGTTTACTATCAATGGTATAGTAAGGGAAGAAACCAAATTTAAATATTTAGTGCCCTAATTGGAACCAAAATACGTGGAGAACATTTGGGACATCATTAACTCCGAAGAAGGAGAATATAAATATAAAACCGCTAAAATAAGGCTTCTGGTCATTTTTTGTGAAAGTGAAGACAAACGCATTAAACTTCTGGTGACCGCTTTTGAGTTAGGCGATCAAAAACCTAGTCAATTTCTGCGCCGGATTAAATCATGTGCTGGGGATGACGTCACAGAAAAAGTTCTTCGTACATTATTTATTGAAAAGATGCCGGATTACGTCAAGAAAATGTTATTAATTATTGAAGAAAATTGAGACAAGCTTGCCGAAATGGCGGACAAAATCGTCGAAATGAACCCTTCACATTCCGTTTATTCAGTTAAACCTAAAAGCGGATAGAGAAATTGGGAAAGCAAGTAGAGTCACTTCGTGTTAGACTCCGAAGCCGAGGACGAAGCTGAAGCAGTAGTTCTAATGGAAGCAAGAAACGTTTTCAGAGTCAGCGTAAGTACTCTTTTTACCATTTTCGATTTGGAAATAAGTGCTACCCAGAGAAATGTAAGCCCCTTGTTAGTGGAAGGCGGAAAAATACAGCCAGCAGAAGAATTAGCGGCAACCTCTTCTGGCCCCTGGAAGCCACAGATCACGCCTATTTGTGACATTGTGGTGACGCCTAATTCTTTTAATGTATTTTGAGGGTTCATAATTTCTAACAAAAGAGTTCATTGGAAGGATGGTCCGATTCCGAACGGAAAAGGAGTAAGTTCATTTTTGTGTTTTCCTAAGGGGATCGCGTTTTTTATTGAAGACAAAAGTATTGCTCTAAAACTGAAAAACTGAGAGGCACAGTTACTAGTCTTTGGAGTACATTAAATAATTGGGTGGTATTACGGAAAATTTCAACAAATGCTACAGCGAAACTGCATTAGCCTATTCTTTAATGTATTTTGAGGATTGAAAATTACATCATCTAAAAGGAAAATTAACATTCACTCACATGCTGCGATCAAATATGACTCTGTGGCTGAAGTTTATCAGGAGTACAGTAGTAAGTACAATAACGGATCTTGAAATTTTCAGACAGCGGGCGCACTTTTTTATTTTACTGTATAAAATTTTCATTGAAATTTTTTTCATTTCTATTAAATAAAGCACTTTGTTGTCTTCTACATTCCGCTTCGGAATATCTTCTTTTCCGATTTGTATAGATAGATAAGTTTTGCTTTAACTTATCGAGATGTACGCTTAGCTTCCTAGTCATGTTTCGTTTGTCAACTGAACCAATACTGGTAAGAAATATTTCTTCTATCTTGGTTTTTACTTTGACTGAACAATTATCTGGATTATTGAAATAATTGGTAATTATTCGCATATTATGACGTAGAAATTCGATTTTATCCGTCCGTCTTTGCTTCCATGGCGACAATATTTCATTGCGTTTGGAATCTTGACACTTTTTCGATGCCTTGATCAAGTCTAGCTTCTTTGACACTACCCTACCTCCAATGTCCTACTACATTGTTCAGAACTTTAAGAATAAATCGTGTCATTTCATCATTGACAACATTTACTAGATTTTTGGTTTTAATGCAATACGGCACTCTTGAAAGTATCGGTGTGCATTCAAACAGTAAGCCTGAAAACTTAGCATTTCCAGCCAATAGCGAATCACGAATTTCACTCAGGCCTTGTGGGCTTACATCATTATTTACTACTTCAGTCACATTTGTTCGAGTTTCAATAATGTTTCCCAATGTTCCACCGGTATGCGTTGACTCCTGGTTTAGGCTTTTAACGATTTCTTCCTTGACATTAGCTCTGAATCAAATAAGAGCTTTCGTGTTAAAATTTGTGCCACCTGGTTTGCACTTTGTTGGGCGGGGACCATAACTGGAGGGAATAATTCTCTCCAATGAATGAGGAGCTTGCTTCTGTATGCCGTCTTTTCTTTTTATGAAATTATAGCCAGATAATAAGCACGGATAGCTGCTTTATTAATATCTTGGGTTTGTCTCATACGTTGGGGCCCATTCCTGGCAGTTGGCTTGTCAAGTTCATACGGGAGACCGATCGGTCTCCAAACTCGAGTCAGGTGATGATGTGAGCCAGATGATATTAAGGTTGCTGGTCTTACGGTTCCCTACAACATCGGGGCTACCGCTCGCATTGCCTGCCGATGTCGAAGGCTGGTGATCTATTCTCTCCAGAGCAGCCCTTACGCTGGATTCGGTTTGTGATATCTTTCTTTATTTACAATTTTATTTTTGAACATATTTGTATTCACAAGTTATACAACATTTACTTTTAATCATATTTACAAATATTGTGGTATGTATAAATTTGAATGCACATTCACAGATATAAATGAAATCGTATTTATAAATAAAAATATGCGTAACTCTTTCTGTCGCAAACTTTGCTTGTGGCAGTATTTAGAGACTCTAAATTAATATATTAAATTAATGTATTGAATAAGTATCAATGAATATTGGATTCTTTTCCAGAGGTGACATTTTTATTTTATTTTATTTTAAGAAACATGTGGCATGGGGTGAATGAAAATAAAGAAACAAATCTAAATTGAACTCCATATTTAATTTTATTGACAAAATGTAAATCATTAATACTCTCCGTCTCCTCAACCTCCGAACTTCTCGCACTTCCTCGAACTTTTCCTCCACTTCTCTCCTCTTTTCTTCCTCCGTTTTAAATCGTCTTCCCCCCACTCTCTTCAGACTTCTTCCGATTGGCTGGCTATCATAAAATTTCCCTTCCTTGCTATATGCGTTTTCCAGCGGCCCCTTTGCCGGGGCAAAACCGGGGTTTATGGCCCCAAATTTTTCCGACAATCTTCTTAGATATTTCCCTTGGTGAATGTCGGCAGCATTTTCGGTCCTTGGCTTTACTTATTTTAAATTTCTTTCTTTTTTTTTTTTTTTTTAGATGGAAAACTCTTTATTGATATTATTACATTCTGTCTCATTCGAGATATTGGTAATAGTGCTAATTGAGCACATTCATACATTATTTACAAAAAATATAAGTATACAAAGAAATAAAAATAAAAGCTCAAAAAAGAAAGAAAAAAAAATCTTAATCACATTCATACACTATTTACAATCAGGCTGGAGAACCCGGAGGCAGGCTTTTCTCTCCACGGAGGAGGGAAAAGCAAGCCTCAAGAGGTTAAATTTCTAGCAACAGGTTTATGGCCCCAATGAATTCCAAGGCAGTATTTCCAGGACCTTGCCGCCTTCAAGTAAAACTGACCACTGGGTTTGAGCACATACAGTATTTTACATATTATCATTTTAAATTATTAATCTAATAGAATTGCCCTATCATATCAGCATCCACAAAAAGTAATTTCGGTTTATCCCAGAAGTCGCTTATCAAAGTCACTTATCTCTTGTAATCCTTATTCGGTGAAGCTATACTATACCATGTTTGAAAGGTCACAGTCCCAAGAACATTTCATATATCAACACAGTGTCATTCATTTACTCAGCCAAACGTTATAGTGCTTTGAAAATGGAGATTCCAGAAGGTCATTTTCGTCATATTTTGTTTTTTTACTTCCGAAATGGGAGAAATGCAGCTCAAGCTCATCGAAAATTTCGTTCCGGAAATTTTGATGTTAACGATGAACCCGTTAACGATTGGCCCTGGCAACCTGATAACGATTGGCCCTGGCAGGCCAATTGCTGAAAAAGTCGATAAAGTTCTTCAAAAAATCGAGGTGGACCGACATATTTCATCTCGTGACATCGCTATGGAGCTAAATATCGACCATAAAACAGTTTTGAACCATTTACATAAGAATGGATACCAAAAGAAGCTCGATATATGGGTTCCACATGAATTAACAGTAAAAAATTTAATGGACAGAGTTTCCATTTGTGAATCGCTCTTGATACGAAATCGAGCCATTTTTGAAAAGGATGATTATGGGTGATGAAAAGTGGATATCGTACGACAATGATGTGCGAAAAAGATCATGGTCGAAGCCCGGAGAAACTTTATATACAGTGGCAAAGCATGGATTGACACCAAGGAAGGTGATGCTGAGTGTTTGGTGGGTTTCCAAAGCATTTTTCATTATGAGCTGCTCGAACCTGGCCAAAACATTGATTCGACTCTCTACAGTCAACAAGTAATGCGGTTGAAGCAGAAGATTCAATAAAAACCAGAATTGATCAATAGGAAAAGCGTTGTATTCCATCACGACAATGCTAGACCACACACATCTTTGGTCACTCGGCAAAAATTACGAGAGTTTGCTGGGAAGTTTTGATGCATCCACCATATAGCCGTCTGGCTATCATGTGTTTCGTTCTCTTCAGAACTCTCTTAATTGTGTAAAGCTGGAATCAAAAGAGGCTTGTGAAAATCACTTGGGTCAGTTTTTCGCCCAGAAATTACAGAACTTCTATAGAGACGGTATAATGGTTTTACCGAAAAAATGGCAAAAGGTCATCGATCAAAACGGCACATATATCATTGATTAATATTTGAAATTTATATAAATAAATTCGCTTTAAAAAACATGAAAATTACCGAAATTACTTTTTTTCCAACCCAATATTTTGCATATTATCTAAAATAAATATGAATAGAAGAGGCTAATATATCACCTTATTTGACTATTATAATAATAGTCAAATAATAATAATAGTATAATAATAGTATTATTATATCTTAATACAGGAAGCCTCTCCCATTTATCTACACTAAACCTTTTCCACTTTTATTTGTAGTGGTGATGATACGAGTATATTCTGCGATTTTCACAATTCCCAAAACATTAAATACCTCCTGATGTACTTCGAGTTAAATGCAGCTTTCAAATCAAGAACGCTTGGAATAAAGTGCTTCTCCCGTCCCAAGTCTGTTCTAATACATTTTCTGATGACATGGCTGTCTGTCCCTTACATTTCCAGATCATTTTGTCTGTAGATATGATCCTTCATTGATTCCTTTTCTAAAAAAAATAGTTAAATTTTGATGGATATTAATAATAACTCTAAAGCCTAAATCCTCTGAAACTTTTTCTGAATCGAATTTTTGTATAAAACAATTTTTTAGGGGTTTTAATAACATTCCTTGCTACTGGTTGAATGTATTATGTACTGTTTTATTCTAAAGAGCTCCTGATGTAAAAATTTCGTTCCGTCGAGGATTGATAAAGTTTTGTATAATTAAACAGTGCAAATATTTAATGTTTACTTATCATCGATATGCTCTACTTACTTCTTTTATGTGCATTTATAATCTTGATATCCTTCTGAGTATAATGACCTAGTCGACCAATATAGCCAATAGTCATTGTTTTGGTTAAAAACCAACACCAGCTGTGTACTTTTTCGCTGATTGACTGCGGAGGAGATGGGAAGGGGCGTGCTAATTTGGCCAATACATACACCTCTGATGTTGCTTTTCACAGAAAAATACCTAACGGTCATTGGCCGACGGGGCCATATTCCTCGTAATTACCATTTAAGTAATGTTGTCTTCTATTTCTGTCGCATTTTCAAAGAGATATTGTAAAGCTTTTAGTACGGCTAAATTCTCTGTCCGTTTTTTGAACAATTTTTACCCAGCCTATACTGAGCTTGGGACATTTTTTCATTGGTACCTCTTAGTTACCATACGCATCCTACGTTTTCTCCGTCTTTACTTCCGTCTGAATAAATTTCTGTACTCGTCTCTGTATAGGTTTGTTCGTGTGGTAGTACTTGTGCAGTAAGCGCGGGGTGTGTCCAATAATTACGGTTAGTTGGGAGGTCAATACTGTCCTGTTCCTATATCCTTTTAGCTAGTCCTTATTTGGATTATGTACTTACTATTGATTTGGATTATCAAATCTATAGGAATCATTCCACCTGAACGCAGGCTTCTTCATTAGGGATGGTGTGGAATGATTTACAGATTTTAATCCCCATAAGTCCTTTGGATCTTTCGTAGTTTTCCGAAGCATACCTTTCTGCCATACCTGAACCGCATATAAAACTTTAGGCAAGATAGCTCCCTGATAAATAATCTTCAGAATCTCCGATCTAAGACCCCAAGAGACTCTGGCTACTAAAGTCAGTTTATTAATTTGTAATGCGTCTCCATGAAAAAATAATAAATTCTGATTTTCGTGGGTCAAAGTTCAATTTATTTTGTTTGGTACACCTGGTAAGCCTAGTACTAGACTAGACTAATACCTAACTAGTACTAGATTTTTGACGTACTAGTCTTCCATGTTCTGCCGTTTGACCAGTCGTCTGCGTTTGCAATTAATATAGTATCATCGGGTAATTCTACCTGAAATATGATATTAATTAAAATTTTTCATATTACCGGTGATAAATTAGAACCTTGTAGAGTCGCCTTACTTAAGTGTCTGCTGATCGTGAACGAGTTAGGTAGTATATTAAGTTGTCTGTTGACGAAATGATTGCACTAATTGATAAATATTTTTGGGACAGTTATATTGTTTCAGATTATTTAAAATTGCTTTTCACCAAGCATTGTCAAAGGCTCCTTTAATGTCCAGGCTTACTACTATTAATGTCTTTTCTTTTCTAATGCCGTCTGAATTTGTTCATTTAGAGCACTTAGTGCGTCATCTGTTCCTGATTGCGGACGGAAGGCGAATTGATTTTCGTGTAATAGTTCGTTGGTGGAAAGAAAATGTATCAGTCTGTTTTTAATTATTTTTTCTAAAACTTTACTTATTATCGGTAGCATGCTGAGAGGCCTAATTGAATTGGGGTCTTTTTTGGGGATCAGAACCAATTTAGCGATTTTTCAAATTTGTGGGAATTCCCTCCTCTTATAGGAGAAGGTTTTGTACATTTCCAAAATGATACGCGGAAAAAATTCAGTTATCGTTTTAGCTATGGTTGGGGTAATTTTATCGTTTCCAGTTGATTTACTATTATTCAAACTATTAACAATATCAATTATTTCTCCGTCTTCGAGTGGTATATCGTCAAGCGTGTTGGGTGGATGTATTACGTCACGTCTCATATGGATCTGTTCTTGAGTGTAATTGCTATTGTTATCGTCTTGAATTAGAGTATTGAGTATGTAAGTGTTTCTTTGGAATTTTTCGTGTATTCACCGTTAGAAGAGTTTGGAGTGTCATTCTACTTTTAAGTTTGCCGAAGACCATTTATATTTGTAAGGCCAGTTCCAGGCAGTACTGTTTCCGGTGTATGTTTTCCCCGATTATAATTACGAAGTTTTCAGTAGAAGTTTGTAATTCCGCTTTCCTTGATTCTCTTAGTTCTAAGTTGTATTTAGTCCTTCGGTATATCCTTCTAAGATAGTTCGTTTGTCTTCTTAGTTTTGTCAAGTCATCATTCCACCAGGGTACTGTCCGATGTGAGTTGTTAAAAGACTGTTTCTTCGCGTTTTACTAAAAGTCATGTAACTTGCTTTGATTATAACGGATGTCAATTTTGAGGCAATAATGTATAGTCATGACTTGTACCTGCGATATTATTTCCCGTTTAAGTTCCATTGGTGACATTTCTTCGTCATCGTAAAGTAAAAATTGCTTTCGCAACTGAGTGCAGCAATTAGTTTTAAATTTTTCCCGGTCTTCATTATATATTATATGTAATCTAAATTGAGTAATTTGATATTCTACCTAACCCTATATTGTTGTAAGTTACTAAAATTTCATAAGTTATACAATTGTGGTTCGAAAAGTTTATTTCTTTAGAAATTTTCCAATGTTTTATTTATGTATGGAATAATCCAATGCAAAAAAAAAAAAAGTTTTATTTAAAAAGTGTGAGACCAATGTTACTTTTTCGAATCGCGCTTTCAAAACTGCTCATGATAGATTCAAGATTTAGTAAAATCAAGTCTTTAGAAAGAATAAATGCCCCTGAAATTTGTCCTCTTTCATTCGTTTGTCTATAAAACCAAAATATTGAACGGCTATTATTTATTTATTTAATTATCTTCCAATTACCACGATATTTCGATCAGCATTAGAATATTGAGTTATTAAACAGCCATCAATATCTTTGTTTAAAATTACAAAACCAGCTTGTATATTATATATATTTCTTAATTTATTTAATTTTTGCGGTGGGCTTGAGTGATAGAAGTGGAAGCAGGTTTGTGAGTGATTACTTTATGAAAAAAAAAAAAATATGGTCTAAGTGAATCATAAAAAATTGATTTAAAATAATGTAAGCAGTTGATTTGAAATGTTATTAAGAAGTGCTTACCTAAGAATAAACTTTTAATGACGTTTCTTTTTTTACAGGTAAATGTTTAGGAAAATGTTTTAGGAATATTAAGTTATATATGTGAGAAACTTTATTTGTAATTATTAGAAATATTTTTTTTTTTTCAGTGCAACTATTAAGAGTTTATCCATTGGAATATCCTTTATATATATATATATATATATATATATATATATACATATATATATATATATATATATATATAGCATTTCCAAGTCAAATTCAACCACTTCTTCATGTTCGCCCGATCTACCCCCTTACCTAAGCATATTATATCATGACCAGGTGGTGTTTTTGAAAAAAATATTCATTTTGTATTTTCGTGGAGAGGGGGGGGGGGCTTACTAGAAAATAGTTAGATTTTCGAATTTCTTCCGCGCTGGGGTGCACTTTTTACACTTAGTGTACGAAAATAAAGTTATCGATTACAACCTATGTTGCTATTGTCAATAAAATTATTATTTTTTTTTAAACATTTTTAGTACAAATAAAAGTTTTTATTCATAACATATATCAAATTACTAATATCACCAAAATAACCTATTAACACTTTAAAGAAAATAAATGTTTAAAATATACAGAAATTATAGTTATGCTTAGTATCCTGGATCGAGGTCACTTTAATTTTAAGTATGGAAAATGAAAAATTATTCCCATATAAGCCCTAGTAATATTTTATTTATATTATTTTAACAAACAGATATGATCCCATAATTAAAGATAAACACTGGTCTCACCTCACATAGTGCGCCCCCACCTCTTAAATACAAAATGACTATATTTTCAAAAGCACGGTCCCCGATAACATAAAATTGGACCCCCGTGTGAAAGAAATCGGAAAATCTAATTTTTATATAGTGCGCCCCCCCCCCCCCCGCCACTAAAATTTAAAACGAATATTTCTTTCAGAAACAACGCCCCTGATAACCTAAAATTGCTCCCCCGTGTGAAAGAAATCCGAAAATTTTACTATTTTCAATATTATAGCGCCCCCCCCTCACTCGAACTTTAAAACAAATATTAATTTTAACGGATACAATGTTAATGTGAACCTGGTCATGATATAATATCATATATAAGGGGGTAGACCGGGCGAACATGAAGAAGTGGTTGAATTTGACTTGGAAAAGGTTAAAATTGAATCGGAAAAAGTTGAATTTAACTTGGAAATGCTATATATATATATATATATATATATATATATATATATATATATATATATATATATATATATATATATATAAACCAAACCAAAAAATGAAGAAGAGAAAAAAAAAGAATTAATAATTGGAAGATATACTTACATAGCTTATTACAATATGGAGTATTCTAGACTTCCCCTCTTTTTTTTTTTTTAATATGTATTTTAATCCTGCCATTAATGGCATATTTATATAACATATGATATTAATACAACACAAAAAATATATGATTTGTCAGTAATGAAAATTAGTATATTATTTAAGTAGAATTACTCATTACTACTATGAATAATTCAATGGAATTAATATTTTGTATGCAGTCCTTTGTTTTTGATTACCATTGCAAGTCGCTTGGACATTGGTTGGGCCTACTTCGAAGTCAATTACATGATCTAACATCCGAAGTAGGCATTATTTTTGCTATAATTATGTCATTTCAGTGCAATAAGGGTGTTGTAATAGACTCTTTGGTGTAGTCCTACTACACTACCTTTTTTCTTATTCTTTATGTTCATAAAGTTTTTTTTTTTTTTCATTCTCACAACTGACTTTAAATCCATGTCGTTTTAATATTCTCTGAAGAGTATGAGGTCCTACCTGTTTTACCATGTAGCAGTTTTTTCTTTCCGTATTTTCTTTCATTTTGTTACCAGTAAGTCACTCCTACCTCTGAGAAAATATTTTATGACGGCTAAATCGATCGTTCTTCTTTTTGATACCGATTTTTATAAAACGTGCTGAGACGGTTATATCAGGTTAAGGCCCGGAAATCAATTCGAGAATAACATTGAAATATGTAATATATTATCCAGTAAAAAGAAGGGAACTATGCCGTATTAGGGTAAACCATACAGTTATTGGCACTCAGTACAGTTATTGGCACCCCAACTTTAACTTAAAGAAATAGGTAAACAAGTCCTAATTTTATTACAAGATATACATGAGTCTAATGTTTGAAGGGTCCTCTAAGTCATCTATGAAGTAAAACTTTAACAAACTAACCATAGGGAAGATTTCACAATTAAATCCACAGGGTGCCAATAACTAGATTTGGCACTTTTAACAATAAATATTGCCATATTGTAAAACTATTGAACTTTTGGCCCAAAAAAAACTCTTGAGTCTTTATAAGGATAGATAAAGAGGAGTTATAGGAAGTTTCAATTAGATCACTTCATAAGAAGAAGTATTTTTTTTAATGTCACCACTGAAATTTAGTCTTAAGGGTGCCAATAACTGTACGGTTTACCCTATATAGAATAAAAAATAAACATATATGCTATTTAATAGGGAACCATAACAATGCTCAAGTAATAATAACATTGACATAGTAAATTCAGTGGCCAATTCAGAAAAAAAATTTGGGTAACGCCGGGTTCCAACATATCATTCAGACGGCCAAGAGATGTTTGTGTTCTGGTACTTCCCTAAAGACAACTGAGTAACATTATTAGCTATTTTTATCAGTATTACTTATACTGCTACTTAATTTTGTGTTCATGTTACTACTAATATCGGGTTAGTATTATCAGCTGGGTGGCCCCCTATATACGCCCTTGAGCAAATGGAGTATTTAGGCATAACTACTTGAATTAACAAAAACAATGTATTTCAACTTAAACAAATAGGTTTTTAAAATTTTGTCCAAACATGATATTTTCTAAATCGTGCGAAATTAATTATTTATTTTTACAATAAATTTCTAAATATATGTTTTGACTTGTTCATTTAGTTGGAATTTCCTTTCACACGATGCCAGTCCTTTTTTTTTTTTTTTTTATACTAGTATTAGAGAAAAAACAGTTCATTATTATTATTTATTAGTACGATAGAGACTACATTAGGTAGCTAAATAATCAGCATACCGTAATTTGTTACTGGATAAGTTGGAAGAAGCAACAAATAATTAACAAGTCTTTCATTCGTTTGACTTTGTTGTTTTCGTATTGATAAGCCTTTTCGAGGAAGTTATTCGGATATAACTCGCTGTAGGAAATAAATAGGGGGAGAGCGGGGTTGGTTGGCATATGGGGTAGGTTGGTCTTTGGCTTATAATTTCCGCCACACCTGTTGTGAAGGCGCCACAATCGTACCATGTGACACGCTCGACCTCGGGAGTTTTGTCCAAAGGTTTCAGTCCGATGCTAACAGTGTAAAGAAGTGTGTGCTTCATTGATTGATTTTACAACATTTAAGTAAATATTTATTTTTTCAGTAAATTTGGTTTTAAGGCATGGCAAAACATTTGACTCCGATTCTGTTCTCATAGCCCCATACTAGGTTTGAAAAACCTAACCTTTCAACTAACCAGTTTCTTGTTTAGTTGTTCTCCCCTTTCCTGGCAGCCATCTTTAATATGATTTCTTCTGTGGGGTTAGTTGGCTATCTTCAACAGGGGTTTTTTGGCGCAGTAGCATGTCACAAAAGTAAGATAAACATAAACAAAGGTAAAACTACTACTAGTCTTTAGTTATATCGAGGAGGAGGAGAGCAATATTTCCTATAAAGTCACTAGAAAGTGACTACAGTCTAAACTTAAACGGAATCTTTAGGAACAATAAAAAAGATAATGACATTAAAGATCACCTTCAGCCGCAATCGAAGCTTATTGAGGAACCAGCCACACCGTACCTGGCTACCATGAAAATGAAACTAGTGCACCACAGACACTTTCTCTTGATACGATTGAAGGGCCAGAGGATATTTATCCTACCTAAAGTTTTTGGAGATGTGTTAAATTCGTTTTGTTTTATGAAAAGTTTGTTTACATTGTTCTAACGCAATGATGCTTCTGAGCCATTAAATTTTTCTAATTTCTGCTGTTTGAAATGTTATGTAATTTTGTTGAATTGGAATAAATGTAGCCGTATGGTAAAATGCAGCCAATTGTCATTCTATTTTTTCTTAATAGCTGTTAAAACCCGATCATAATTATTATATCATTACAGTGCAGCATTTAATAACAATAATATGTGTCAGGCAGTACTTAAATGAGATGGCCAAACAACACCACCTTCTAGGCCAACCTGCCCCACATGGGGGGTTATTTGGCATACTCTGGCTTGATGAATTCTTAAATTTTCTATGATCATAGTGTTAAATATTATGTGTTGAAAAAATTATTTGAAATACTCTAATACTTTAAGTTTACAGTGGTATAAACCCTATTAGGATTACATTAACAGGAACGACTCAATAATAAAACAAGTAGAAACTGTTACCAACCAACCCCGCTCTCCCCTACAGTTCCCAGTAATTCTAAGCCAACATTCGCTATAGGGCAATTTATATCTTACAAACTTTTCATGGGTGCAAAAATGGTCGGTCGACTGTTCCTATGGTCTTTTTATGCGCGGCTTGTTTCGGGATGTTATGTGGCCACGATTATGTTTAAACCTACCGCGTTTTTTCAGCTAAGGATTTTGATCAGCTATATCATATACAAGCCTTAGATTCCGCTCGTAACGATCTCTCTGCAGTAATATATATCCCCCCACCCAAAAGAGAAGGGTCCTTTTCAGTCAAGATCGGAGCCTCAATAAAGCCACGCCTAGAAGCTCCATAGGGATAGTGGTACCAATGTCAGTCACAAAACTTTTTCTTCAGATGCTAAAATAACCTATGTTTCCAGCCAAACTATGAGTCATCATTAGTCTAAAAGGAAACAAATATATGAGTAAAATATAAGGTATCGATGAGTGCAGAGATAATTATGAATATACATAACAGTGGGAATACAAATACTTGATGGTAAGATTAATAACTGATCGTTGGAATGTAACAATATTTGTGATTGATGAAGTGGCACATGATTGGGTCGAAAAACAGGATGTTAAAATAGAGAAAAATGATTTTGACTGAAATTTCCAACTACTAATCCTCCCATTACAACTTTTTCTAACATTTTTTTCATTGATGTCACAATTTCTAACATTTTTTTCATTGATGTCACAATTTCTAACATTTTTTTCATTGATGTCACAATTTCTAACATTTTTTTCATTGATGTCACAATTTCTAACATTTTTTTCATTGATGTCACAATTTCTAACATTTTTTTTCATTGATGTCACAATTTCTAACATTTTTTTCATTGATGTCACAATTTCTAACAATAAAATGCAAAAAAAATTCTATCCTTTAAAACTACGTTCGTTACCTTGCTTAGAGAAGGTTTAACTGATATTTTTGGCGAAAATGAGGTTTTTGGTGCTTCTGACTCTCCTTCAAAAGAGTCAGAATATATATATAGAAAGCTGTAACTTTACTTATATCCTTGTCAAACTGATTTTTTACTGATACGGCCTGTAACAATAATTTTACTGTATTTCAACCTATATTATATAAAAATTGGAGATAAACTTTCATATATTGAACAAATGCTGTGTGCATATAGAAATGATCAATTTCGTTGAATCGTACTGAAATTTAAAGAATTTATACAAGTACTTCATTTCTAAAATAAATAAATAATCGTTCGAAATCAAAAGACTAATATATAACGCTATACTAAGACCTGTTTGTGCAGAGCAGAACTTTGGGCTTCCTAAGCAGGTAAATATAAATTTAATTCAAACCGTACATTGTATACATTAATTTTTAGAGACATTGTTTATATCTAACAACGCAATACAAAGACATAGACATCTCAACATTAAAGTGCTACATTCACGACAAATACACCACATTTCACTGCACAACTCACAACCACTCAAACCCATTTGTTTCTTCTATTTCTTCTTCACAGTTACCCGTCTAACGAAGATCAAAAAGGCAGTGGCCGAGAGATATGCTTCGAAATTAAATTAAAAAATTACAGACAGTAAACTTTGCATTTCCAAAAGATTTCCAGCGCAGGTGTAAATTACATAAAATACAAGTAAAAAAAAAATCATTCGAAATGAAAATAAATGATTTAACTATATACAACAGATCTTTATCACTTGACGTTTATATCGGGGTCCCTTAATATTTAAAAAATACGCACAAATATAAAAGTAGAAACGGCCTCAACTTGAAGTAAAAGTTTATAAGAAGGCATGGGGGGGGGGGGGAGTACTGGTGTCGTTATCAGTGTGTTTATGTCGGTACACAAATATGAAATTTAAGTGTTTTTCCCTGATTTTACAACCGCTGGACCACCAGTGGTGTAGTGGTTAGCATGGCAACCCACAATACTAAAGGTCGCGGGTTCGCGTCCTACCGTTCTCGGATAGGACGTAAAATGGAGGTCTCGAGCCTGTACGATATCAGGTACTCATTAAAGATCCCTATTCTAATTATACCTGATAGGCAAAACTTAAGACTCCCACAGTAGCATCGTCCGATTAGCCCTAATAGCATAAAGGGACCGCTAGAGGATTCTAGTAATAAAGTTTTGGTGTGCATATTATTAGGCTTCAATCGACGTAGTTTGTAAACTATTGTAGTGAAATTTACTAGCCGTTGGCCTGTTTTTACAACATGGCCAGAGTGGTAATTTGAGCATTCTTTTGGCTGGTATTTATAGGTTCCCTTTTCAGATCTCATTTTCAATGTTGATGACAGTGACATCTGTGTTGTTGAGGGTAAAGTGCCGCGCGTAGAGGGGGGGGGGTGGATTTGTGCCATCAATGATCATTTTTTCTCATAAAAAAGTTTTCCTTTTGATAGCATAAATTTCACTATGATTATTAAAAGAATTATGGGCAATTTATCGTAAGTTTTTTTATTTAAAACACAAAAACCTTGTTTTATATCATAAAATTGCATTTATTTTTATGATGATGCCATTTATCAGCACAAGTAGAAATTTTCTTAAAAAGATAATTACAAAAAAAAAAATTCAACACGCTAACTAGTAGGCCTAGTTTGTTAATATTATTAGCATTATATGTTTATCAGATTTTAGGGTATGTTTTCTGTAAACCTTTATATTTATTGAGCAGTCATTGTACATTTTGGTGTAAAAAAATGAAATGGGGGCTTATGATAACACCCTTACCTCAATATATTTATTTGGGCCATTCCATGCCAAATCATTCTGCCGAAGTTCAATTTTACACCCTACGCTTCAGGTCTTAATGATTCAAATTTGTTTTTATTAAGTACAAAAAAAAAAAAAAAAAATCCAAATTTTAACCGATCCTGACGAGTAGTTACACTTATTTAGGCATTAATAATTTAGAGCTTCAAAAATTCATAATTTTATTACATTTTTTTGCAGAATTAGATGATATAATCATGAGAACTATAATTTGTTAATGATGATTAACACGGTCATGTCGGCGAGTACCACCGGTGGCTCACACTTGACTGCCTCATCGGGCGGCATGTACCACCGGTGGCTCACGCTAGAATGCCGCCTCTGACAAATAATTGGATCTTTAACACTTTGACTGCCGAAAAAGAATACCTGAGGGTTCTCTGACAAGAGAACATTTACTCGATTTCAGGTGGTATGGCTGCCAAAGTGTTGAGAAAGTTAATAAGTTCTAAGAATATATAGAATAAATAGAAATAAGTTCTATATAGCTGAAAATTAAAATAATGAAAATTTAACGTAAATTCATTTATTTTTATATTTATTTGTACTCATTCATATTTATATGCATATACTTATAAACGTTTAAACATTTATTTTTTAATAAAAATTATAATTAATACCTTTACATACATAACTATATTAATACCCTTATATTACATAACATAACTAGTAGGATAGTATTTTTATTGCTTATTTTATTATTATTAGATTGCCAATACTGCATAATGCCCTGGAATAGCTCCCGCCCGATAGAGCGAAAAGCATTAAACAGTCCCGGCGTGAACGTTTTAAAAAAAAAAATTCTTGAACTCAAAAATTTGTAAACGAGACATCGAAAAATATCTTAAGAAAAATTCTCTTTACAAGTAGCTTAATCTATCATATATTACTGAAAAGACGGTGCGATTCTCTAACATATGACGAACTAATATAGGTATGCTTTTGAGCTTAAAGTGTTTTATTACTATTTAAACCTAAATAATAATATACATTAACTTAAACGTTAAACAGTGTGTGCCATATGTAAACCGGAATGTATACCTTTTAGTACTGCTTCTACATCTCAATTGAGAAAAAAATTGTTTCTGTTAACCATAGTTCTAGTTTCAAAGGTATCGTGAGATGTTAAAATTTAGTGCTTTTCTTGAGTTCGTAGCTATTTACCTGTTTATGTATAACTTTAATAATTAAAAATCTGGAGAAACCAATGAGCTATAAAGTGATATAGAAAGTTGTGCCAATTGTTCGAAGACTTATAAATAAACGAAAATGTAACTAATAAATGATAGTGGATTGGGAAAGGAGAGTTTCAAGGGGAAAATGAAAAAAATAGAGGATTTGTGCTTTCAAGTGGGAAAAATTTACAATAAGAAAAATCTTTCGATAAAGGCAAAATTAAGGCATTATAATACTGTGATAAAACCTGTGATTCTTTCTTTATGGAGTGGAAACGGCTGGTTTTCCCGGTAAAGATAAGTTAAAAAAACTAGAGGTGAAAATTTTGAGGAAGATTTATGGACCAAAGAAAACATCAGAAGGATTCAGGAGGAGGTCTAATGAGGAAATTTACAGGCAAATTAATGATTTAGAAACTGATATGAGAATTAGGAGGTTAAAGTTCTTTGCGCAGATGGAGAGAATGAGTGAAAAAAGATTAATGAAATGGGATTCCTGCGAATTCAGTAAAATTTTAAAGTAAAAAAAATTAGGGGGATATCCTAGTCTAATTAAAGAAGAATTGTAAATTTTGGGAGTATCAAGGGAACTTTGTCATGACATGGATCTTTTCAAGAAAATAATTAACAATGAAGTTAGATTTAAGAAGAAGGTGAAGGGTATTGGGTGGTCAAAGGAGAGAAGAGAGGAGCAGTCGAGAAGAAGGAAGATTCATCAGTGATATCGCCTGGTCCTGAAAGTGGCCGTTTCGTGTAAAAAAAAAAAAAAAAAAAAAAAAAAAAAAAAAAAAAAAAAAAAAAAAAAAAAAAAAAAAAAAAAAAAAGCTAATGGTAGGTTCGGCAATTATTTTTTTTACTTTCACTTATCTATGTATGAAATATATAGCAAGGGAAGCTATCGTGAAAAATTCTGACTTCCGGTTTTCAACGGTAATACACGTTTTGGCGTCCAAATAACCAAGTCCCACGAAATGGTCTGTGTGAACAGACTAGCTCAAAAACTATAATACCACCGTTTATTACCACCGTACGGTTTATTACCATACGGTTCGTACGAACCTGAAATTTGGTATTTAGTGTGTGTATATGCCCGCGATGTGACAGCGAAAATTTCATCAAAATCAAGATAAAATTGAGGGGGCACTTTATTTAACAAAGTTTGTCTCATTTTTAAGTTTTTTTCGATTTTCTCAAAAACGGCTTTAACTTTTTTGTTTCCCTTTGTTTTTGTTCATACGGAGAAATCAAATGTCTCTAAAAATAAGAAATGACTAAATATGAAATATTAAACAAATTGAGTAAACAGATACAGGAGAAAAAATAAAAATATTCCGACAACTCATAAAACACTTTGAACACCCGCATGCCTTAATGACACTATTGTTTAAGGAAAGGTGTTCTGTTCTTGCGAAAGAGTTGTCAAGATGTTTTGAACATGGAAATTCAATGGAAATAATATATTTCGATGGTTTCAATGTTAAAATACTGGTTTCAATATATCTGAAATGTTAGAGAGTAGAATTTCTTAGATATTTTTTTTTCTTTTTCACAAACTCAACGACAAAGGATGTGTTTCTATTGTATATTGCATTCAATTTAGATATCATAAATTTTTAAAAATCTAATCGCAAAATGTTGGAGTCAACTAAAACATTACAAAAAATAAAAAATCGTTTAAATATTATAACAAATAAAACATCATCTTCGCCACATTATATGGCCAAATGAAATGAAGAGCATAATGTGCCTTATGCTTAGGTTTTATTATCTATAAAAAAAAAAAAAAAAAAAAACTTGAAAATGGAAAATAAATAGAAAAATAAAAAAAAATAGTGGAAGTTGTTATTTCATTAAACATGGATAAAAGATAAAAAAAAAAAACTTGTCAAGACATTTTTCAAAATTTTTATTAAATAATTTACAGTTTCATTAATAATATTAAAGGTGTTTTTATTTTTTGTGAATATTCTCTTATTATTTTTTTTAAATTTATGATTGCTATTTAGTGAAGAAAAACAGACGAAAATATATCATGTACAGACAAGAAGTTTTACCTGCGTAAAATTTCGACCATAATATTGGGTGTCGAAATATGGCTAGATGTGCCAATAAATTTTGCTGCAAATAGATCGATCGGTGTATGATTTTTGATAGTGATTATGCTTCTGAATCCAATGGGACCATTCTCATGACGATAGAGATCAGCTGGTCAAAAAAAGTTATATTAGATTATAGGAGCAAAACCACATTTTGAGACTACCATTAACGATGTCCCAGATTTTTTTTTGTTTTTTAAGCACTTATACAATAAGTAATAAGAGAAGATCCCATTTTCATGTTAAGTGAGCGTCAAATATGTACGTTTGTATGTAATTATAATTACAAAAATCTGTAGGTAACTAAATATCAGAAATATTTAATGTAATGATCAGTACCTAAGTTACAAGAAAATTAACAGATATGATGATATGCATATTTAAGTTGATGGGTGCAAATTTGTAAAATAACTTCAATCATGCATATGTGTCACGTATATAGACATGTGTTAATAAATATATAAAGGTCTATTTTGAAATAATAATTGCTTCATATACACTTAGAAAAACGTTACATCTGCCAAATGTGATTTTTCATATATGATCAGTGATAAAATTTTCTCACCGCATCATCACGGGAATGGTCTCATTCGATTCAGCGACTTAAAAAATGTCGAAAAACACCGACGAACTATTCTAGTTATTCAATTCACAAGGATTTATTTTTCCTGTATTAGTATTTACTTATAACTTATGTCAATATACATATTTACGAAATTTCATAACAAATGTATACCGTCCCCTTAAAAAATTAGTTTTGGTAATTATTTAACGAAATATTTCTCATATTTTGTTACAGATTTTTGAAAAATATACTTACATACAGACTTATATATTTTAATCTTATTTTAACATGGAAATCCGATCTCCTATTCTAACTATGCAATTCACAAGGATCTTTTTTTTTTCTGTATGGGTATTTACTTATAACTTATGTCAATATTATACATATACAACAAATGTGTACCGCCCTCTTAAAAAATTAGTTTTGGCAATCATTTAACGAAATATTTCTCATATTTTGTTACAGATTTTTGAAAAATATACTTACATACAAACTTACATATTTGAATCTTATTTTAACATGGAAATCCGATCTCCTCTTATTACTGAGTGTATATGTAGGGTAAACCGGACAGTTATTGACACCCTTAAGACTACATTTGTGTGGTGAAATTATAAAAATTACTTTTTATGAAGGGATCAAATAGAAACTTCCTATAGTTCCTCTTTATCTATCCTTAAAATGACTCAAGAGATTTTTTTTTTGGTCAAAAGTTCAATAGTTTTACCATATGGCAATGTTTATTGTAAAAAGCGCAAAAACTAGTTATTGACACCCAGCGGATTTAATTGTGAAATCTTCCCTATGGTTTGTTTGCTAAACACTTACTTCATAGATGAATTAGAGGACCCTTCAAAAATTAAATTCATGTATATCTTGAATCTATTTGAAATAAATAGTATATCTAATTTGAAATAAAATTAGGACTTGTTTACTTATTTCTTTAAGTTAAAGTTTGGGGTGTCAATAACAGTACTCAGTGTCAATAACTGTCCGGTTTACCCTACTCAAAATTTAATTTTGTTATCTGGGATGTGTTTTTGTCTCATTGGATTCAGAAGTATATAAACTATCAAGAACGATGCATCACCCGGCCTATTTGCAGCGAAATTTATTGACGAACCTCCCCTCCTTCAACCCCCCCCCCCCCCCAAAAAAAAAGGTGGTTGCCCCCCCTTTACTTTGTGCGGGCTATGCAGATCTCGAATCTTAATACTCCTGTAAAGTTATGATCAAGGCCCGAATTTTTTATGCAATTGCATATTTTGTTTGCTTGCTTCTTTAAAAAAGCGGACCAGATATGATTACGGATTAGAGTTCGCTGATTTAATTGGCCTAGTTTTATTTTGCATATTTGATGATAACTGCATATATTTGCATATTTTGATGATCTAATACAGTAAACAATATATTTAGAAGTATAAAAATAGAATCCATCGTGGGAGCTAAGATTCACAATTGTGATCGGGATTATTCGCCGTAAATAAGTTCTTCTTCGTATCAATGATTACTGAGATTTCCGACTTTTCACCTCTCTATTTAGTAAACAAAAATTTAAGTCGCATCCCAGGCCATGTTGGAGAAGCTTTAAAAGAAAAATTGGAAGACGTTTCTATGAAAACGGGTAAATATTCTATAAAATTTTAAACGGGAATAATTCAATTGTTCTCAGCAACATTGATAACGACCCAATAATTTTAGGCGCTTATAAATTTGCTCCAAACACATCAGTTGATGTCGAAACATCATTTTCAAATTTTAAAATGAATTTTAAACGATAGACATAAATTAAGAAATGCATTTAATTATTTATTTTAATTCAGATAATTTTATTGATTGATTCACTTGTTTTATGTATTTTTTATTGATTGTTAATTTATTTATCTTTATTGCTGTTATTTTTGTATTTCCCTTGTTAACTAGTAAGTTTGAATTATTTTTGTATTTTAATTTTAAATGCGTTTAATGTTCAACAAAATTTAAAATCATTTGGTTTCATTTCTAAATTTTCTTCTCCACCTTCTTTCCTGTGAAATATTTTATGCGCCTTAGTAGCTTTGAATATTACAATAGGTTAATAGCATATTTTTAGAATTTATGCTACATATTTTATATTTTTTTAATGCATATTATTTGACACTTTTTACTGCATAAAAACCCTAGTTCTGGTTTTGACCAAGGATTCACAAAGGTAATTTTTTTTTACTTTCACTTATTTTCTCGTACTATTGAATATTCTTCCTGTAAAAAAAAAAAAAAAAAAAAAAAAAAAAAATAATAATAAAATAAATAAATAAATAGCAGAGAAGAACATGCAGTAAAGACAAAAATTAAATAAAGAATTATTTAATTGAACTTATCATTTAGGTATTGAATAATTTATTTATTCCAATGTATTATCAAAACTTCACATGTTTTTAACTTAATTGTTTAAGTATAGATAGATAAATTTAAATTAATTAAATTGCACGAATTAAAAGTAATGTGCTTTATTCGAGATAACTGTAAGATAAAATAAGCGAAGGGTACTTAAAATATTTTATTCAGGAAAAATAGTGAAACAGGAAATAAAATTCGTGCCTTCATGCAACTTTGGCCGTCAATCGTATTAGTAGAAAGATTTGAGATCTGCAGACAGAGAGAGAGAGGGGGGGGGGGGAATCACCCTCGAGTGTCAGTTGAAAAGCGGGAAATCTGTGCAATCAACTTATATGCTTCTGAATCCAATGAGATCATTCCAATTTCAAATCTTTTTTGTTTTTTTAGCATCAATTTACTAAAAAAATGTCTATATACGTACAAGATATGGATATTTGAAGTTATATTACAAATGTATATCTACTCCCTTTCTGATTGCGGAACTATAAATTATTAAAAATGACGCATCATTCAACCTACTTGTAGCAAAATTAATTTGTGCACCTTCCTCCCCATTTCAATCCCCCCCCCCCCCCAAAAAAAAATTAATAAATAAAATGTAGTTGCATAACTTTAACCCTTTGCACTCGGCACCATTTCGGACGCTACCTACCGCCAACTCGATGCGACTTATTCGCGAAAACGTACACTCTAAAAACGTAATATTATGCAGTAAAATTTTAGAACCAAGTAAGGAATTGTAATGAAATTTAGGTTATATGTATTTGTGAAGCTTCAAGAGCACATAGTTACAAAAAAAAAATTAATTAAAGTAGAAGCAGATGGGAAACTAAATCAAAGTAAAGGGATTATTTGGTGCCCCGAACTAAATTATTGTACAATTGAGGAAATAAAAGATGAATTAAAATCACAAAATATAGCCGATGTTAAAACGATTAACTTACTATAAAAAGAATGAAAAACACCGCGAGCCGCGACCATCGTTTATCAACAAAAGCGAAATATCCTATAAATAGTTTTTACGATTTGTTTATGTCCTTATATGTTATAAACTGAAAATTATTTGCATTGTCTCGAGTTTGAAGACAAATTTTAAATGGCTCCGCTCCGGAGACCTCGAGTGCAAAAGGTTAATTGACTCTGTAGATCTCGAATCTTACTACTAGTCAGGAAAGTACAATTTTTTTTTTTTACTATTAGTTGAAATAACTTCATTGGCTCCTACCTTCACCATTGTATTCATAATTCATCCTCTTTCGTAATTAGAAACAATTTTCAAAAGGTAAAGTGAGTACTCACAGAATTAAATCATAATGTACTCGTACAGACTTTTTACAAAAATGTGGGCGTGCATATTTTCACTAAACAAAAGAATGGATAAATATATTTCAATTATCTTCCTTCTCTCAGAGACATGTTTTGCCAACTCCTGGCATCCAACTACTCACGAATTTGACCGAGTGGGTCCCCAGAATGTTGGCCAAAACATTTTATAACACGTATTTGTCATATTTTCTTTTGACATTTGTCAAAAATAAAATCTTTGATGACAGGAACCATAAAAAACAAAAAACAATATAGCATTTTAAATAGGGTTAATAAATTTTATGGTGATCGTGACATCAGGTTATATATATTTTTTTTTAATAACATTACGTTTTTTTTGATGTCGGTAAGAAATTCTCGACATTTATTAATACAAACATTAAAATTAAATCATCTCATATATAAGGATTTTGTTGTAACATTTTAAGAATATTGGATTGAAGATGAAAGAAATACAGTAGTATGTATTTAAAAACATGTAAATAAAGATATGACGAAATTGATCGAAACCTTTGATATAGAGTTAATGTTTTTCCAAATTAAAAATATAACGATTTTGATTGTGGGTCCCCAGAATGTTGGCCAAAACATTTTATTACATGTATTTGTCCCATTTTCTTTTGGCATTTGTCAAAAATAAAATCTTTGATGAAAAGAACCATAAAAAAAAACTTTGATAAAACCCCCAGTAGTCAGCACCTTAAGAGATGTTTTTGTGGCTGCTTTTAAAACAAAAATTGAATTTTTACTCTTCTCTTTCGGATTTATCGTATCATTATTTAGGATTGTAACATTCATAAATCGTATCATAAATATGTATAGTATATAATTTAAAAATGTTATAAAATAAACAGATATATTAAGCATTTAATATAAGAGTTTTAAAAATTATATGTAAGTATGTCTACTTGGGTACGTTCCTACACGTATTTTTTTTTATTTCATGAATATTAGGGGACCATGGCGGGCAGACAAAATAGTCATTTTCTCATTGATATTTAGGACGAGTGCAGGACATAAAAAATATTTTTACATAATTGGCATTCGCGTTTCTCCAACCTTGTTTCCAGCCCGTCCGGCATTTCCCAGTGACGAGGTTTATGGTTTCCTCAAAAATTTCCGAGGGTTGTAAACTGAAATGGGGTTCTTTTCGGGTTTTCCCAAATTAATTTTACCTACACCTTATTTCTTATTCAAATAGTGCGAAATAATTATTAGTAATACTTAAAAAAAAAAACTAAAATTTTTAAATCCACCAATGTCGGTACAAAGTTCGGATGAAAAAGCATGATGGAAAACTTTAGAACAAAAATATGAATAAGGAGATAAAGAAGAGTGAATGTGGCAAAAAGTATTGAGGCCACCGGGCACGGCAGCCGGTCTAAGGTCTCAGGCCGCAGGGCCCGCAATACACTCGCACTGCTCAGACGCTTAAGGGTTAATGGAAATCATGATAATTCGTATTTTACTCTGGGTACCTAAGGAAAATAAGAATTATTGGGATTCTACTGTAGTTTATATTGAACAGAATTCGGCAAAATGAACTCCAATTCATAAATAATTTAATGTTTATAATAATAAAAATTAAAGAAAGTACTATAGGTAGCGGGATAGCGTCCCGAGGTCGCTCTAGGATTTTTTAATATGAGTAAAAACTCCTTCTCTAAGCCGTCCCTCGGATAGGGTAATATGGAGGTCCCAAGCCTGTACGATGTCAGGTACTCGTTAAAGATACCTCTCCTAATTATACCGGATAGGCAAAATTTAGGACTCCCACTGTAGCATCGTCTGATTAGCCTTAGTAGCATAAAAATGGACGTTAAACCAACAAACAAACAATTAAAGAAAAGGTACATAACAAATTAATAAGAATTCAATTATTGTTATTGGTAATAATAAATAGATTGCTTGGTGGGGATCATTTCCGTGTAGCGTTATATGTTTGCAGTAAAGTTTATATTGCATAGTTGGTTACTATCTCATGTTCATTAATATCAAAAATATTTATGATTAATTTTTAAATTTATTATTGAATAAAAATGTCATAACCGATTTAAATGAAATTTTGGCTAATCTTTAGATTATAAAAAACAATGCAGGATGATATATGGATAATAAAAAATTTCCGTACATCTAATTTAAATAATGTATTTATATATTAATTGCTTCCCTAAATGAAAACAGGAAGCATGTTTTTTGTATTAAAATTGTTAGAGAAAAACGTAAATAAATTGTTAATTCTAAATCATTGAAATATTTATTATTGTATGTAATCATTTAATTATTCATGAACTTTTATGTTCCTTTATTTTTCACAAATATGACATTCTACGTAGCCAAGCCTTTACCTTACGTTGAGGACCGTAATAAATTTACATTACAGTTAAAAACGCTGTGAAAATCTGTTGTAAAGATATGAGAGGGAAATAATTGAATAAGAAGAATTTTTTTTTTCGTTTTTACCATTTAAATGAACAATAAAGTTTAATTAAGACTTGCTAACAATATTTAGTAAAATAAGACACATTAATATATAAAATTTGTGCATTAGTAAAATTTTGTTGAAAAAAAAATCAATCAAATTTTCATGGGATTGTAACTTGTTAACTCGTTTAATCAACGTATATTTTTTATTACTAAGAAAAAGTGACGAACCAATTTTAAAATTATGTAAAATATTTATTATCTATGAAGATATTGTATCTGCAATTTCAAAATTTAAGACATAATTATACTTTGATATTAATCCTCATTTCATATCTGTCCCGTAAGTCCGTTTCTGATATCCAAAAATAACAAATTTCGATATGAAAAAGTTTGAGAAAAAAGTGTAAAAACTATAATCTATCAACAGACATTCTTGAAGGTAAAAAAGAATACTTTTTTTTTAAATATTGATAATAAATTGTTTAGACCAATGAATATCAATTCGTCTTTTAGTCGAAAAACCAATTTCGTTTTTTTTTTCTTCATTATAACTGACTTTTATAGTTCAAACGAATTGATGAACATAAAAAATTGGTCTAAACAATTCATTATTATTAGTTGTTTTTTTTTTAAATATTGTTGTGTAAACATCTTTTAACTTTTCATAGAAACCTTCAACCTAGATTTAGGTTAATCCTACCCTCCATATTCCCAATTTTTTTTTTTAATTTGTTACTGTGTGTAATATTTTCCAAAACTATAGAACACGTGGTAAGCGTTAAAGCCTAGTCAAAAAATATCAATAGTAATTATGCTGAAAACATTAAAAAATCATATAGAATTAATGTTAATAAGAAAAACATAGATAATGTAAATGACAATAAGGTGCGTAAGCTTAATCTTTATTGAT
This sequence comes from Aelia acuminata, assembly GCA_911387785.2. Taxonomy (NCBI): domain Eukaryota; kingdom Metazoa; phylum Arthropoda; class Insecta; order Hemiptera; family Pentatomidae; genus Aelia; species Aelia acuminata. The sequence continues at coordinate 17,904,799 of OU426980.1, forward strand.
CTCTAAGGTTATTATGAAATGTTGAAGATTTTAAAAATATGTTTATTGGGAAAAGAGTAAAAAAAAAAGAAAACAGAAATATGATATTTAATGTTGCTAATTGAACATTGAAGACAATGGGACACATTGAACAGCTGAAATTTGAGATAAAAGTAAGATAATTAAATTAGGAAAGTTAAGATAAATTCTGATTTTATAAAAAAAATATTTTAATTTAATAGTGTTCTCATTATAAGGTAATCAGACTTATAAATGTGGATAACGTATATAAAGGAAGATAAAAGTTCATTAAACATTTTAATATCATCTTTAAAAAACGCTATGAATAAATATATTTTACACAAGGGATAATTGTGACATTTCAGTGGTAATCTAAAGCTATTTTTTAATTATTTTTTTAATTGCTGTTCAAAATATGACTACCAATTAATTCTTATGTACAAAACATAAAACAATAAAATATTCGGGATTGGAATGATAAATGTTTTAATGGGGTAAAAAATACTAATATGTTTAAAAGTCGACAAAGATAAAAGTTTAAAGATTTTCTTTAATTTCTGCTATTAATTAATTGCATAAATTGAAATATATAAACATATAGTATTTATAACATAAACAAAGTATTCTTTGACTAATATATATGTGTATATATATATATATATATATATATATATATATATATATATATATATATTAGTCAAAGAATACTTTGTTTTGGCATCTTGATTGGCACAAAAGGTATGTTTGACATTGTGATGAAAAGAAAACGATCATAAGCCGTTTTCTTATGAAAGATAAATAATAAGAAGTTTTATTCAATAATAGGGGAGAATAATGACAATTATTTTGCATATTTTACACAACTTTACTCCCTTCGTTCAAGTAGAGTACAAAATTATTTGTTTATTTACGTTTTTATTTAAAAGTTATATAAACACATAAATACGTTTCTATATTTTATATAAACGAATTTTCAGTTTAATATTACTAGTGTATTACGAATTTAAACAGGAAACTATTTTTGAACACTTTCTGAAATAACCTTCGAGATAGGTTATAAACAATACATCAAATTAAATATTAAATTGATATAGCATTATAAAAGCCCCAATCTTTCAGATATATTGATATTAAATGCTAAATAAGCAGTTAAAGGCCGTGATTAACATTTAATCAACTATTCTAGAAATATAGACTTGAAAACATGAATTATTAAATTATGTTAGTAAGTGATTAAAAACAGCGTTATTACTATTGGTATTACTTACGGGTTTAACATGAATTTCACAAACATAAGATGGTAAAAATGCCATTTCTTTTAAAACAGTTTCGTGAATCTACGACAGCACAGATGTAATTTCGTGTTACCAGAATTTTAAAGTAATCACTCCCGTATTTAATAGTATATACAGTCTCAACTTACCAATCTTTCATTTTTATCAATGTTAATGCTACTTAATTTTTTTCGTAGGTGTTATAAAAAGTGAGAAAGAGAGAGAGTGAGAGAGGGTGCTAGGGGTAGGAGCTGTGACGTAACGCCGGAGCTGTGAACAATTGGAGACAGGAGACCGGTGTAAGGAGGGAGTGCTGTCAGTATGCCGAGAGCCACACACACACTAGGATTGGGCGCGCCGCAGATGACGATAGTGGACACTATTTCTTGGCTACTACCTGTCAACTGACACAGATATCGATCAGTTCATTCTGGAACAAGTGATATTCAACTGTGACATCGATTGTCGCGAGTGGGGCTAGAGGGAGTGTAGTGTGACTAGAGGGTCGAGATAACCGGACCTAGTGATACCCCGCATCAGGCCGGGTGGGGGAAGTGCAGCTGCTCTACTCACATCACATATGCCTACGCATGGAGGGTAAATATGAACAGTCTTAGCTGAGAGGTTAGTTTGTGCGAAACGGCCTTCAGTAACCCTACCGCCGCAGCGCCCTCTATCTACCCTACTCACCACCCCCCCTACCGCCTCCCTCTCAGTGTATTGATCGGCGGTTCTGTGCAGTAGCCTACCACGCAAGCATGTACAAACTCTCCGTGAATATGTCGCTTAGTGCCGGTATCTCTCTCTGTTATGTGGTTTATTGAATCGAGAAACGCGGTTTTGTGTGCCTTGAGTGAAATTTCGAGTGCCGGAGTGGCCGCGCGGTTGTATCTATGAGAAGCCATGGAGGCGATCGTGGAAATGGCGGAGAATCAATCGTTAGGAGAGGGACTTGTGTCGGTGGAGACGGTCGATTCGGGGGGCCTGAGCACGCATGGCTTGATGTCGGGCCGCGGACTCGACATTTCCCGGCCTGTCGTCGCCAGGAGAGGAGTGCTTTGCGAGGACTTGGAAGTAGACGTCAAGGAGGAGAGTGGTGGAGAGTTGTCCGAGTGCGAAGAAAGCAAACAACTTTCTGTAATAGTTCAACCTCACGAGCAAGACGATTCTCGAGATTCCCGATTACTTAGTCCTGGAAAAATTTCCCCCTCCTCTGTGAGTGGGATTTCTGTCAGTGTGGCAGGTATGATAGACGCGGGTGATTTTCGTTCCCTACAACCGGAACCCACTTATCAGACTCTTACTTCAGTCAACGGGAGGATGTCTCCTCCTGGTTTCAGTCCTGGTTCCTCATATGCTACACTCACCCCTTTGCAACCTTTGCCACCTATTTCTACTGTATCAGACAAATTCGCTTATGGACATCCAGGAAATGTAAGCGGTTCATTCACTGTAATGCAAAATAATGGACTTGGATTGAGCATGGGTGTTAATTCTCCTTATGGTTATGATAAACTGTCTTCTATGGGAATGTCTCCTCACCATTATTCTCCAAATAATTTGTCAGGTATAGGGCTTTCTCAACAGCACTCGCCACTCTCTCCACAGAGCACCTATAGCCAGAACGGCCTTAATTCTCCTCCGAAAAGTATGTCCCCGAACGGATACGATTCCCCCTACAATCAAAGAGAATTAGTACGAGGGGGATTAGGTGGACAGAGCCCACAATTAAGTCCTCCATCAGCCTCCTTACATTCACCTCCCAGCACTCTTGTAGGTGGTTTCACTAGCTCAGGGACAATTCCCTCACTCAACGGCCTCACAACAATCACACCTCATACCCAAGCTCCTTCTGTGGTGGTCTCCCCCCATCACTCTCCACCAGCCCTAGTACAGCGAGAAGCTGTTGTTGTCACTGCCCCTTCACCTCCAAAACAACAATCGACAATTGCTTTGAAAACAGTGACACAACCTTCTTGCCCTTCAGTAGGTCCAGCAAGTAACGAATTAGAAGAGATCAACACAAAGGAGCTGGCTCAAAGGATTTCAGCTGAACTGAAACGCTACAGCATCCCACAAGCTATCTTCGCCCAGAGGGTCCTCTGCAGGTCTCAGGGAACCCTCTCAGACCTCTTGAGGAACCCGAAACCTTGGTCAAAACTGAAGAGTGGGAGGGAAACGTTTCGACGGATGTGGAAATGGCTCCAGGAGCCAGAATTCCAAAGGATGTCTGCCCTAAGGCTAGCAGGTAAGAAATTTAAATTTCACTTCCCGCCCCGAAGCTCCCTACGAGAGCGATGTAAACAGACTGGTATCCACGTGGCTACAACTGCCTAACTTTATTGATTCGAAACATGTGGCCACTTCCTACCTTCACCATCTAGCTATTATTAAAATCCATTTTAGGCTCATATGACATAATAATGCTATTAATGTTTAATACTATTTAGAAATGGCTGTTGTAAAAACATATTAAAAGCTTCAAACATGAATATTAATGAATATGCTATCTATGAAACACGTCGTAGACAAATTGAGCACGACGGATTTCATTTATATGGAGTCATTTCCATATTATTAAAACCAACTTTTTTAAAAGTTATTGTCATGTTTTTATTTTAGTTTCAAATTTTTCTTTAGCAATTTATTATTTATATATACATATTATTTGTAGCTTTAAAGCATTTTCTTGTTTATTGAAGTATTAAAAAATATTTATTTTTATTTTGTTCAAGCAGATTCTGGTTGACGACTGTTTTGATATATTTTGATAGTTATTGTTTTTATAAGTCGGCAACTATGTTTTATTTGTCAAAATCAACATGTGTAGAAATCATATGAAAATACTTAATTAACTACTGGATCATGTTTTAACTACACAGAAGTCACATTTATTTTATTTCATTTTTTTATTTTTAATTTATCATAAAAAATAGTAAACTTCTAAGATTTCAGATTTTGAAAATATATTAATCTTTATATGAGTCATCGCAGAAGTGCTAAGCAATAATAAATTTGAATTACCTTAACTATAAACATTTTCAACTGTCTTGGTAGAATTAATTTCTACCAATTCGACATCAAGATTTTTAAAAAAGTTTCAATTTTACATAAGAATTAGTTTGTCCGTAATTCAGATTAGTATTCAAATGTACATTAACCACAAATAAATAGATTATGAATGATTTTTTAACATTAAATTTTATATTGATGAAAAGTTTTATTAATCATACTCATCTGTTAAAACATATTTGGTAATAACTTTCCTACACAACAAAATATTTTTTGAACAAAAAAATTTACCCCTGCTTGCTTTTTAGTAATTTATTATTTAGAATTTTTGTGAAAAAGCTTAACAGAAGTTTGCCCATTCCTTACTGCCAAAGCCTTGTCATCTTTAAGACATCCCTTCTAATTTTTTGTCTTTTATTTTTTTAATTCAGCTTATATATGTATATATTGGTTGACAGTTGAGAACAGCTCAATTTACCTTCTTTCGTAAAAAAAATATACAGATTTAAATAGAAATTCTCCCATTTGTAAAACATTTTATAGTTTATTATGGTAAAAGTATATATATATTTTGAGTTCTGTTTTGAGGTGGGGGAAGAACATTACCTATATCCTGAGCATCCCTATGCTGTGGTGACAAGAGGAGCACCGGAACTTAGGTTTCATGTTTTGTGTATCCGGGATTCGGTGTCATCTGAGAAGGGCTCCCACATCCACTCTTAAAGACTCGAGTATCAAATTCCGATGAATATGTTTTTTTATTTTATATATTTTTTTTTCTTAAGTTCTAAGTTCCTCTTCATTCAATATAAAAAAAAAAAAAAAAGTATATCTCTCAAACGAAGAATTTTTTTTGAAAATGTCTTAACGATATTTTTTGTCCTTTTTCAAATGCAGAATAGCTTCACAGAATTCGGATATAAATTACTGAATCCCTTATTGTCAAACTAACTCTAGTAACAAAAATTCCGTTTTATATTATTTGAATAAACGGAGCCAATCGCTCAACTAATTCCTCAATAAACTTCCATTTGCAGGGATTTAATGCTTACTAAGTGTAGAAGTTTCGAGAAAATAATTCGCGAAAAATTTCTGATTCATTGAAAAAACACAAATGTGCGTTGCAAGACTTTTAGAAATTCTTTTATCGACGACTTTAGTAGAGTTAATTTTCTCATCAAAGGTATCATCTACTTTACAATGATACGCATAGAATTTAATAACATTTAAAAGTTTTTGAGCAACACTTTCTTAAGGAAACACAAAATTCGACTATATGCCTTTTCCGTTCAGAATCGTACTTTGCATGAAACATACATTTTTACTTGAAATTGTGTCTAGAATCACCAACTGGAGTTTCTCAATTAAGAACTATATATATATATATATATATATATATATATATATATATATATATATATATATATATATATGTAATTTTAATTTGAGGAATGATTGATATGAAAAGTCGGTATTAGTTTTAAAAACAATTTAGTCTTAAAACGAAGTTGAACTTGTATTTAAGTAGAGCGTTTTATTTAAAGCCTGGTACTTAGGCGTTTGAAGGTTGGCCAGCTTGGAATTGTTCTTAGCCAGTAAGGTTTGAAGAGAGATTAACTTGAGACTCGTGACTAATGGTTTTCTTTAACTACTTACGCTAGCGTAATGACTTTCCAAAATACTTTGCCGAACAGCTTGAAGTACCTCGGGGAAACATGTTTCACGTGAAAATATGCATACAGAATGTTTGGAAAAAAATAATAAAAAAAAACAAATAAACTAAAAGAAACAGAAGAAAGAAAAGTAGAAGCAATAAGGGGGTAATTAAACATAATTAAATGTACATATATATAATGTATTACGCTTTTGTCTTTTTTTTAGTGCTAATGTATTTTTCATTCATTATGGAAAGCAGGGATTGTATTTCAGAATTATTTATTTATTTTTTATCCAAATAAAAATTTAAACCTTATTTAAAAAGAAAAAGAGAATCATAGAAATGTCCTATGATTAGAAAATAATAGTTAATTAGTGAAATTCAGGGTTTTGATAAATAAAAGTTGTTAATTTATTGTTCATATTTGCTTTAAATAAGCGCCAATGTCCTTTAACTGATTATATGTTTTTATTAAACAAAAAAATTAAGTTTACAGTTTTTTTTTAAAGGAAACACGCAACCCTAATTACCATTTTTTAAACTATGTTCTTCGGCTTACGTTCAAATATGTTTTGAGTTGTAATCGAATGCATTTTGGTACTATAACAAGCTCAACTTATAAATTGATAAAAAAAATTTAATAAAAAACGCAGTATTGTTGAAAGCGTTATAGTTACTTTGAATTTAGGAAAAGATAAATACATATTTTTTTATAGACATGTAAACAAATTTTGATAAAATATTTTGAATATATAATAGATGATTAATGATCAAACTGGTAGAAAGAATATAATATTTACTTTATGGATTTATATTACGTTTATTGGCGATTTATTTTTAAGCATATTGTAACCATCAATCATTTTGAATACTTTGAATACTACAATTCTATTTCCAACTCGTTTGTTCAAATAAATTGCAATACATATAAGTAAATCGTTCGTTATAGGTTTGTTTTGAGGCAAAAACAAATTGCGCTGAGGCATAATAGGTTTTTTTCAATTGGATTTGATCACTGATTTATTATTTAAGATGAATTAATTTTTAATATGTAAAGATATGATTAAATAAATCATCGAGCTCATCTAAGCATTTATCAGAAAATGAGTTTTGAAATTATAACAATAAAAAATATTTATGGGGATTCCTACTGGAATGATTGCTCACAGTTTATCATTATGGCAACTACTTCCCCCAAAACCCATTTAATTAAATGTTTTATTCTTCGTAAATAACACATTTACTAAGTACATGTAATGTAATTGAGTACATTAAGTACATGTATATGACTCCCCGATGACCTGCCAGCTAATGCCAGGTTCCTGTCTCTTTCAGACACCCTTATTCTGACAGCTGTACTAGAACTAGTCTGCCCCCCCCCCCACCACTTCCTCTATGCTGATAAATATCGGTTTCCGGTCTTCGCTATACATTAAGTATTAGTATTTTTTAATTAATACGATTTTTTTTTGTTATAAAGTAAGGTAAACCATACAGTTATTGGCACTCAGTACAGTTATTGACACCCCAACTTTTACTTAAAGAAATAGGTAAACAATTCCTAATTTTATTACAAGATATATATGAGTCTAATGTTTGAAGGGTCCTCTAAGTCATCTATGAAGTTAGACTTTAACAAACCAACCATAGGGAAGATTTCACAATTAAATCCGCATGGTGTCAATAACTAGATTTGGCACTTTTAAAAATAAATATTGCCATATTGTAAAAATATTGAACTTTTGAACCAATAAAACCTCTTGAGTCTTTATGAGGATAGATAATGAGGAGCTATAGGAAGTTTATATTTGATCCCTTTATAAAAAGTATTTTTTTAAATTTAACCACAGAAATGTAGTCTTAAGGGTGTCCATAACTGTATGGTTTACCCTATGTATAGCTAAACTCGGCCCGAATAAAAAAAAATTCGCTCACTTAGGATTAGTAAATAATAAAGGAGATAGAAAATACCATTTCTCTCAATATTTCATTTCTCATTTCAACAATAGTGGTTAATATTAAAAAACACTCTGAGTTAGATAACTTGTGGAAAAAGAATAATCAAGAGTTGTTAGAAAAAATATTTTATTTTGTTCAACTTTATTATTAATTTTTAAAATTTTATAATGAAAAAGTATCTGTCATATGGGTGAATTTATTTTAAATAACTTATGAGAGGAGACTAAATCATACTACAGATTAAAAAGACAAACAAATTTAATAGAATTATGCGGAAGAAATCAGTGTGTCTCGTTGTTTTTTATAGCCGAACGTGTCTTGGATTAGGTTTCACGAAAAAACGTCTGCGGTTATCAGCGGTAGGGTGACCTATCATATTTTACTTCTGTTAAACCAATTTTATTAAATGATATTATTATAATATTAAATATTTAAAAAAATTGGTTTAACATATTATAACAGTTGGCAAATCATTTACATGATATAAAATGATTAGCATCAAAGAAAAAAGAGACGTTCATGAATACCACAACAGTAAACGGTTCAAAGTCAAAATATCTAATTGTTATCAGAGTAATATATGAACAATTGATAAGATAATGTTTCGGGAAAAATTCTAAATAAAATGATTTTATGATAGGTTCAACAGAAGTAAAATATTATATTCAGATATCCGCACACATTCAGACAAACCTAATCTTATAAGCTCGCACACAAAAAAACAACAATAAATAGACACACTGATTTCTTTCCAATAATTTTTGTAATTTTAATCTGCAGTTTAATTTAGTCCCCCCTCATAAGTTTTTCAAATTAAATTCACCCATGAACAATTACTGTTTAATGATAAAAATGTACAAATTATTCATAAATTTAGAAAACAACAACTTTTTTTTCTCAACTTATAATTATTTATTTTTCAAAATTTATCTAACGCGAAGAGGCTTCTAGACATGGCCTTATTAATCCTGAAGGGATTACTTAATTTTAAATTGCCCATTGACATATAGGGTAAACCATACAGTTATTGACACCCTTAAGACTACATTTCTGTGGTGAAATTATAAAAATTACTTTTTATGAAGGGATCAAATTGAAACTTACTATAGCTCCTCTTTATCTATCCTTATAAAAACTCAACTTTTGGGTCAAATGTTCAATAGTTTTACCATATGGCAATATTTATTGTTAAAAGTGCAAAAACTGGTTATTGACACCCTGTGGATTTATTTGTGAAATCGTCCCTATGTTTAGTTAGTTAAAGTCTTACTTCATAGATGACTTAGAGGACCCTCCAAACATTAGATTTATATATATATATATATATATATATCTTGAAATAAAATTACGACTTGTTTACTTATTTCTTTAAGTTAAAGTTGGGGTGTCAATAACTGGGTTTACCCTACAACCCAGATTTCCAAAAAACAAAACAAAATCACATTCCTCATAATTGGCCTTTGAAGCGACTCAAGGGAAAGAGACGTTCTTGAATAGCACTACAGCAAAAGGTTCAAAGATACAATATCTAATTTTAATCAGTGTAATATATGAATAATCGATAAAATGTTGCATATTAGAATAAATTCTAAATAAAATGATTTCAGCATAATTTGTAAAGTCATGTGGATACCTTCTTTAGTGTTGATAGAAGAACATTGTGAAAATTTATTTATTTAAAATTTGAAGATCTTGAAAATCTTTTCTAGTTAATAAAACAATTTTTTTTCATGAATGTCTTTAAGGAATATAACATATATAGGATTTTTTTAAAATGAAGGAGTCTCTTCGGTATATTCAAATTTTATTTGATTTCCCAACGTTGTATATACCAATATACAAAATGTAAAATTCCCTTAGGTAACATAACTAATGTGACAAAAGATTAATAATTGTAAAATATCTTAGGTATAGATAACCCCAGAGGATGGGCCAATGGCCTGAAACGTTGGGAAATCAAATAAAATTTGAATATACGGAAGAGACTCCTTCATTTAAAAAAAATCCTATAAATAAAGCACTCTTCCTCACTAAGTGACAGAAAAGAGCCAAGTAGAATATAATATATTTTTTTTTAGGAAATAGTTTTTTTTATTTACCAGTTTTTCGGATCAAGTTCCTCTATGTGCGGAAGTTAGGTTATTGCCACTTATTTTAGTATTGATTGAAGAACATTTTGAAAATTTATTTATTTGAAATTTGAAGATCTTGAAAGTCTTTTCTAGTTAATAATAATTTTTTGTTTTATGAATGTCTTTAAGGAATATAATGTATATAGGATTTTTTTTAAATGAAGGAGTCTCTTCGGTATATTCAAATTTTATTTGATTTCCCAACGTTGTATATACCAATATACAAAATGTAAAATCCCCTTAGATAACATAACTAATGTGACAAAAGATTAATAATTGTTCATGTTATGTATAGATAACCCCAGAGGATGGGCCAATAGCCCGAAACGTTGGGAAATCAAATAAAATTTGAATATACGGAAGGGACTCCTTCATTTAAAAAAATCCCCTAAATAAAGCACTCTTCCTCACTAAGTGACAGAAAAGAACCAAGTAGAATACAATATAGTTTTTTTTTTTTTTTTGACCAGTTTTTTGGGTCATGTTCCTCTATGTGCGGAAGTTAGGTTATTGCAGGATATTCGAGATCCGAGAATTCTTCAAATTTATCAAAGTTAGGTGATGAATTGAACCGGGGAGGAATTGAAATGGGCTGGGGCGAGAGCTAAGAACAGCTGGGGACTCCCCTTTATTTTAAATCTCGGGCGGACAATGGAAGTCCACAGCTGCCCCTTACCGGGGGATAAAACCTGAGGCGGACTCGCTCCATTGGATTCTCAATAATCATTTTCATTTTTATAATAATTGAAAATATAATTAAGTACCTAATGCTTTAAGTGCCCTTAAACATAATTAAACCAGCCTTATGATAAAAAACTAGATTTCCATCATTTTTTATTATTATCGGTTTGAAATCGATATTTAAAAAAAAAAAAAAATCGAATCTGATCAAAATAAAAAAAAAATAAAAATTCATTTGACGATTTTAATCAAGATTGATTTTTGATTGATCATAAGCAAAAACATCCGGTGCGATGCGCGAACACACAACTTTCACTTACCAACTTACTTAGATTAGAAATTTACGTCTTTTTTTAATTGCTATTTCTCAAAGTCACATATTTTTACATATTCGTTTCTTATTTTTGTTTGTTTTTTTATTTTCTCTAAACTACACTAAAAATTGTATTCTTAAATAAAAGTTGTACTTGTAACAATTCGGCAATGCTTGCATGTATTATGCAAACATAATACTCTACAACGTCTGATTTTACAATTCTCTAAGTAGTTGTTGAATACTTCATTTAGTTATCAAGGAAACAAATAATTTCCATTAAATGAACATAACGGCTTTAATTATAAACGATCGTCTGTCATTAAAGTCGTACTGCGTATGCGTGGGCTCAACGTGTTTTATGAGTTGATGGAATATTTTTCTCTTTTTCTCCTGTATATGTTTACTTGATTTTTATCATATTTCATATTTAGCCCTTTCTTATTTTCAGACGAAACAAGAGGCAGATAATTTCTCCATATAAACAAATACAAAGGTACTTTATAGGAAAACATAAAAGGCCCCTTCCCCATTCAAGCCCCCTCAGAACTATTTAATAATGATAAAGCTTACCTGATATTAAAGAAGACTTGATTTTCATTATATATGACGAATTTCATCAATATCATTAAGCCGTTTATGAGATAATCGAAAGAAAGGTAAAAATTGGAAAAAAAAGTTATAAAATAAAGGGCCCCCTGCGTTTGACCAATTTTGATGAAATTTTGGCAGTCGCATTTTGGGCATATACATACAACAAATACCAAGTCTGATCAAAATCTTTACTGCCGTTTTTGAGTAAATAAAAAAAGACACGTAAACATAAGACAAAGTTTATTAAATAAAGTACCCCCACGGTTTCACCAATTTCGATGAAATTAGGACTGTTGCATCGCAGGCACATACATACATTAAATATCAACTTTAATCAAAATCGTTAGAGCCGTTTTTGAGAAAATTGAAGAAAACGTAAAAATTATACAAAATTAAATTCTTTAAATAAAGTACCCCCTCCGTTTGACCAATTTTGATGAAATTTTTGCTGTCACATCGCGGGCATATTCATTGAGCTAGTCTGTTCACACACACAGACCGTTTCGCGGGACTTGGTTATTTGGACTCAGGGGACCCCAAAACGTGTATTTCCTTTGAAAACCGGAAGTCGAAATTTTTGACGATCGCAATACTTTCCCTTACTATATATTTCATATATACTCGTAGGTAAATGAAAATAAAAATTACATCCTGATCATTATTTTTGAATAAAAATTAATAATAATTTTCGAAAAATATCCTTTTTTAAATCAGGAACGTAAATTATTTTAATATTATTATATACTAGCTGCATATCCCGTCTCACCTTGGGAATTTCATTTTTATAATAAAAAAAAAAATAAAAAAAAACCTGTACCACTACAACCCATAAAGGGTCTTGGGTGCAGTACTATGTAAGGAAGAGTACTGTTTCTTGGTCAGCGGTCGTGCAAGGAGGTGATTTGACCGCGATCACGCTCAACCGCCAGGTTCTTTCCCCTTAATTTTTCAATTAAGGGTACCCACTTTATAGAGGCTGGGTTTGCCCCAGGAGGATCTCGGCCCACGAGGCGAACTGTGGCGAATAATAAAGATATCATAAGCCATGTCAGATTCGAACTCGGGACCTTAAGCACAGCAGTCCACTGCCTTACCAGTGGGCTACCCCGCTCCCCATTTTTATAATAAACATGAAAAAAATTCAAAGTGAGATCATAACGATTTTTATAACAATAAAGAATATACCTAGAGATTGAGTGAATTTATGAAATTTTAATATGGACAGGTGTTCGTACCTGGTATGAAAGAACCACTGAGTGAAATTTGGAGAATTTAGGACAAACGGTATGGATTTCTATAACGAACAAACAAACACAATTTCATCTTTATTTATATAGATTTTGAGTCAGCAGTAGTAGGCAGAGAACAGTGTATCTCAACTGATAGACACGGAACATCTTAATTTTAGAAATGAATTAGAAATTTCGGCTTACTTAGAAATATATAAAAATTAAAAACTGCCTTGGTGGAGCTGGATTAGTAATTTCAGTACCAGAACTTTTTTTAAGCCGCGAGATAAATAATTTCGCTACTTAAAAGTAGCAAGCATGAACATGCTTGAAGTTTATCAGGAACTATAGGCGGACTGGAGAAGAAGATGGGTTGATTTAATTATATCATTGATATTATAAACTATTTTTTTCTAAAAAGCCCTTTAAACGTATTATCTGTCGAGGATTTTCTAACTCCCCCGGAATTCTGTTCGTGCCTTTGAATAGGCTACTCGTTTTTTTCAAATTCGAAGCTTAAGTTTAGATCCTCAAATGGGCTCAGTTCATATTCATCCCAACTTCTTTTTTTTTGCCATTTGCACTTTAAATAGCAGGACCTTATTTCGACTTTGAATTCACTAATGATAGGATATGATTGCATCATGCATAGAAACATTCAACCATAAAAATATTATTTCAATAGATGTAGGGAATTTTTTTAAATAATTGTAGAGAATTTACTATACTAGAGGTACTGAATTGGAATCGAAAATATGTTTGAAAGATAAAGGCAGGTTTGGGGGCTTTCGGGGTAAGCCACAAATTCTGTGGTTAAACCTGGCTATAGGGATTTCTTCCGTTTAATCGGGCCTAAGAATTCCAGCCTGCTGAGGAATTCTACTCATTTTGACCTCTCATTGCCACAGAGTCTCCCTAATACTCATTCTTTACCTCACCCTACCTTTATGGATGCTTCGCATACCTAACTTTAGCCACTCCTTTTATGAAATAAATAAAAAAAAAATCATAATTTAACAATGGCTTTCTTAAACTAATAAATTACACAAAGTGACCATTTTCCAACCTTGCTGTTCATTGCTAATTACTTTTTTGTTTATCATTTATGTAAACTATCGAATTCTCGAATCGAATAAATGAATTCTTAATACCTACCAATCTCAATTGCTAAACTTACTCCAAATATATAAACAAGGCGCATGTCGTGTATTTTTTTCATTTTTAATTTATTTAATGTAATTTGGTTCGTAATTCAGTTAAAAAAACAAAACAATAAAATAAGTAAATATATCAGCACTCAACTTGGCTGTTAACAAGAACTCTGAAATATATTTAATTTTATCTTGTAATCATGAAATAATATTAATACAAGGATTAATGGACCCCAGATAATAGCAATCAAAATTCACAAAATCAGTCAAAACAAAATCCGTCCACATACGTTTCTACTGTTAACCAAATCTATTAATACTGACTCAAATGTTTGATGATTTATTCATTATTAAGCCCAACATAGCAACCAGGGTGCTTTATTTTTTATATTTGTTGGTAATGCCATGTTCCTTCAACGTAATTATTGTGAACACGTAGCATTATTAAAGCACTATTGAACAGGACATTTGGGCCACCAGATCTAAAATAGATCGCCTCTTATACTTCGATATCGGAATCATGATCCCCATCAATAGCATTTCTCTGAAATATTGAATTAGGACATATGCTTAGTGAAAAATGGTTTGGTCATAAGTTTTTCCGCAAATATTCATTTATAATTTTGCGTTCAGAGTCCTATTCGCTTGTTTTAGTTCCGCTTGAATTATACAATGAATAAATCCCTCTTCTTCCTGTGCATCAGTGTTATAATGCCCCTTCTAGTGACTCTTGAAAACGAGTCATAGGAAAAAACAACTTATTTGATTTTATTTTTAAACCTCTGTAGATTCATCCGGAATTTTAGTAAGAGAACAATCAATGATCTATTCTTCATCACTTCCAACAAGGGCTTGTGTTTTGTCAGGAGGTCAAAGATTGGCATAACAATTAGAAAATCTTCAAACTTCTATGCCAATTTTAGGGCCAAAGTTCCAACATGCGTGTTTAAACCTTCAGTTGCTGACAGAGATTTGGAAACATATAGGACCTTTTTCCATAATTCATATATTTGCAATAATGCTCCCAATTTTGTAGAGGCAACTCACGTTAGCCTGTTTTTGTATGATTTACACGAACAGTTGCTTAGTGATCACTTATTTTATATTTTCTCAATTGCTTTGGTGTTATGCTGTTCAATTCCATTCAGCCCATTTTCTTAACTGTCTTGTTAAGAAAATCGGCCATATGTCTCAGCAACATGGACAATAACTTTAGTAATATATGATAATTCTTTACTGATTTGAGGCTAAGCAGATATTACTCAAGTTTTGTTATGATCCTTTTATTAACCTCAACTTTTACTATATTGTGTTCAACGTTTCGGCAATTCACGCCATTATCATTGACCTTATGTGACCACAAAATATTTTAATAAAATAGGCTGAATGCCCTTGTAATAAATTTTAAGAGTTGTTATTAGTTCAAAAACTATGGTCCTTTTCTTTATATAATTTGACTTTATAGCATTAAAAGAAAAGGACCATAGTATTTTAACTGATAACAACTCTTAGAATTTATGACAAGGGCACTGAGCATATTTTATTAAAATATTTTGTGGTCACAGAAGGTCATCTTGATAATGGCGTGAATTGCCGAAACGTTGAACAAAATATTGTAAAAGTTGAGGTTAATAAAAGGATAATAACAAAACTTGACTAATTTAGTAATATAATTAACCGAGCCTAAAAATTTGCTCGGTTCCTTCGAATCTTGAGGAGATCCTTTCTGATCTTATTAACAGTCTTTTTTGAATCTGACTTTATGTTCCAATTGTTGTACCAAGAAATATTTCCTTGTGATGACGCTATCCCTTTAAATCTCAGAAGCATTTGCTCCTTCAGTGGTGCTTGACTTGTAAACGTCGTAAATTCACAAAAATCTGGCTCCCTTTGCAGGTGGCACAATCCAGATATCATTCCTTTGCTGATGAACTCCAAACGTATCCGAATCCACTTTTTTCTATCAACTACATTTTTTTAATTTATCACATCTGATTTCGTCTTCTAGTTACTATTATTGTATATTACAATCATTATGATTTATTTTAAGATTTTGTCTGACTTATAAAGTATGCACTTGACGTGGGATGGTATAACTCCCATGGTTAATCATTTTCTTCTTCTAGGAAACTGCGGTCTTTATAATATTGTTCCGTTCCCTTTGTCATTGGTTGAGTGTGTATCGGGCTTTGGAAATTGGATGATCCACATTCTTGGTTGGGGCCACCTTCAAAGCGGAGCTCGGATGCCTGGAATATTTATCTCTAGTCAGGTGGAATGGGTATTTTTTAAAAGTAATATTAAAAGAGCCGAGGGGATGGTATGCCCCGTGGCCCAGTTGATTGGCAGCCATAGATTAATTACCTTAGCTGAGGCAAAAACCGCAACCTGGAAATATTTTGTTATGAAATACCGGAGGTATGGAGCAAAACCAAGCCCACCCCCTTCACTGTCAGGAATCCAACGAATTCCTTCCTTCTACGGCCGCTTCTTTTTTACCTGCTAAAACCAATAAGTCACAAAATTACAACTTCCTGATTTTTTTTTCTTCTTTTAAATATTGTTTTTTATCCATTTCCCCCTCAGTCCAACGTTCTTAGTTCAATAAAGCCAGAAGAGTCGATGTTCGACAAAAAAACTCATGGTATACCGTCCAGTTTTAGGTTGATAAAATAAAATTAAAAATCTTGGGAAAAATATTTGAAAAAATTCGTTTCACAAAGCTTACTCTAGAATCATCGAAGTTTTCCATATTTTTTTTAATTTTTTATTGATTAACAGGAACTATAAATAAATAAATACATAAATATAAAACTAAGCTATCTCCCATCTCTTTATCAGTTGTCCTAATAAAGTACAGATGACCCTTATTCACTAATCCATACCATTAGAGGAGAGAAATATGGGTCCTAATTTGTTTGCGGGCCTTGAACATCCAGAGATGATCTAGATTGTTGGGTCCTTAACTGATTTAATTATCTTTACATTTCATCAAAAGAGTTTGAAATCATCCTCATTAACAAGGATGAAAATAGTCCGGGGAGGCGGTCAATAAAATACAAAATATTATAAAACTATTTTATTGTTGCCGACGTTGATTCTGGCTCTGACTTCCATCCCTGTCATAAGCCCTAACGAAGACCTGCATAGTTTGGTCGAAACGTCGGCAACAATAAAATAGTTTTATACTATTTTGTATTTTATTGACCGCCTCCCCGGACTATTTTCATCCTTATTCTATATCCGGTCAACTATCATCTATCCATTATCCTCATTAACTATTAAATGAGCAATGTTTGAATATCAGGTTTAATTTATTGTTTCTTTTTCTTTAGGTTTTATCTCGTATTTCTGCATTTCATTCATTTTTGAAGCTATGTTTTAATTGCAATTTGTAATTATAATTGTGATACGATTATTGATATTCATTATTATTTCTGAATGATCTTGTCTTCCTAACACATTCATATCATTTGCATTTACTTATACCGCTATTATTCCAATTTATAATGTATTTTATAAAAATGAGCTCAGTCCTCCTGCTTTTTAAGATGGCCGATCACCGCAAAAGCTGCTTGTGATTCGATGTTAATTCCTTACAAGTTTAAAAAAAAATATTTTTCGGATATTTTTAAAAAATACAAAAAAAAAAAAAAAACATGAAAGACGTAGGTTATTTAGCACAATCATAGCGCATTGCGGGCACATTTAGAATTTCATCAAAAAAAGGGAATTAAAATAATTTTTTTAAACTAATATCGCAGTGTGTAACGCAGATAACCTGAAACGAATCTGAAACAATCCGGTTTACAACATTAAATACATTTTCAATAATTACGATCTTGGTAATTGTCCAAGAAAATACCAATTGATTCCTCACAAAAATAGTATATAAAATAATATTTAAAAATCACAAAGACAAGCACCGTATTGTACTAAATGTAAGAAACTGTTTTTTGGCTCTACTGAAAAGTTGATTTTTTGCAGATTCGCATGTACTCAACATTGTAATGTTCCAGTAAGTGCATCTTTTTAAAATTTAATTTCAACCTGCTTCGCTTAGATTTCTCTACCCATTCTCTGAAATTATGATAATTAATGTAGGAAACAGTACATTCATAACATCTGAGGTGCTTTATAAACGTGAAAAAAAATAAAAATAAAATAAATTTCATATACATCTATGTGTAAGTTTTAGTTTTAGGAAAGGAAATACTCCTGACGATTGAACACTATTGGTTAGGAAACAGTATCTCCTAATCAATTATTGAATAAAGACCCCTTTAATTTGGTTTATAATAAATGCATACGTAGAACTCTAAATAAAATTTTGAATTCTTTAATTGTGTGACGAGACTATCTCTGGATGATATAATTATAGAATAAGAGCAAGATTTGTTAAGTTATAACTGAACACGGGCGTCACTGTCGGGGGGGGGGGCGAGGGGGACGCCTCCCCCCCCCCGAATATTTTCACAGGAAGGGACTATCCCCCCCAATATTTTGGCAGGAGAGCACCAAATGTAAAAAATTAAATAAAAATGCGATTTTACGAATTTATCTGAGTTTAACCATTAAAATATAAATATAAAATATTACTTAATTTCAGCACAGTCTATTGTTAAAAGCATATTTAGGTGTATTGTATATTTGATGAATTATATATTTTTTATTTTCAGCTTGAACTGTTTATTGCTCTTTATTTCTATTTTAAACCAAGCAGCTTGATCCTACTTTCCATCAATTCAATAAAGCTTATAGAAGTTGATTGAAAGCAATGAAATTAGTGGGATCAGGATCAGAAGAAAAACTTGGATAAAATTCAATCAAGAATTTCAGGCCCACATCCTTCAAAATTAAGCCTTAACAACTCCCTATTCTAATGTATAACTGAGGCATAAATTGACAAATTTTAAGATACTATAAATACCTTTAAAATACAGCGTTGGATGATGAATTAAATATCCCAACTGTTGATATTATTTCAACTTCTAGCCTCTCGAATTTCTGGCTATACTATCTAGGAAAATTTTGAGCCGACCACCCCAATAATTTGGTGCTGGTGGCGCCCATGTAACTAGAGTCCGTTGAGCTATTGTAATTATTTTTTCTTTTCTTTTTTTTATAATTATTATAGAGCTTTCGTTCACGAATTGAAGTTATTAATATGTTTAAAAAAGTATTGCTCATGCAGTCGATTACAGCATTTTCAACAGTGGAGGGATTATTCGCGGGCGCAAGTGACGTTTCTGCTTCTTGACTGGAACTAGGGAAACGGGGATAGAAACCGGGCCAGTACCTGGGATTTATAGGGTTTTTAGGCGTTTTTAATTTATTTTTCCATAATTAAAGCCCGATTGATCAACGTATTGTTTGAAAAATGTCTAATAGGTATTGCTCGGCCCCTCAGTGTTCAATTAGAAAATCAAAATACGTGTCATTTTTTTCCAAAAAATAAAAAGCTATTTAAAGAGTGGATTGTGAAATGAAGAATAGATAAGCCAGTTTCGATACATGTGACGATATCTAGTCTTCATATTAAAGAAAGTGACTATATTTATCCAGTTAAATATTGGTATTTGACATTTTATTATTGACAAAATGCTAGTTTCATGCAAATAACATTGGGACCATAGTGTCGTAGATTTGTTTTTATTTTTTATTTTTCCCCATTTTTGTCTTACATCCGTTTGTCCCAAGTTTTCAATGCGGTGCCTGAAAGTTTTGACAAATAAATAAATAATATGACAAAGAAACTAAGCTAAAAACGTAGAGTAAAGTTACAATGATTGCATTTACCAGAACTACCAGCTTTACACGTACAATTACAAAAAATTGCTTATTATTAATAATAAATTTTTTTTCCACTTTTATTTGATGGGGCAGTCCTTTAAGATCGCTTGTTTGAAGGCACAAGGCTTGTAAAATAACTGTTTTTTTACTTCTAGATATTATTCCACATGTAATTATATGGTTTGCACCAAGGATAGCCTGTCCTTCCAACTATGTCTATCCCCGTTCCTTCCGACATTTTGTAAAACTACTAGCGCACCCTATAGTCGATTGCTACCGCGAATCCTCACATCTGTATTCTTAGTTTCTATTCTTGAGTTTGGATAAGGTTTCCAAGTTATGTTTTTCTGCTGTATAGTAACATGGGGGGGGGGCGCAAAAAGTAAGAAATTAATCATGGGTTGGAGTGGATGAGTGATTAGGAAGCAATGAGCCGTGGGAGCAGTCAATCTTGCATTGACGTCAAGAGCTTCGCCATAGCCAGCACCACCTCTTACTTCCTTTTAATCCTCCTTTCATAAGCCTGTAAAGGCCTACCTAGCGCTCTCATGTCACTCAAACTAGGGCTAATATAAAAGCTAAAGGCAATGTTTTTATTAAATATTTGCTGAGTGCAATTTTATATCGTTTGGATATATAAACATTTAAAAAAATATCAATTTTTTTTTATTTAATGAAATTTACAACTGTATTTAAATAAATACATTCAGTAAATGTGTTAATACTAAGAAAATATGTCTTGAGAGCTACCCATTGGTAGCTCTCAACTGATACACTTAACATAGAAGGTCCCGAGGCCTTGTTATTTTCAGACGCCGAGGAGTATTGTCTGGAATAGAGGAGGAAGCGAGGCTGGAAACAAGAGGGTTCGAGTGGGTAGGGAGTTTATTATGAAAGGATTGGGGGTCTTTTTTTACTTTAACCACACCAGTTACTTTTTGATATTATTAGTGATTTATTTAACGTTATTTAATAACAAACGCTATAACGTTTTACCAATTTTAATTTAATTAATGAGTTAAATTGCGAAAAAAACCTTAATAATATGTCCGCTTGCCTCTCTCCTGATTGATCAAATTCTCCTTTCCATTTTCCCCATCACAACTTTTCTACCAAAATGGAAATTTTCTTAGTCTTCGTTCATTTCCATTTAGGGTATGACCTAGTAATAATGCGAAAATTACTTCCTTATTCGAAATGACAAACTAATAAATTTTACAGTATGAATAACGCTACTCCCATTCGAAATATTTCTGATTCATATGTTTCTCTGAGTCATCATCATGTCTGTAAAAGTGATAGATTACTTTGTAGAATTAAATCTAAATCTTATGGTTCTCATGTTGAGAATATTTTAAAACCATTACCATGCATATAAGGGTCGCTAAATAAAGTAGTATTTTAGTTTTCCTTCTGTGTTTCATTTAAAAAAATTTCTTATGGGCATTACTCACGTACAAGTCACTCAAATATGGATGACTGAATAAAACCCAAACATATTTTGGTGTAAAAATTCTCAATGAATAATTAAAATATATGAATATTATGTACATTTTTTCTAGCTAAATATAGAGGTTACATAACGTTAATGAATCATAATTATAGCAAGGTAGATTTAAAAAATATCGACGTTTCAAAATTCTTAAATATAAATATTCAGAATTTCACAATAGAACTTCTGATATCCTTGATGTTTCGAAATACATTTACTGACGCTAATGTTTGTCTTGATCTCGAATCTATCACCGGAAAGTCACGAAGGGATCTTTGACATGAATGGCTTCTGGGACAAGCTGACAGGTTTCGCGCTAAGAAGGGAATGTTGATTTGCCTATATACGCATCTGGTTATTTTAAATTATTTATTTCATATTGGCGACACCATAACTAATTTATAATATTCATGCATTTTTCTGTGTTTCTAATTCATATCGTCTGCTCCGGGAAAATCATCTAATAAGAATCAAGAAGAAAGTGTAAATTTTTTTTTTTTTTTTGGATTTGGATGCAAGCTTATCTTCAACAGATTATTATTAACCTTTTCATATTATTTAGGATTCATACATTGTCCTTTCTAGTCTTAAAAAAAGTTCAGCATCCATTACTTTGGTTGCAGGCTCTAGCGCGCTTCTTCATTGCCCCAGCAGTGACATTATTCTCTAGCGTGTTTTTCATCAGAAAAACTTCTTTTAGACTCAAAAGGTGAAGTGCAATTGTATCATGAGTCACACCACTAAAAAGCTAACTAAATTCCGCAGTTTTTAGGAAATTTGAAAGCTTCTAGAGTGTTCCAGTGGAGAGTGAGGAATTTTAAAAAGCTATTAAAAATTTAAGGTTTAATAAATGTTTTGTGTTTAGCGCGTTAAAAGTCCCACTGAAAGTGAATTTAAAACTAGAACTAACTCATCGTTTAGAAAATTTAATGCTGATTAAGAAAATATCATCGTTTTTGTTTCTACGCTAAGCCAAAGTAAAGAAAACTGTCATTTTTCAGAAAAAAAAAATTATATCTACTCAACAGATTGAGATAGGAAACTCGTTTCTGCGCCATTCTGACCCGTTTAACATGCAGTATTACCCAATTTTTTTTTTACACTAGGTCTGGGACACCCAGTATAAATTGCTTTATGAAACTATTGAAAGTATAAAAAAAAAATTAATATAGAGAAAAACAATCTTATGTAAGAGTAGTTGAAAAAAGTTTTGTTTTCTAATAGTATTTTTTAATAGTCGGGCATTAATGCTGAATATGCTGATTTTTCAGAAAACTTACTTTGGTAAAATCTGTTCTAAGATCTTAAATCGGTTCTAAGTCAAGTGCATACGTTTTATGTCGTTATATTTCTTCATCTATTACTTGTTAATAGTATCTATAAATATTCTCGAAGCTTGTGATCGGTTCCTTGGAGGAAGCATAAAGATGACCTAATTATTATTTTTTGTAATCATGTTAAAAATTATGTTTTAAAAGTATAAATTGTATCTATAACTAGTAAGTATATTAGGGATATTTATGGACGAGAAGATGGTGTTGGTTAGGCATGTCATTGAGACGGGACAGAAGGTGGGTTGAGTCGGCCGTTCCGAGAAGATATCGATTGCTATGGTTTGCCACCCCCTCCAGAGGTAGCCACCCCAACCCCATTCTCTAGATATAATAGTCATCAATTGATCATGTTATCATTATTTTCTTAACCCGAAATCGATTTATTCCATCATTTAAGGTTTAATGAACTTTTTAAAACAGACCAAAAATTTATTACATTCTTAGATATAGATAGATGTGTGTTTATTTCTCACAAATTATAGATATCTACATATATAAGTATAAAGTAATATTATTATATACTAGCTGTATATACCGGTTTCACCCGGAGAATTTTATTTTTTAAATCTATAAAGTGAGACTTTTATCGACTCTAACGGTCGATTTCGTAAAAACCAATGTAAAGTTAACCAATTTAGGTTACGTTTTAATTTTAATTTTAATATGGACAGGTGCTCGCACCTGGTATGAATGAACCACTGAGCGAAATTTGGAGAATTTCGGACAAACGGTATGGATTTCTATTAAGAACAAACAGAATTTCATCTTTATTTCCCGGTTTCACCCTGGGAATTTCATTTTTCTAATGTAAAAACCAATGTAAAGCGAGATCATTACGATTTTTATAACAATAAAGAATATCAGCTGAAGATCGGCTGAGGTTATGCAATTTTAATATGGACAGGTGTTCGCACCTGGTATGGATTTCTATAAAGAACAAACAGAATTTCATCTTTATTTACATAGATTATAGCTGCATATCCCGGTTTCACCCGGGGAATTTCATTTTTCTAATGAAACGGTCGATTCCGTAAAGAACCATTGTAAAGCGAGATCATTACGATTTTTATAACAATAAAGAATATCAGTTGAAGTTATGCAATTTTATTATGGACAGGTGTTCGTACCTGGTATCAAAGAACCACTGAGCGTAATTTGGAGAATTTAGGACAAACGGTATGGATTTCTATTAAGAACAAACAAACAGAATCTCATCTTTATTTATACAGATACAACAAAATGACAGTTATATACAATTGTAATACACATTAGACTTGGTCTCTATGGATCACCAGCCGGGGTTTTAATAAAAAAAACTTAAAATAAATTCATTGCACAAACGTTATAAAAAAAAAAATACTAGTAACACACAATATGTAAATAGAGTAGGTACTGTATACTTATTATAAGATTGCAATTATACGGACAAACATTTTAAGCCTATGCTATAAACAGGGTTATACAATATAAACAGTTTGTTTATTACTTTCAGTTAATGTATTATATTATACCTATATATTCTCATATCAGGTATACTATACCTTACTTTCTCAGCGTCTTCAACATATCTAAATAATGATTCCCAACATTTACCGTTTAAATATTCTAACGTTTCTCCGAGGTTTAATTTATTTTTACCTTGCCATTGTTTCCTATATTTTGCTAGGGTCGGACAGATAGCTAAAAAGTGGAAGATATCTTCATCTTCGCCTAATTGGCATATAGTACATTTAAATTGTTCAATTGTTCTATTTCTGACGTAATTTAATGTTAACATTTCACCCTAACATTAAATAATTTTCATGATTTTTACTAATAAAATACAGCTTATTTTAATCAATTATATAATGTCCTTCCGCTAAGTCATAGTTTAAATTTCTGTACATTTTATGAAATTTGGCGATTGTTATTTGTTTAGTTTTAAAATCTGAGTTTAAATTATTTAGAAGACTTTCGTTACTTTTATAACGTGAATAAATGGTTTCTGGTTTTGTTATATTGTATGTATTGCAATGTGATAGTAAATCCTTATACCAAGACCAAGCATAACATATATTCTCAAATATATAGGGTAAACCATACAGTTATTGGCACTCAGTACAGTTATTGACCCCCAAACTTTAACTTAAAGAAATAGGTAAAAAAGTCCTAATTTCATTACAAGATATACATAAGTCTAATGTTTGAATGACCCTATAAGTCATCTATGAAGTAAGACTTTAACAAACTAACCATAGGGAAGATTTCACAATTAAATCCACAGGGTGCCAATAGATTGGGCACTTTTAACAATAAATATTGCCATATTATAAAACTATTCAACTTATGATTTAAAAAAAACCTCTTCAGTCTTTATGAGGATAGATAATGAGGAGCTATAGGAAGTTTCTATTTGATCCCTTTATAAAAAGTTTTTTTTTTTTTTAATTTAACCACAGAAATGTAGTCTTAAGGATGCCAATTACTGTACGGTTTACCCTATGGCTACAAAAAAAAAAAAAAAATATATATATATATAGCCAATTTTTACTACAAATTATAGGTATATGTAGATTCAATATGAGTACAATTGAATCAGAACGTGGAAAGAATTGATTGTTTTTTTTGTTTGATTAACTTCACTGTATGCCACAAAGGCTAATCGGATGATGCTTACAGTGGGATTCCTAAATTTTGCCTTACATATATTCCTAATGGTATAATCAGGATAGGGATCTTTAACGAGTACCTGACATCATACAGGCTTAGGACCTCCATTTTTCTATTCTAGGGACGTCATAGCCAAGGATTTTTTTACGTCCTTTAAAAATCCTATGCGGGATGCAAACCCGCAAACCCTTTCGTATTTTAGGCTGCTATGCTAGCCACAACACCAGAGGTGATCCCCATTGATTCTAATGTTTCTATTTGATAGTAAATATACAGATAGTATGAAAATAAAAATAATTAAATTTTATTTTTAACTATAATCATTATTTGGTTACTGATTATTATATGGCTTGTAAAATTATCTTTTGTAGTCCTCTTTGCTTAAGCAGCTATATAGTTTTGTAAAAGTTTACCTTTACAACAATATTTTCCCGTCCCATTCGAAGGACGGCAATTATAATTATTGTGGTAATTTTCGATTTCTGTTCCAATCTTTATACTAAATCTTGCCCTACTTTTTTATAAGCAGTGTATCAAAAGATACCAAGCTATTCAAATAAGTAAAATATTAAAATAAAATGAAAATAATTTCATAGAAAGCAAAATATTTGGGGAAAAAATAATCCCATTTATGACATTTTATTGTCCCTTTGACATTGTTGTTGAAATATTTATATAACTTGACTTTCTTTGCATTAATACTCGTACTTTAAAGTTGGGTCAAACGATAGAAGGCATAAAAAAGACCAAAAAACACCAATTTTTATGTGATTTCCAGTTAAATAATTAGAAAACGTCTTCATTTTATTTTAATATTTTACTTATTTTTGATATAGCTTGGTATCTTTTGAAAAACTGCTATAAAAAGTAGGGCAAGATTTATTATAAAAAAGATTAGAACAGAAATCTAAAATTACCACAATAATGATAATTATCCTTCAGGAGAAACATTTAAAAATTTTCAGCTAATCAAAGAAATATGATATAGGAAAAAAATAATAACAAAATGCAATTTTTCTTCCAAAATATTTTACTTTCTATGAACTCTATAAGTGTGAGAAGTGAATCTTAGTTTGTTCAGAATCTTTTGTTTTTTAAACAACGGAAAAAAAAAAAAACGTAACGTACATCTTTAAACAATTTAATAGAGTTCAATGGTTCATTCATTTAATGGTATTTAATAATTTTTTTGAATATTAAAAAAATTATTTGAAATAGTTTTTATTATCTAGTAATGTCTTTTCATGCTCTTACCAATTTTTATACATTCTTTACTAGCCTCTGTAATATGTTGAATATAAATGTGAATGTACCCAAGTACAGATGGGAACTTTTTCAAAGCCTTAAATTCGATGGAGGTTTAGAGCATGATGCCAGTATCATCTTTCAAATGTCTGGTAGCTTTAAATTTCTTTCAGGTCACTAATACCGAGCGAATAGACTTTTGTCATCGAGCGCATAGACATGCAAGACTTTTATCATCGAGTAATCAATGATTAATGAATGATATGAATCGATCTATACAATTTCTACTTTCACTTACGTATATATGGAATATATAGTCCCGCGAAATGGTCTGTATGTGTATGAACAGACTAGCTCAAAAACCATAAACCGTGCGAACATGAAATTGGGTATTTAGTGTATTTATATACCCGCGATGTGACAGCAAAAATTTTATCAAAATTGGTCAAAGGGAGGGGGTACTTTATTTAATAGCTTTTAAGGTTTTTTTCGATTATCTCAAAAACGGTTTTCACGATTGTGATGAAACTGGGTATTTGATGTATGTTTACGCCAAAGATGTGACATCCAACATTTCATCAAAATTGGTCAAACGGAGGGGGCACTTTATTTCGTAACTTGTTTTCCAATTTATAGCTTTTTTTAAATTATCTCAAAAACGGCTTTAATGATTTTGATCAAATTCGCCATGTTTAATGAAAATAAGGTGTTCTTTAATATCAGGTAAGCTTTATCGTTATTAAAATATTCTGAGGGGGCTTAAATGGGGAAGGAGCCTTTTTTGTATTCCTGTAAAGTACCCTTGTTTTTGTTTATATAGAAAAACTAAGTGTCTCTCATTACGCCCAAAAATAAGAAAGGGCTAAATATGAAATATGAAAAAAATCAAGTGAACATATACAGGAGAAAAAAAGAAAAATATTCCGTCAAATCATAAAATACGTAGAGCACACGCATGCGCGGAGTACGCCTTTAATGACAGACCATGGTTCATAATTAAAGCCGTTCTGTTCATTTAATCGAAATTATTTGTTTCCATGGTAACTAAATGAAGTTTTCAACAACTACATAGAGAATTATAAAATCAGACGACTTGGAGTATTATGCTTACATGGCCGAATTATCGAAAGTAAAATCTTTTATTTAATAATATAAAAAAAAATAGTGTTTTTTATAGAGCAAATAAAAACAAAATTAAAAAATGGATGTGGAAAAATGTGTCTTTGAGAAGTGGCAATTAACAAAACACATAAATTTCTAATTTAAGTAAGTTCGTAAGTGAAAGTTGTGTGTTGCGCGCACGCACCAGATTTTTATTTCTGTGTTCATTTTAGGCTTTATAGAATTATTTTGCACTGGAATAGCTATTAATATTTTTCTAACATATAAAAAAAAAAAAAAAAGGATAGAATGAAATACTTACTTATTTTGACTTATTTATTACATAATTAGAACTAAGTATTATGTTACTTGATGCTTATTGCTGATGGATAGGATAGAAGACGGTTTTAGGCTGACAAAATAATAATGACTAAACTTCTATAATTTCTTCCACATTATTTACAATGGGTAATATATTACTTTTTCCCCCTTTCTTTTTCTTTATTTTATTTTCATTTTATCACCACTTTTAATATTTTATCAATTTCTATTATTATATTTTTTAAGATATTTTATTTAACTTAGTTTATCTATCTCAATAAAAATCTTCACATATTTTAAAAATCTATCGTCGAATCCGATGAAGGTTTATCGCCGGAGCGTGAACGTGAAAAGCTCTCACTTTTTAGATTTTTTTTTTTTTTAACTACCACCTGTAGGTTGGGTAATATGTATTTTTAATATATTTTATTAGTAATATATATTTTATTTGTCTTACTAATTCAGTATTTTTCTCTTTTTTGTTTTAATTGAACACAAGTATTTTATTTAATTTTTTTCTCAAAGAAAGAAAATTTTTTCTTACCGTTAATCAATTTAACTTTTGCTTTAATAAATATAATATTTAAAAGAAAATTTATAGTTAATTCTTCAATACTAGAGATGTTATACTTAATAGGTTTAGTTTGAAGAAATTCTAAACATAAAATTTCCAAGCTGCCGTAACAATATACATTAAAAAATATAATTAAAAATAAATAATCAAAAGAGATATTTAATCCTCCAGATGGACAGGGTCATTCATCATATTAAAAAAAGCTCGGTAAAAGAAATGTATATCAAGTTTTAAGAGCATGAATTTTATTTTATTGTTCCCTTATCTCTCTATATATGCAAGAGGCTTTGTCCTGACTGACAGAATCAACGCAGAGCAAAAACTACAAATGATAGAAACTTGAAGTTCGGAATTTAGTTTTAAACGCGATGTAGGTAACCACTAAGAAAGGAATTTCAAAAATGTAACCCCTAAGGGGTTTAAATGGCGAAATTGTCTTTTAACTCTAACGGACACCTATTTTTGCACTTAGAGAAAAAATATCTTGTTTGGACTCATTTTAAAGATCTTGATACGACGAGTTTAACTCGAAAGCCCCTACGGTGCGTCGAAAACCATGTTTTAAAGCCGAAAAATGAGGCGTTCACGAGTAAGCAATTTTTTGTTTCGGCGGTTTTAGTGAACTCTCTCCATTGCGCGTCTCCCTCTCTTCTACCTAGCCGGCAGCTTCCCCCTCCAACATTCCACCTACCGTAAGCTCCGATCCCTGTTATGTTGTTAATATATAACATATGTTGTAAATATATAAAATATTATATTAAATCAATACCAAGTTAATTATCACAGAATTGATTTTAAAGGCTCGCGGGCAAAGCCGCGACGGGGAATGCTAGTAAGTTATATGACTTGAATGAATTCGGAATGTAGCAACAGTAGAATTTTTATTTTATATATATTTTTTTAATATCGTATTATAAAGAGTGCTAATAGAATTAATAGACATCATTCCAAATTTTATTTATCCATCGCATTTTATCCATTGAAGATAGGCAAAAGTAGTTTAAATATCCTCAGCCTAACTGATAAGATAAGGGAGTGGGGAAAATATCGACTGGTGCAAGAGGGGCAGCCTCAATGAGAATCAGCTGAAAGCGTGGGGTCGCTCGATAGCCAACCTGTTGCCTACCCCCCCTCTCCGCCCCTCCTCGCCACTCTGTATCTGTACTAACTCTCATCGGAGCAGTAAATTTACAGTAATAAAAAATTTAGTAACCATTACCATTGCAAAAATATCAATATTTTCCCAACCACTTCAGTATTGATAACCTTACAAGACAGATGCTTATTGTTCAACTGATATACAGGGTGTCCCAGACATAGTGTAAAAAAAAAAAAAAAAAAAAAAATATTGGGTAATCTCATCAAATAATCCCAAATTGTTATTTTTTATAATTATTAAAAAGAAAAGAATAAAAAAAAGTAAGTTTATGTAACATTAGGTAATCAGCAAGAATTTGGGTCAACCCCCCCCCCTTTACTCCCTATAAATAAGATTGTTTATTTTTTGTGGGGGGGGGGGGGAGTGAGGGATTGCCACCATCACAATTCTTTACTCCTCATGCATATGGACAATAGATAAAATAACTAATACTTTTATTCAGTAAGTTTTGCCTAGTAGGTACGAAGCAATCAAGTATTTATTCTCTAGCCTGTTTTTCATCAGAAAAACTTCTTTTAGACTCAAAAGTTGAAGTGCAATTGTATCATGGATTACACCACTGAAAAGCTAACTGGATTCCGCAGTTTTCAGGAAATTTGACGGCTTCTATAGTGGTCTAGTGAGGAGTGAGGAATTTTAAAAAGCTATTAAAAATTTAAGTTTTAATAAATTTTTCGTGTTTTGCGCGTTAAAAGGCCCACTGAAAGTGGATTTAAAATAACTAGACCTAACTCATCTTTTAGAAAATTTAATGCTGATTAAGAAAATATCATCTTTTTTGTTTCTACGCTAAGCCGAAGTAGAGAAAACTGCCATTTTTTAGGAAAAAGTAAGATTTTAAAAATAAAAACTAAACAAATTCTATCTCCTCAACAGATTGAGATAGGAAACTCGTTTCTGAGCCATTCTACCCCGTTTAGCATGCAGTATTACCCAATTGCAGTATTACTATGTCTGGGACACCCTGTATAAGTTACATTGCAGGATAATGAACTGAAGAGAGTCATTGCGGGCAAACGTACGACCTTTTGCAGTATTAACGACGGTATATAAATATATATACCGTCGTTAATATATAATAATATATATCGTTAATATAATATTATATATATATATATATATATATATATATATATATATATATATATGTATTCCGATTGTATTAAAGTAATTTAAATGTGGAAGAAATCATAGAAACCATCATAGGTTACAAGTAAAGCTGGCAAATAATTCAATTTACGTAAAACAATTTCTATTTCTATATTTGTAGAATATTCTAAAGCTCCTAAATACATAAAAAATAAATAAATACAAAGTCGATCTTCTAGACGAATTTTTCCCAGTAATTTATAAAAAATAAAATATCTCCCGAGGATTTTTTCCAAATTCTATGCTTCTACAATCGTTAGAAAGCTTATATAGTTAGTTACTGCTCTTCAGCAACATTAAGATTACATGCCTTCATAAAAATACAAAATAGATAATACAATAAAAAATACTCTTTAAACGCTTTTATTGTTGACCATTGTCCTAATCTATTTTCCTTTTTTTTTCTTTTATAATTTTGTATAGTTTACAAAGCTATTCGTTATATTAGTGGATCGATGGACTCTTCATCATATTTCTTTTGGATTTTTAAAAAAATTCTAAGGCGAAATCATCAAGAATTTTTTTTTTTTTCGATTGTTGGTGGAATTCGTATTTGTGTGTTTTAACTGGTGTAAAAAATGTATATCAACTTTATTTATGTATAAACAAATTTTGAATCAAACGATCAGTAATAAGTAACCCCCTAATAGAACTTATGGTTTAATGGAAAACTAAATACGTGGGGGAATTATTATCATCCAAATCATAAAAAAATAAAATAATTTTTATTGAGCCTGATTTTTCTCTCTTTAGTATCAAAGATAGGGCATAGGGGTGACGGAGCTAGCTAAAGCCCTTAGCAAATACGCGTTGCACCTACTAACATAAATAATAATGAGTAGAGAGCTTATAATAACTTGTCAATAATCCCCCTTTTTCTACCCTTGCTCGGGGGAAAAAACCGTGAAGTCGAAATGGCGAGGAAGTGTAGGAAAAAAAAAAAAAAATAAAAAAAGCATCTTAATGAGGGAGTTTGAATATTAGTACTTATTTCTTTATGGGGAATGGTAAAGATGAATTTCATCTGAAAAACTTTGGGAAGGCCTCTCTGGGAGCAGGAGAAAATTTCTTGCATTAGGTTGGTTAAGCTATCATACGAGATCGATGGTGGGATTCATTTAAGATCGTGGCGGTGTTAAGGCGTTACCCACTTAGAAGCTTCGATTATAGTGTTTTGTCCAAACCCGATTTAATGACCTGTCAGTAGGATTTTGAAATTTGTATATATATAAAAAAAATATGTATAATTTCAAGTTCATTTTCTGGTATGAAAGCATAATATAGACTAGGGGAAAAAAATTAAAATCCCGATGATGTAAATTTATGAGGTGGTAGATCAAGTAGGTTTTAAATATTTAAACATTTACACATACATTTTTTTAAAAATAAATAATTATAATTATTGGCACCCTTAAGACTAAATTTCAGTGCTGACATTAAAAAAAATACTTCTTATGAAGGGATCTAATCGAAACTTCCTTTAACTCCTCTTTATCTATCCCTATAAAGACTCAAGAGGTTTTTTTGGGTCAAAAGTTCAATAGTTTTATAATATGGCAATATTTATTGTTAAAAGTGACAAATCTAGTTATTGGCACCCTGTGGATTTAATTGTGAAATCTTCCTTATGGTTAGTTTGTTAAATTCTTACTTCATAGATGACTTAGAGGACCCTTCAAACATTAGACTCATGTATATCTTGTAATAAAATTAGGACTTGTTTACCTAATTCTTTAAGTTAAAGTTGGGGTGCCAATAACTGTACTGAGTGCCAATAACTGTATGGTTTACCCTACTATATAAGAATAATTATATAAGATAGCAGGCTAAAGGTGATTGAAGTGGGGGGGGGGTAGTCCATGATTGTACATTATTATAATTTATTATTAATATTTTCTTCTATTTTTACCCATGATTTCGATTAGTTCAAGCAAAATAGTAAAAAACTGTTTGATAACCGAAATTATATTTCTCAGTGTGAAGTTACTCTAGGCCAACAACTGACGGTCAGATAAAAAAGTACTACAAGCAGCTGTTGCGTATAATGTGTCAGTGAAGCCAGTTGGGATTATTTCGGCTTTCATTTTCATGGCTTGTTTTACAATTAATATTTATCTGATATCATAATTTATAATTATAACACGGGTCTATAGTCATAATTTTAAAATTAATGGAAATTGGGTAATTTCTTAAAAAAAAATTCGTAATACCGAAATTGAGAATACAATTTCACTGTTGAAAAAAAAAAGTTACTTTATATCTCCAAAATATGTGCAAATGTTTAACTATACATTATATTTTTCCATAAATTGAATTGGTATAGAACTCGGTTCTTAAGGTCAAAGTTTATTTGTTAACATACTAGCAATGATGTGAATGTGATGTGAATATTCCGTTCAGACTCTATGAGGGATCGAAACGTTGGCTTTTAAAAATAAAAAAGTTTTAACTGAGGTCATTGTACTACTCTGGACTCAGAAGCCCTGCTGAAGATCCACATGAGGGATCGAAACGTTGGTTTTTCAAAATAAAAAACGTTTTAACTGAGGTCTTTGTATTACTTGGGATTCAGAAGCCTTGATGAAGATCCACATGAGGGATCGAAACGTTGGCTTTAAAAAAAAAAAAAAAATTAATTGAAAATTCTGACAATCAATCAACATATTATTATTTTATTTTAATTATTGCTTAAAATACAGAATATTAAAACTTCTAATAGCTTTTCAAAATAAAAAAGTTTTAGCTGAGATCTTTGTATTACTATGGACTCAGAAGCCCTGATGAAGGTCCACATGAGGGATCGAAACGTTGGCTTTTCAAAAAAAAAAAAAAAATTAATTGAAAGTCCTGACTATCAATCTACATATTATTATTTTATTTTAATTATTGCTTAAAATACAGAATATTAAAACTTCTAATCATTTTTCTTAAATCCATCTCCTTTCCAGCATATTCGTATACATTATAAACTTTTTTTTAATACTTCTACTTTTCTTTAAGTGTTAAACTAAGTACCCCCCATTAAACTTATTCTGTCACGATTTTCCATCGGTTCAAAAACGAACCTTTTGAGTGATAATAAAGTTATTAAGTAATATACTTATTCGGAAAATTATTTAAATCTCTATGAACGTCCGTGAAATAAAACAGACTACAGATTTCTATAATAACAACTTTAAATAATTTGTAGTTGAAAATCAGGGGAATCATTTCCAGTTCAACTTAATGGGACGGACACCTACACTATTACCGCTATTTTTTAAGGCTTCCATGGCGGAAAAAAGAACCCATACAAGGACAATCGTGTGTCCTCTACGCTTGTTTGTGAATAAAAGAAACTCGGAATCGTAGAAAACTTGGTGTGCAATTATGCAAGCGCAGTAATGATTATTTCCAAAAATTGAAAATCAATAACCCCTTTGGAAAAAAATTATTCACTTAAATTTTGGTAAGGTAAAGAATACTAATGGAGCCTTATTTTAATAAATAAAGACTAATTATAGTTTTAAATGGTAATTATTTACATTTTAATAAAATAAGTATTTTAGCTACATAAGTACAGCGCTTAATACTAAAGGTTTCTCAAAGTAGAATTAAAATTATAGAGAGAAATAAATATACAGTAGAACCCCCTTTATCCAGTGTAATGATGAGTGGGGGGTCCACGGATAATCGAAAACCCCGGATAATCGAATTACAACATTTTGTTGACTTAATGTGATAGAAAAAAATATTAATTAAAAAAAAAATCTTTAGAAAATCACTTTTACCAACGAACGAACAAAAGTAACAAATGAACTCCTTCAGCGCGTTTTTGCATGAACCTCTGATAGCTTCATCTACGTCTTTATGTGGAGTTCTTCATTATTTTGCGAGGACACGATGTTTGGGCCGACGACGATACGAAGTCGGAAATGTCTTTTTACTTTCACTTACCTATATATGAAAATATAGTAAGTGGAAGTATTGCGATCGTGAAAAAATTCGACTTCCGGTTTTCAACGGAAATACACGTTTTGGGGTCCCCTGAGTCGAAATGACCAAGTCCCGCGGAATGGTCTGTGTGTGTGTGTGTGTGTGTGTGTGTGTGTGTGTGTGTGTGTGTGTATGTGAACAGACTAGCTCAAAAACTATAAACCGTGCGATCCTGAAATTGGGTATTTAGTGTAGGTATATGCCCGCGATGTGACAGCATAAATTTCATCAAAATTACTTAAAGGGAGGGGGTACTTTACTTAATAACTTTTTAGGTTTTTTTCGATTTTCTCAAAAACGGCTCTAACGATTTTGATTAAACTGAGTATTTCATCTATTTATATGCCCGAGATATGACTGTAAAAATTTCATCAAAATTGATTAACCGGAGGGGGGACTTTACTTAATAAATTTTGTAACATTTTCACGTGTTTTTTTTATTTACTCTAAATCGGCTTTAACGATTTTGATCAAACTGGGTATTTGATGTATTTATATGCCCGAGATATGTCTGTAAAAATTTCATCAAAATTGATCAACCGCAGGGGGCACTTTACTTAATAAATTTTGTATCATTTTTACGTGTTTTTTTTATTTACTCAAAAACGGCTTTTACGATTGTGACCAAACTGGGTATTTGATGGCTATCACAGTTGTTGGCTATCACATATTTGGCATATACATACCAAATATGTGATAGCCAACATTTCATCAAAATTGATCAACCGCAGGGGGCACTTTACTTGATAAATTTTGTATCATTTTCACGGGGTTTTTTATTTACTCAAAAACGGCTTTAACGATTAATAAAAATAAGATATGAATGTAGAAAAATGTGTGACTTTGGGAAATGATATTTAACAAAACACGTCAATTTCTTATCTAAGTAAGTTGGTAAGTGAAAGTTGTGTGTTGCGCGCACGCACCAGATTTTTTCTTCTTCAAAATGCCACGAACGGTTTGCTCGCCGATTCCTAGTTCAGCGGACAATGTTTTAACACTTTCACTTTTTTCTAGTCGGTTTATAATGGTTAATTTCTGTTCAAGCAACAACAGGTTGCCTTTTATTAATTCTTATTTAAATTGAGACTAAATCACAACTGAGAATATTTTGTTTTGTAGTCAAAGAGGCCAGAGTAGGGAGTTTCCTAGAAAGACTTGAAAACAATATCGTTCTTAGAATATGAATTGGAGTAATAGTTACCGGAAACATCTCATCATACGATACCAGCTTACCGTGTTTTTCCATTTAGTATTTTATTTCATATTTTCTAAGAACAATAGATAATTAACAATTGTGTAATCGTTAAAACATTTACGTATTCATTTTATTTAAATAAATATTATACATACAAAATAAATGCCATAAAAATCAAAAACAGCTTATTAAAAAAATAAATAAATAAAAAATTGACTCCTCGGAATCCCAGTTAATTGGAACCCCGGTTAATAGAGGCCCGGATAATGGGGTTCCTACTGTAGTTCTGTTAAAAAATCGTAATCGAGAATGACTAATAGCCATAATAATAATTTATGACATGATTTCTAAGGACTTTCATTTTGTTTAGTGAAAATATGGTTAAAAATGTTATTAGGTTAATTAAATTTTCTAATTTTTATTTATTACGTCTAGTAAGTACGATGTCTAGTATATAAATCAGTTGAACATAATACCTATTGAATTAGGTAACTTGATTACTGTAAGATGATCTTGAAATCAACAAGATTTTTTGTCCTTCCAACAGAGTTCTGTATGCCATTCACTCAAGCATTGTTCTGCTTTCTTTTATTCTTCTTATCCAATGTGAATTCTATAAAGCTCTTAGTCCGTCTGCCAAGATTTCTAAGTACACAATACCAGGCAGACTGAATGTTGTTTAGATTTTTTAACATTATTTTTTTTTTTACTGGTACGCAAGGCTTTTTTTTCCCTTCATGTTCTATGATTTAGGTTCCTACTTCATCTTAGAAGGTCGTAGCAGTTTAAATTTAACACTACATGAGAAATTTTAATATTGAAGAATCGCTTTATTTGTTTTGCCAATATCTTGATCACTGTAGTAGGTTAAGTATACTATTTAAATTCAAGAGATTTAAAAATTATATTTAAACAAGACAAATAAAATTAAAAAACAATTAATGTTTACTATAGTACGTTGCGACTTAAAAATAAACGATTTTTAGTTTGGTTAATTTACAGATTACTATTATTCATAGTCAATAAATAATTTCTGAACATATTATCAACTGACGTTTTTGTCAGTTAAATCAGGGATTTCGCTCAAAGTGCAATGTGCACTGTGTCAGTTTGCTTCCTGTCATATCAAAGTTATTGTTTTATTTATCTAGAACTTTTTTTTTGATATATTCACAAGTAGCTAAAGGGGATAATGAAATGAAAAAATTGAGCTATGGAGAATAGGCGTATTTTAGCATTGTCATTCTCTCTTGCGCTCACAAATTCCTTCTTCCTTGACAAAATTTTACATTATTCATACAATACGAATTACTGTATATACCTACACAATTATTCATACTAATATTTTTTAAAAAAAATATAATATTGTAATATTATACTTTTAAAATACAATCCAGATCGCCTCCGATGATAATTTTTACCACCCTAAACTCTCTTCAGAAAGTATAATTGAGGGCATTGGTGCAAAGTAAAAAAGAATACTTCTTGAGAAAACGTAAGAACAGAATGTTATTTGCAAAAGTTTTAGAATTTTCGAAAACGAATCGCATTGATTGATTTCGATATAAAATTTTAACTTTTTTTTGCACCAATAGTGATTGGGAGCAGAGAGTGTAAGCGACAAAATTTAAGTGCACAGTCTCATTTAATTTAATAAAAAAGATATTTTTAGAGGTGAGAGAGTCAACTGTTTCTTCTATACGGTAGGTTAAATTATTATCAGGATTATAAGTTTAAAATTTTTTTTATTTTCGAAAGCCAACGTTTCGACCCAACTTGTGGATCTTCATCAGGACTTCTGAGTCCAGGATGATACCAATAATTATCCTGGTATACCAATATCATGCTGGACTCAGAAGCCCTGATGAAGATCCACAAGTTGGATCGAAACGTTGGCTTTGGAAAATAAAAAAAATTTAAACTGGATCCTGAATATCATTTAACATATCCTACAAGATGTTTTTAATATGTCACATGCGCATAAATTAAACATATTTAAAAAAAATTGAACAAGCAGTTGTAAAAAAATGAACACATATAAGATAAGGTGTTAGGTGTCTCTATGACACTCTATCTTATTTTCTCATTCTAACTCTCGGGAAGTATTTTACCTTTCTAAAGATATGTTTGCAACTCGGCGTATTTACTACAGATAAGCCGATACAAGTCTGGTTCTTGCACCAAAACCTCCAAACCTTCAAGTAGGGCAAACCATACAGTTATTGGCACTCAGTACAGTAATTGGCTGGCACCCCAACTTTAACTTAAAGAAATAAGTATACAAGTCCTAATTTTATTTCAAGATATACATGAATCTAATGTTTGAAGGGCCCTCTAAGTCATCTATGAAGTAAGACTTTAACAAACTAACCACAGGGAAGATTTAACAATTAAATCCACAGGGTACCAATAACTAGATTTGGCAGTTTTAACAATAAACATTGCCGTATTTTAGAACTATTGAACTTTTGACCCAAAAAAACCTCTTGAGTCTTTATAAGGATAGATAAAGAGGAGTTATAGGAAGTTTCAATTAGATCTCTTCGTAAGAAGTATTTTTTTTAATGTCACTACTGAAATTTAGTCTTAAGGGTGCCAATAACTGTACGGTTTACCCTAATATACGACGCATGTTCTACTCCTTTTATAACCCAAAGAAGACTAGCTTTTGTAACTATATAGGTACTGTAGGTATAGATTGAGGTATATAACCTCAATCGCGACGAGGAAGTAGGAATTGTTTATTTTGGAAGTTTTATAGAGGTACATTTAGATCAAGTTTCCTAAAGTGTAGATTTTTAGCACTGACTGATCAACTGTGAGGCTATTACAGAACATTTAGGGAAAAGGGGTGAAAGGTTGTGACATAACAGGTCCAGGTAGTAACTACTTTGGAGTTGTGAGTATACTTGCGTATAGTATGCGTATGGATGTGGAGTGAGGCCAGGTGTACCCACATCCATACAGCTGTCCCTCCCAGCTGCTCGCCGGATCCCTCAATTTCAAACTAATCATTTCTCTCTCTCTCTCTCACTATATATATACATATATATATATATATATATATATATATATATATATATAATTTAAAAACCACCTCCGCCATTTGATAGTTTTTCAAAAATGAATTTAATTATTCACTACAATTGTTAAGCATTCCGAATTGGCAAGGTATAAATGGCCAACTGTGATTTTTTTATATATTATATATATATATATATATATATATATATATATATATATATATATCAGTGGCGATCCCAGGGGGGGATATTGGGGATCAATCCCCCCCGAAATTTCGACGAAAAAAAAATTAGTTGGATGAATTAAAAAAATTAATCACGCATCAAACTTTTACGAGTTTTCTAGGGAAGTCTAGTTTAATTTTGACTAGAATTTTTTATACAGAATTTTGTATATGAGCTTAATGTATAAGCATAAGCAAATAAAGTGTGCTATTTTTATGCTGATTTTTTTTCCTACCGACCAATCCCCCCCCGAATTTTTTTTCTGGATCCGCGCCTGATATATATATATATAATTTAACAACACCTCCGCCATTTGATAGTTTTTCAAAAATGAATTTAATTGTAATAATGAAACAACGGTATCCTATTACAGTCTCATGCAATATATATTTCCTCACATTCCTTTAATTTGGTGAACGTTTCGGACTGTCGTGTCCATATTCATCACCTGCATAGTGTACAATTGATTTTAGTATTTTTCTTATACAGTTATAAACAATAAAAATTAAAGTACCATTGTAAATACAAAGATATAGTTAAAATAGGTATGAACATGACATATAGGTATGTCAAGTGTCAATTTTAAAGGACTACTTAAATAAATACGTAAGAATCAATAAATAACTATAGAACAAAAATAATAATAATTGGTAACAATGCTCACCAACCTTCTCGTTTTGGATATTAAAAAATTAATATTCTAATAGAATTTGTCATTATTGCATGTTAATGGATGTTTGACCTGTGGAGGGTCTGCTATCGTTTTAATCCTGGTGCTGCTATATCCTATTTATTATTGCATAATAGTGTTTGCTTACTATTTCAGAGTCCTTTTTATAGTTAACCAGTTCAGTCCGAAACGTCCACCAAATTAAAGGAATGTGAGAAAATATATATTGCATGAGACTGTAATAGGATACCATTGTTTCATTATTACAAATAAATTAAAGCAGTCTGTCAAGATAAAATGAAATTAATTATTTCGTACAATTGTTAAGCATTCCGAATTTGCAAGGTAGGAATAGCAAACTGTGATTTTTTATTTTTATTTTTATTGATATGCTCTTCATGAAATATATCGGATCTTTCCTACATTAAGGCTGCCAGCTACCTTTGGTACTTTTCTGTTATAGTCACGCCCAGAGAAAATGTTTTTAATTTAGTTAGTACATTGCTTTAAATAAATAAAACACATGTTTTCTGAATAAAACACTTTACATGAAATTTAATTAAATTATTTATTTTCATTTTAGTATAAAAATTGAAAAAAAAATTATATGTTAGAAATATTGTAAAAATCCTTAATATTTATTTTTAATTTATTTATTTAATATTTTTAATATTTCATTAAAAGGATCTTTTTCTGCTAACCTTTGGCGCTATATAAATTCCGCTAAATAAGATTTTAAAAAATTCCTTCTAGTACCCTTCCTTCTTTTGTTCCCCCATTTAATTTTACCTTTGAATGTTAGCTTCATGTCATGGTTATTTTTATATATTATCATTTCATGAATAATATTATGTTTTTGAAAAAACTTGACCGCAGTTTCCTCATCCAAAATATTCCTAAAAATATTTTATAAATTATACTGATACTCAACCATATTTAGCGTGATTAATTATCTAGTCAAAAGAAATGATTCGGCACGGAATTGTTTTCTCCTGACAGTGTTGCTAGTAAGCGAACAGTTGTGACATTAACTTCAGTTAATGTAGGTAACTTCTTAGTTACCTCCCTAGCAACCTCCTTAAAGCAATTTACTAACTAAATTAAAAACATTTTCTCTGGGCGTGACTATAACAGAAAAGTACCCTACCTTTTATTAATCATTTGATAAAAGCTGTACTGGACAAAATCAGCACAAGGGATGCCGACAAAATCAATAATTCGAATTGGAACATTTCAAATACATATATATTTCTATATATAAAGGCTTAAATATTAGAACTTTCGCACGAACAAAGATTATCACTATATTTAGCTAAATATTTAGCTTTCCAACAGACATTATACGTATATCTTTATTCCTATTCTTTTTTTTTTTTTTAAATAGCAAAAATATCATTTTTCCTACTATATTTATCAAAAAAGTTCTTTGATGGTTTAAATTTACGCTTTTATTTCGATTAGGAGCAATCTGGACCATGCTCATAATACAATCCAATTTAGCAAGGAATTCGTATAGTTCCTTTCTGTCGAAATGGGTCTTTTTCACATTTCTTCTAGTTACTTTTTATCACCAAATGATTACCCTCTTAAATAGAGTTTGTAGGTGCCATATTGTTTTATTTTATTTTTAAAAAAAGAATGATTAACTGCTTAAAATCATTCTTTTTTTAAAAATAAAATAAAACAATATGGCACCTACAAACTCTATTTAAGAGAGTATTCTCTGTGTAAAATGGATACAGAGATGAATTTAATTGAATTAATTTTGTCGAAAGAAGAAGAAAATGTATTATATTTTTTTTTCAAGTTAAAGATGTCTTACCTATATTAAAAAACTTGAACTTTAAACAAAAAAAGTGAGTTTTCAATATGAGAAGTTGCAGAACTTCAAAAGGATTATTCTCAAATACATGGTTTAAACAATCAAGACTACCATTAAGTAAGGCTCTTTTATTTATATATTCATGGACACATTGTTTTTGTATTGATTTAAAATAAATATTTCATTAAACTGTATTCTTGTTTACTTGGCCATATGGTAATTAAAGCAATTAGTTTTAAAGTAATAATTTGTTGATAAAAATAAACTGGTAGCCTTAATGTAGAAAAGACCCAATACATCCATGTTAGGCAATGGACTCGATGTGGAGAATATTAGACTTTTTTTTTCTTTTTCTTTTTTTTTTTTATCAAAATGAAGCAAAGCAATATTTAAATACAAGATCTAAGAGATTGATTATAACTAAAATGGCACTATGCTATGGTCTTACGACAGATAAATTATTCCGGCTTCATGACCGAATTCTTTAAATATAAATTGAATGCCGTTCAGTATTTCTTGGAATCTGAACTGCGTACAATCAATACATTGAATCCGATGGTAATGACCTTTATACCCGATGTTTTAGTCATAAACTTTCAATTGCGGAAACAATTTTTTTTTTTTTTTTTTGGGGTAATTTTTAATATATGCTACTGGAAGCCTTGGTCTATATTGTTCCATTTTTTTTTTGTAAAATAGTGAAATTCAGATCATCCTATGAATTATATATTTGTCAATTCATTACAACTAAAGTTTCACAACGTTTCGAAGCCTGCTGCCCAATCTTCAGGTGTACTCGTCACTAACTTTTAATCGCGAAAAACTATAAATAATTTTTAATATATATATTATATATTTTAATATATATATATATATATATATATATATATATATATATATATATATTGGTAAAAAGAAATAATATCTCTGCCTTGAAAAAAATATAATTATTTTTAAAATGTAGGAATTTTTTTTATCTTAATGGCTAATTTCAATAGACAATTAATATTTTTCAAAAAACGTTACAATTATCATCTAACTACTTAAAAATACCTGCTTACTTTATTCATAAAAAATACTATTAATCTTACAATTATCTTATATTTTCCTATTCCCACTGCATGGCACAATATTATTGTTAAAATTTTTAAATTTTAAGTTTTCTCTACTTCGTGTTCATAAAAAATATTGAAAATTTGTACTTTTGATTTTTGACTTTTGAACTTTGACTCCACCAATACATCTTTCTAGTTTAATCCTTAAAAAAATCGATAAATAACGTGAGCTATAATTTACATTAGTATTATAAAAGTATATATACGTTAAAGACGACTCTTACAAATATTCTCAGTAAAAGTTGATTAAAAGGGGAGAGTAATGAATTCCAATCAACTTGTAAGAGTTGTAACACCTTGGGAGACTATAATCTTACTGCTTTGAGGTTGTAAAAGTTGACATTTTGTAAGGAAATTATTTATTTACTACCTAATAAAATACTAAACTTTTTTATGTTACAAAAGCACTCTCTGGATTTATTAATTTATTTGCCGTTTTACTACCATTGAGGGACATTGCAATATCTGCTTATTATATTGTATTATAATTTTCATGCTTTTATTAGGCATTCGAATAGAGTTAGGGTTGTTATTTTTATATCTTCTAACATCTCTTGGAAGCTTTTGGACAGTTTTAACTTCTGTCGTTAAGCATTGAGTTGGTAATAATCAAGCATAAGGTGCTTAGTTTTTTGGGGTGTATTTTAGACTTTTTACTTTTTAGATTTACATTTTGTGTTTCGAGCAAGATTATATATATAAGATATAATGATTATATATACAAATATATAATATAAAATGAAGGAAAGTTGTTTTCTCAAAGTTAATTTTTAAAAATTAAGTTACAAAAGAACATTTTAAAAATATTGTTCCTCTCTAATTGATTGTTAAGTTACAAAAGTCCTCACAGGTATTATTTTATTCATTGGAACTTATTTATATTTATATAATATATATATATATATATATATATATATATATATATATATATTTATATATCCCTTAACTAAAATCACTCAGTATTCAAAGTTTTCCTCAATCTCCGTCAAGAATCGATGAATCATAGAAATTCCTTAGCCGTTTTGGAACTGTTATGAAGTATATTATGAACTATGAAGTACAAACAAAAAACAATTTAAATTATCACCCCCCTCCCAAGTAAATTTATACCGTTTTTATAATTAAAAAAATACAAATTTTGTACGTTAATGTTTTTCTCTAAAATAAAAATTCTTTAATTTGTAAAGGACTTCTTTAAAATAATAGCAACAAGATCCATTTTTATGGAGCTGTTAATAAGAAATTAAAAGACAAAAAAAGCACTCATAATTAAAAATTTTGCCTTTAAATTTAGAATAAGTATTACACATTAAAAAAAAAAAAATCCTTTCATTTTACCTTATATATATATATATTTTTTTTTGAGGAATTTATTTAATT
This sequence comes from Aelia acuminata, assembly GCA_911387785.2. NCBI lineage: Eukaryota > Metazoa > Arthropoda > Insecta > Hemiptera > Pentatomidae > Aelia > Aelia acuminata. Next base: position 17,949,026 of record OU426980.1, read on the forward strand.
AAAAATATAAACTGGCTAGCTAAAATAATAATTACTCAATAATTTAGAACTACGGCCTACAAAAGTTTATGAACTATAGTCTTCGGATAAAATTACTTGATCATGATTATATGTATATAATCGTACGTATACATACAATCGTATTTTTTTAAATTTTTAACTAATATAGTATTTTTGTTTACTGAGAAATTAAATATTACATTCGTTGTAATGAGTATAGTTAATCAATATAAATTGCAATTAGTATAATTACATAATATAAGAACTATTATGTCAATGAACTTATAGAGCTATTATATTTTTATTATTGTTATTTATGTCATAATTTTTCTTTTGTTTTTTTTATCTTGTTAATAGTTATGTATATAATAATGTGAGAAATTTTGGTTTCCCATACCCCTGTTATATACATAAATACAGTATTTTTCTATTCAACTATATATATACACATATGTGATGATGATATCCAAATATATTACAGTATATTACGAGTTCCCAGGTGACGGAAAGATATGTCGGTACATGCGAGCGCAGCTGTCCAACATTACCCCTTCGCATTCTACTTATTAGATATGCTCTACTGATTCTTTAACTCTACATTTTAGTTTTAGAAAATGGAATATTTATTCATATTGGACTATGGAATATTCATTTGTTGATTCTCAACCATCTTAAATTACCACACACGTGATTTCTTCCATTAAGTAACTTTAAATATTGCTGTGCTCATATTTTGAGTATAATTTGAAATTTACATATTCCTAAAGATTTTTTAAAAATTAAATTATTTATTATAATTACATCTATCGAAAGTAGAAGAAATAATTTAATGAGCTTACTTAAACGATATTAGAAAAGAGGTTTTCGTTTTCAGAGTCTAGATATGGATACAGGGAAAAAATTGGTTCATAAAAAAAAAAAAAAAAAAAAAAAAAAAAATCAATACCAATTTACCAATTAAATGTAATCGAAATGTAGATCAATTTATTATTTATTTGAAGTTATTCAGTTATATTGAGAAGAATAACAGTCGGACAACCCAACATTTTCGTCGGTAAATTTTTAGAATTTAGCATGATAAAATATACACCTCATGACGGTCTCAATATTCCATTTATGTGCGTAAAACAGTAGCTTTCGGTGCCTCTGGCACTATATTCATCTGCACAAAACCAATAAATAATAAATATATAATTATTATTACATATATTTTTTTGAAAAATTGTCATGCATATGCCTAATCTCTTACCCTCTATCGTCTTAAAATAACTGTATATTACATCTGTTGAGTCTTCTGTTTAAACACCCAAAATTAGTATATGATCTAGTATATGATCACATTATTCACATTATGAGTACATTCAATTTATTTAACTTTATAAAACAACCAAATTGGAGCTAGGCGTAGAGGACGGGAGAGTTTTTGCGTCTTTTAACAAACAAAATTTACGAGCAACATTAATTTACTTTTGGGGGACAAATAGCAGTATTATTATCGTATTAAATAGTGTAAAATTGAATGTAATTAATTAATAGTAATATAGTATAACTGTAAAAGCATTACATATTCCCGTGAATTTAGGCTACAGGTATCGCCATAAATATTTGAAGGAATTTATGAGGAAATTGTCCATCGATTTGGATATTCCTATTTGATGATATCTATTCGATGTAGTGTTGCATGCCTCACCGCGACTTTGATATAGATAACATTAATCACAGTTTTTTTTTACACTAAACAAAAATTTTGTAGTTTGATATTGCTTCACTTTTGCTTACTTATACAGGCAACGCACGCTGAGCACCTTGTGAGTTTTCTGATCACATTTTCCCAATCATTAATTTATAATTCGATTCCAGGTTCAACGAATCCATTCCAACTGTTGCTTATGCATTGTTGCATTTTTTTTTTATCTTTGAATTTAGAAAACTCTTTATTGATATTATTACATTCTGTCTCTTACGAGACATTGGTAATAGTACTAATTGAGCACATTCATATATTATTTACAAAAAATATAAATATACAAAGAAATAAAAATAAAAGCTTAAGTAAAGAAAAAAAAACAGAAAAAAAAATCAGAAAAAAAAACATCAGACAAAAAAAAACAAAAAACATCTTGTTGCATTTAAAAATTATTTTTTTCATGCCAAGGTTTAAAGTTTCGCTTAAGAATAAGCTCGTTTTAATTTAATTCTTTAATGTAATAATTATTTTAGGCTAAGAGAAATGTGTTATCTCTACTTGTTGTCATTCCCCATGGTCGAATAGTATTCAATGAATTCAAACAGGAGAAGACACTCTTTCGCGTTATGAGAGCAATCGTCACGAAATTCTAACACCATTGAATTCAGAGATTTTAAAGCAATTAGGAATATTTGAGGATAGATACGAGAAAAAAGTTGGATTATTCGGTCATCAAGTTTAAAAAACGATGGGTTTTATAAAGTAAAAAAAAAAAACTCTTTTTTCATTTTTTTAAAATAGTGATTGAAGTGTAAATCATTGTTTTCACCTATCATATTAAAAATATAAATAAAATGTAACTGACAGTTAAAATAATAATGAACAATGCTGAGCTTTTTTGCTAAAGTGTGGCTAGTGGTTGATCTAAGTTTAATTTGCTGGAATATTAGCATAACTTGGAATATCTTTGACTGCAAATCTGATCAGGGCTGCCTGCTATGGGTTGTAGTCAAGGATTATCTGATCACTATCCCTATCAGGAGAGCCTTCAGGAGACTTGACTCTCTTCAGGAGAGCTAAAAAATATTTTCTTACCTTTATTACAATTTAGCGCCTGCCATTGTGACTTTGTGATATTACTTTGTATTTTTCTCTTGGTGAGGTATACACTGATTATATTCTTAGTAATTTCAGGGTTGTGAATTGCCTGGAAGATCACCAAGATTGTCATTATAAAAAGTGTACATAATATTTTCAAATATTTTTTTATAGGGTAGATAAACCATACAGTTATTGACATTCTGTACAGTATTAACACCCCACCTTTAACTTAAAGAAATAATTATACAAGTCCTAATTTTATTTCAAGATATACATGAATCTAATGTTTGAAGTCTATGAATCAAGACTTAAACAAACTAACCATAGGGGAGATTTAACAATTAAACCCACAGGGTGTCCATAACTATTGTTTGCACTTTTAACAATAAATATTGCCATATGGTAAAACTATTGAACTTTTGACCCAAAAAAACCTCTTGAGTCTTTATAAGGATAGGATAAAGAGGAGCTATAGGAAGTTTCAATATGATCCCTTCATAAAAAGTATTTTTTTTTAATTTCACCACAGAAATTTAGTATTAAGGGTGTCAATGACTGTATGGTTTACCCTAATCGTTAAAACACATAAAATGCAGCCTATGTGCTAAATATCTCAAAAACCGGATTTTTTCATATTCTTTAGGTTACCGTACATTCAACGATATTATTTTTGTTACGTATCCTAACTGACTTAAAGTTCTAAATATGCCCTCAATCCGCTAAAACGGTTATTCAGGTTATATATTTAATTTTTTTGGTATTTTTAAAAATTAGAAAGGTTTTTTTTTTCGATTTTCCGTTGTTCTGACTCAAACATCAGTTCAGAACGTCATATATTATTTGAACTATTGTTAAAAAAATATTAATAATAATAGTAAAATAAAAAAATAAAATAAAAAATAGGAAGATGGGTAGATAGGCGGAAGGGAGAGGGATGAAAGGGTTGAAGTCATGTGTAGCACGTGGTTATTGATTGCCCGCTCTGTTTATTGTCCATCACCATGGCGACTCCCTGGCCCACAATACAGAGGGATAATGCCTGGTACCGATATTCCATTGTTGACAGCTTAACTCATTAGTCAAATTAATTAGTTTAATAAGAATGTTTTTATGTTAGCAACTTAAATTTAACACTTGAACTGAATCACAATTATGATTGGAGCTATATATTCAGTAGTGGACCCAGAAAAAACTTTGGGGGAGGGGCTACTATTGGTCTGTAAAAAAAAACATATAAAAAGAGTAAAATCAGCCCAAATATGTATTCACAAAAAAAAAAAAAAAAAAAAAAAAAAAAATGGAACTTGATACATCACATTACTAATGCACTTGAAAATTTGTTAGAATGAACATGTGTTAATTTATTCCGTTGTTAATTATTGGAAAATTAAAGAAATGTGTTATTCCAATTTTGTGAAACAGCGAAAATTCACATCTTCCATTTTGATATATATATATATATATATATATATATATATATATATATATATATATATATATTTTTTTTTTTTTTTTTTTTTTTTCAATACATTACAATTCACAACGTTTCGAGGTTTTTAATGCCTCATTTTCAAGTGCACTCCTCTCTAATCCAAATTAGTGAGGTGGCCTAGGAGATAGGTGTAATTTGACATATTATCTATTGACGAGATTTTTAAGGAATCGATGTATAGTTTAACTAAAATATTGTTAATTTGGAGGAGTACCTGGATTAGAATTGGATTAGAGAGGAGTACACCTGAAGATGAGGCATTAAAGCCTCGAAACGTTGTGAATTTTAATGTATTGAAAAATATATATTGTATATCAAAATGGAAGATGTGAATTTTCACTGTTTCACAAAATTGGAATAATACTAGGTTGTTACAAAAGTCCTTGTTCACAAAATTAATTTTATTCAAATGTGAGTACAAAATTTACAAATCAAATTTATTCTTCAAAATACAGGCCATCATTGTCAACTACTTTAACCCATCTTTCAGCCAAAAGTTGTATTTGACGACTGAAGGACGACCTGATCTAGGTTCATCTTCAAGGCTTGTATTCCCAGAATTAAACCGCCTGAACCAAAATGCGGCCGTGTTTCGATGCACCACACTTTCCCCTTCCACTGCACAAATTTCCTCGGCTGAGGCCTTTGCACTAAAACCTTTTTTCCAATAATGCTAAGAAGGCCGCGGATGACAAATTTTTCTTCCGACATTTCTAGTGAAATTTAATAAACTGAATGAAAGGCAGGGGCAGTTGGCGTACATAGATAATTAGAGGATTAGTTAATGTAAACATTGACATAAGAATTGTATTCGTCAGAGATTAAATAAGGATTAAATTAGAGACCTCAATGTAAACAACTTGATATGCACAAGGACTTTTGTAACAACCTAGTATAGACCAAGTCTTCCAGTAAGTTATAAATATCAAAAACATAAAGAAATATGGTTATCCACAAGAGTCAAAGTAAATTTAATATATGTTTATACACTAGCAGGTCCAGAGCTATAGCGTATAGAGGAAAATAATACTGGGTGAAATTATGCTAATACTATTAATTTTATAAAATACGTTAATTTTATGCGTCGTTAAGTGTATAAATATTTAAAGGCGAACTTAAACCGCTTGGAAGACGTGGCGAATTTATTTTTATGGACCCCCCAAAAAAAAAAAAAAAAAAAAAAAATTACAGCTTTTATTTAAGACTGAAATAGTATAGCTCTTTAGTGAATATATATTTCTATCATCCATACTGCCAGGTCAATAACTAAGCATCGTAATGAAAATATATTAGATTATTATCTCATTTTTATTTTGTGCCTATATTTATTTATTTTAAGATTGAAAATGTTCACAATAGATGATTAAGTTAACATTTTGAAGATTTATTCTATTAGAGAATATCAATATTATTTGTAAAGAAGCATTTATGTGCCTACTCTCAAAATGAGATGTACATTCGATTTTTATTTAAATTCTATATTTAAAAGATAAATATTTAGTAGACATTAAAAAAATCTCTCAAAAATCAAAGCTAAAAAAAGGCCTGACATTTAATGAATGTATCATCACTGAATGACATTTAAGAAATGTATCATACCAAAGACAGACATGTTATGAGTTTTGAATTTTAAGTTTTTGTTTTTTGGAAACAATTCATAATTAAGAGTTACCCCTATTTCGAAAGTAAATGATTCATTTATTTGTATATGAGTACATTTATATTTGATATTTCTTTGAACCCTTCTATAATAGCACACCTCTATAAAAAAAAAAAAAAAAGGGTTGAATATCGTCAAGAAAGAAATGAAATATAAATAAATAAAGAGGTGGGAAATAGTCAACTGATATTCTTTACGATAGGTTGATTCATAGTCAGGATATTCAGTTAAAAAAATTTTATATTGAAAAGCCAACGTTTCGAATCCTACATTTGAATCGTCATCAGGGCTTCTGAGTCCAGAGTAACACAGAGACTGAGGGTCTCTCATAACAATTTTTTACCCTCGTCTCTGTATTACCCTGGACTCAAAAGCCGTGATGTAGGGATCGAAACGTTGGCTTTTCAAAAAAAAAATTTTTTAACTGCAAATCCTAACCATGAATCGATCTTTCAGAAATAAATAATATTATAACCCAAAAAAGGAATTCCAACGTAAATGAGTGCAATTTCGACTGGTCATACCTGAAATTTTTTTCAAATAAATAAAATATACATAGTATCTCATGTCCTGTGATTCGGAACTGTAATAAATCCCTGATGTCTAGTAAATATGTGGATACGCGACTAGTTAAATAAATCCACTAAGACATATTTTTCAATAAAACAAATACAGGAAAAATAGTTACTATAAAATTAAAACAGATTTTTTTTTAAACTAATGTTTTCATTCAATTATATTGCGTATTTTTCACAAATAAAAAAAAAATCGCATGTTGTGAAGCCCCACCAATTTGTCTAAGTAAGATAAAATTAATATTATTTTATACGCATAAAAAAAAAAAAAAAAAAAAAATCGAATAACTTTTTCATATCTTAAGTATGAAATCTATCTTTTCTTATATATACCTATATCATGTGGTTATACATTTAATTTAAATTTATTTCAAAGTATTTTTTTAAAGCAATATGGTTCAATTGATTGTTTGTTTTAGGTATTATTAAGAAATATTTATTTATCGGAACTAATCCATGCAACTAGCGATATGAACAGCTGTAGAATTAAGGCCCTCCCCCACCCCAAGCCGGAAACTTTACTTTCAAGTTTGCTGCGGCACTTCCCTTTTGATGTCTTAACCTCATAAGAAATTTATAGTGTTTCACTCCGGTAGCCCTTGGTTTCAACCCTCCTCCAATCCTTAGGCTTTAAGTGATTTTTACGTTGGCCTGTGTCAGTCCTGGAAAGACTAGACGTTTTTGTATTTCATTTCTACAATATTGCTGACCTGATTCGGATTACAATGATCATACAATAATAGCAAACAAAAATCTTAATTATTAATTAATTGAAGGTTTTAAATTTATTCTATTCCAATGATAAAAGAACAAATTATGGAAAATTAAAAATTTTGTTTCTTAGGATTCAGAAATCTCTTTTGTAACATCACTTATTCGCGGGCGCAATCGACTATAGGGTGCGCTAGTAGTTTTGCAAAATGTCGGAAAAAACGGGGATAGAAACAGTTGATGTGATAGAGATAATTGGTAATTTTAAAAGACCATTAATTGAAGGGCAGGCTATCCTTGATGCAAATCACATAATTACATGTGGAATAATATCTAGAAGTAAAAAAGCAGTTATTTTACAAGCTTTGTGCCTTCAAACAAGCGATCTTAAAGGACTGCGCCATCAAATAAAAGTGGAAATCAAATTTATTAATAATAATAAGCAATTTTCTTGTAATTGTACGTGTAAAGCTGGTAGTTCTGGTAAATGCAAACACATCAATGTAACTTTACTCTTCGTAATATCTATAATACTTTATCGTTTAGTAATAACATTAATTACCTATTCATACAATCATTGTTATGACAGCTGTCATTTTCATGACAGCTTAGTTTCTTTGTCATATTATTTATTTATTTGTCAAAACTTTCAGGCATCAAATTGAAAACTTGGAACAATTAAACACAACGGATGTAAGACAAAAATGGGGAAAATTAAAAAAGAAAAATCTATGACACTATGGTCCCAATGTTATTTGCATAAAAGTAGCATTTTGGAATAATAAAATGTCAAATACTAATATTTACCTAAATAAATATAGTCACTTTCTTTAAAATGAAGAATACATATCGCCATATGTTTCGAAACAGGCTTATCTATTCTTAATTTTACAATCCACTCTTTAGGAAGCTTTTTATGTTTTGGAAATAAATGGAATGACACGTCTTTTGATTTTCTAATTGCCCACTGAGGGACCGAGCAATACCTATTAGACATTTTTCAAATAATATTTTGATCAATAGGGTTTTAATTATTGAAAAATAAATTAAAAACGCCAAAAAACTCTATGAATCCCAGGCACTGGCCCGGCTTCTATCCCCGTTTCTCTAGTTCCAGTCAAGAAGCAGCACCGTCGCTTGCACCCGCGAATATTCACTTACACTATGAAAATAGAAATTAGAAGTTGGTTCAATTATGGGAGTTGACAATGACATTTATTTATACCGATGATTCAGAAAATTTGGAAAAAAATTTTCTTACGAACCATCTGATAAGGAAGCACAAATCAATACTTTAGAACTGATAGGGGTCAGTTTAAATAATCTTAGTTTATAAATTTCTTATGTATTCTAATTAATTTCTAATATTGTAGTAATCATATGAGGTAATACTCAATGAGAGTATTTTAGAAAGATATTATTAAATTAAATTACACTTATGGAAAGTTAGGTTTTTTTAACTCATATACAATGCTTTTATCTTATAAGTATGACGATAATTAACCCTTTGCACTCGAAGTCTCCGGAGCGGAGCTATTTAAAATTTGTCTTCAAATTTGAGGGCAAATAATTTTCAGTTTTTAACATATAAGAACATAAGCAAATCTTAAAACCTATTGATAGGATATTTCGCTTTTGGTGATAAATTGCGGTGTTTTTCATTATTTTTATAGTACGTTAATCTTTTAATCCTTTGCACTCGAAGTTTTTTTTTCATTCATATTACCAGCAACTCGAAGCAATTTTAGGGAAAAGATCATTTTTACACTTAAGGTAATGAAATACGCATTAAAAGAAAATCATCGTTGTATGTAATGGATTATAAATAAAATTATAAAAAATATATAAAATTAAAAAAAAATATTTTTTTTTTGTAACTGTGTTCTTGAAGCTTCACAAATACATAAAACCTAAATTTCATTACAATTCCTTACTTGGTTTTAAAATTTTACTGTATAATATTACGTTTTCAGGGTGTTCGTTTTCGCGAATAAGTTTCGTCGAGTACGGTAGGTAACCGAGTGCAAACGGTTAATATTGTTTCCAAAGCTTGTTTCATGTTTTTATGAGCTAATGAGTTTATCTTAATAGTTCATACTGAAATTGGCACGCTGCATTATCGCTATTTTATGACGAATAATCATGATGGTCCTTGAAATTAAAATAAAAAAGACAATTTACATGATATAACACATAAAACATGTTGCGTATTGATATTAAATAAAGTTAAATGTTGCTGAGAAATACTAAAACGGGATCAAAGAAAAGAGTTTCAAGCAATGGAGTAATTCGATATAAATGGAAGCTCAATTTGAAAAATTAAAAGAAAGGGTAGAACGATGAAAATTGCTTTTCCATTATCTGAGCACGCTCAAGGTGCTTTAATTATTTTTATTTTACTTTGATTACACTTTTTTTTTTTAAGAAAAAAGACTCATCCCTCCATTTATAAGAACACAGCTTATCAAAGAAGGTAGGTAATAAAGTTAATGATGTTTTAACAAAACGTCCCGCTTCTGAAAAGTAGATTTTTAGCATAATTTCGGATTAATATCTGTTAAACAAATAAAAGGGTTGCCACTGCTCTTGAACTCGATAGAGTTGACGTCATCGGTGGTAAGGACTGCAAAAGCAGTCTGGATGATGTGTAGATTCCATGTATACCATGGTTTCTGGCAACGTGAGGTTGGTCTACAATAGGGGTTCCCAAAGTTTAAAACACGGCCCCCCCTGATGATATAAAATCCACCCACATCCCCCTCCTGATGGAATGAAAGACTCCCACGCCCTTATTATATTAATTTTCTAAGAATCATGGTTAATTTAAAAAAAAAAAAAAAAAAATACCGTAAAAATAGTTTTAATGGATTTAGTACTAAAATTTTAAGTAAGCAAGAATTGTTTTATATTTTGAACAGGATTCGCGCCCCTCCCCCCCAAACTTGTCTTGGCGTCCTCCTCTATTTCTTGAAACTCTGGGCCACATGTTCTAAGCTGTCCATTTTACCTTGTCCCATACTGTTCTCTCTGGAATGTAATATACTTTTATTATTGTTATCAATGGCGCAACAACCCACTTTGTGAGTCAAGGCCTCCTTAAGAAGATTCCCCCATAGCTCCCTATCCTGCGTAGCCGCAATCCAATTCCGAGCACCTAGAAGATGTCTTGAATCCTTTGCGACTCCATCTGTCCACCGAAATTTCGGTCTTCCGACACCTCTCGACCCATAGATTTTGTTGGACATCATTCATTTTGGAATGCTCTGTTCCTGCATTCTGGCAAAGTGGCCAGCCCACCTAAGCCTTCCAATGCCGATGACTCTAATAATGTCCGGCTGTCCATAGAGCGTTTGAAGCACCAAGTCGCTTCGTAATCTCCAATTTCCGCCTACTTTTACTGGACCGTAGATTCGGCGTAGAATTTTTCTCTCGAAAACTAGGAGCATCTTGTATACTTTACTCTTGAATAATCAACAAAGGGGTCATAAAAAATATTCTTGCAGGAGAGCATCGAGCGATCAATACGACTTTCGATGAATTACATGTAATTGATAACATAACATTAAATAAGGATAAAAAAACCCATAAGCGATGATACTCAGTGTCGGTATCAAGCACTGGTTATCATTACCACCCGGGGCAATTACCTAATTGGAATCCCCCTCCCAAAAAAAAAAAATTAATTAGTTACTTAATATGATGCATATCGCCTTAGCTTTATTTAAGTTATATTTTACAATATATCTGATGTACAATACATCGATCAATATCATATCCGATATATTAATACATAATAAAACCGAATATTCATTTTTCTCATAAACTTAATAATTTTTTATAAGAACAAGGCAATCACAATAAAATAATTTTTTCGTCAGATCTTTGTCTGATTAATACATATGTGTGTGTGTTTATATACATATAGTGTGATGCCAAAGCACAATAAACTTATATTTAAACCAAAATATCCTTTTCTCTGAGATTGAAAATACGAACGCATTTTGCTGTACGGTGCCCGTTTAAAAATTATAAGTAGGGTAAACCATACAGTTATTGGCACTCAGTACAGTTATTGGCACCCTAACTTTAACTTGAAGAAATAGGTAAACAAGTCCTAATTTTATTACAAGATATACATGAGTCTAATGTTTGAAGGGTCCTCTAAGTCATCTATAAAGTAAGATTTTAACAAACTAACCATAGGGAAGATTTCACAATTAAATCCACAGGGTGCCAATAACTAGATCTGGCACTTTTAACAATAAATATTGCCATATTGTAAAACTATTGAACTTTTGACTCAAAAAAACCTCTTGAGTCTTTATAAGGATAGATAAAGAGGAGTTATAGGAAGTTTCAATTAGACCCCTTCATAAGAAGTATTTTTTTTAATGTCACCACTGAAATTTAGTCTTAAGGGTGCCAATAACTGTACGGTTTACCCTACCATCTTTCTCGTTTTTCAAATTATAGTACATATTTGACATGACCCAAATAAATAAACCATCCTCCGTAGAGTTATTGTTCCGTGGTATACGCTACTACAATACTCGAGTGAAATAAATTTTTCACTCAACCAAAAAAAAGAAAAAGAAAAAAAAAAAGATGACCAAGGTTGCAGGTGGTTCCCTTCCGACCCTTATCACGAGGACAGCTGCTCACACATATATATCACCTCATTCCCTAGTCCTAGTCTAGTTCAACGACATTTATTTCTTAGCCATATTTAAAAAAAAATGAAAACGTTTGATGGTCTTGACAAGGGTTTAAAAAAAAAAGAAAGAAAAAAGATGCTATATCGTTGAAGTTTAGAAAATTCAATTGAATGTCTTAAAAGTGAGATATGGATAACACTGGTCAACAACGAAATCGCCAAAAGGAAGTTTACCATCATTTCGGAGGTATAGCGCTTAAGATCTGTTTTACCTTAACGTTAATGTTTACCCTTAATTGTCTGAGCAGTGCGAGTGTATTGCGCGCCCTGTGGCCTGAGACCTTAGACCGGCTGCCGTGCCCGGTGGTCTCAATACTTTTTGCCACGCCAGATAATAGACTTAAGAATTCCTCCTATTTGACTAAGGAATGAGGTGCAGGTAAAATCAATTTGGAAAAACCCGAAAAGAACCCCATGCCAATTAGTTTACAACCCTTGGAAATTTTTGAGGAAACTATAAACCTTGTCTCTGGGAAATACCGGACGGGCTGGAAACAGGGCTAGAAACGCGAATGAGAATTATGTAAAAAAAAATTCATATGTCCTGCAATCGTCTTAAATACGAATAAGAAAATGATGACTATTTTGTCTGCTCGCCATGCTCCTCTAATATTCATGTAATTAAAAAAATACGTGTAGGAACGTACTTAAGTAGACATACTTACAAATAATTTTTAGAAATGTTTTATATATCTGTTTATTTTATAACATTTTTAAATTATATACTATATATTTTTTAAGAGTTGTTACCTACGATTTATGAATGTTGCATTCCGAAATAATGATACGATACATCCGAAAGCGAAGAGTAAAAATTCAATTTTTGTTTTAAAATAAGCGACAAAAACATCTCTTTAAGTGCTGACTACTGGAAGTTTTATCCTTGTGCAATAGTAAAATGGAAAGAGTTAAGAAATCAATGAAAATAAGGTTCACAGTCTCAGTCTTCTAACGCTGAAGCGGGCGGAATTGATATCAATCTATATATATCAGTCTACAGGCGACAAGTACTGCAGCGCTCGAACTGATATATCAGTCTACAGGCCACAGGGACTGCAGCGCTCGAACTGATATATCAGTCTACAGGCGTTAAAGGGTAAAAAATAGCTGTGCCGCTTGAAAAATGTTATCCGTAACAAACCTAGGCCGTTGTCCAAGCCATGTCAGTCTATTCTCACCGCTTATCAAGTTCCCACCATGTGATCATTGTACCCACCGATCTGGACAAGTATTATAATAATACTAGTATTATAAGTATTATAATAACCGGGACTGGACTACTTCATCGGTGAGTACAAATGAACAGTGAAATGAATAGTTTGCAATGGCTCAGCGGAGGTTGCGGAGGCCCAGGTTTGGGTCACGGCCATGGCAAATCTTTCATCTTGTCATATTTAAAATTAATAAAAATATTATCTTCAATAGTATCATAAATAAAAATTATTTAATTTTTTTTAACAAAAGAATAAATAACCAATGATAAAAGTCCTACTGTAAAACTCCAAATCAATTTGGTTCATGGCTGTTTTGTTTTCCAGCTTATTAGTTAATTGTCTAGGAAAGACAAAATCAGAGCTGCTCATCGACAATGAATGCATTCCTTCCAAAATCTTGCTTTATTTATTGTCTATTGATTTGTAATAGGGCTCGTCCATCTTCATATCGGATTTGTTACCTTGGCAGTCCTCTTTGTTTTCTGCTGTTTCAGTTTTCTCATTTATTCGACTATTAATCAAAGAATCATAGCCGGTACAATTACCTCCATCGGTTGCTACTTAGTTTATGTAATTTAGTTTTTATTTAGTCTTCTAATAGCTATTATTTGTAGTATACAAATACTTCTAAGAAGAACCATCTTTTTTATTTTTTTATTACTAAGTTATAGGGTAAACCGGACAGTTATTGACACCGGTAAGACTACATATCTGTTGTGAAATTAAAAAAAAAAAAAAAATTTTATGAAGGGATCAAATTGAAACTCCCTATAGCTCCTCTTTATCTATCCTTAGATCTTTTGCTGGGTCAAAAGTTCAATAGTTTTACTATATGGCAATATTTATTGTAAAATGTGCAAAAACTAGTTATTGACAACCTGTGGATTTAATTGTGAAATCTTCCCTATGGTTAGTATGCTAAACAGTTACTTCATAGATGACTTAGAGGGCCCTTCAAACATTAGATTCATGTATATCTTGAAATAAAATTAGGACTTGTTTGCTTATTTCTTTAAGTTAAAGTTGGGGTGTCAATAACTGTACTGAGTGTCAATAACTGTCTGGTTTACCCTATATAACAAAAAACTTCTCATCCGATAAAATAGACATACTGTGAGATAAATTTCATATATTCGATTCATTATGGAGGCAATCTTAAATGGAAGCATATAACAAAATTAGTAAGTAAAGCTATATGATTGATAACTTACGCATCATCATTCGTTGATCTTACTTTCGAAGGGGGAAGTTTAATATTTTAAGCCGTTTTTCGCAAGTTCGTTCCTAAAACCACTCCTACCGAACCGAATTCTCCGTACCCATGCATAAATAATATGCACTGGCGCTAAAAAAAAAACATCGTACCTTGAATGTAGCCTTTATTTCTTTCTCCACCCAAAAAAAATTGGCAAACGTTTTTACTTAAATATAGTGGGACATATTATGTTTATAGGAAACTACTAACAAAAAGCAAAAACAACGTAAGTCCATTTAAAAAAAAAAAAAATTTAAAATAAAGCCAATGAACACTCTTTTAAACAAAAATATAACGCCTCTAATTCTTTTTTAATAATGGAATCAGAGTAGGTACTTTGTAACTATTCTTGCCTCATAAGTTTTAATGCTTAGTTATCCCTATTGACCTGTCATGTTCCTTTTACGTACAATTCAAGGTCGCCGGTTATTTTGAGCGTCGGTTTATAAGAAATTATAAATACAATTAAACTTGCAAAGATATTAGCCAAACTGTCTCTCTACTGTCAATCAGAGAGAAACTTTTCAATTTTAATCTTTTTAATCCGCTTCATTTATAAAAAAATTATATGTTATTTGAATGTCCTTCAATAAATTTTAAACACAGAAATAAAATTAGATTCTTAAATTAGTCCGCCACAGAGACAAATTTGTTGAGAGAATTTTCACTGTATAAATTTATATTTTTTATTTATTTATATACATTATATAATTTTATACTCATTACTACGAAGTTTTATTTAATTTATGACATTAATTATTTTTAAAGAACTGTAATATTTCAGTGTCTTTTATCGTCAAATGTAAGCTAATATTCATCTGGATATGTAATAGTTGAACTGAAGCTTTACTTATTTATATAAGACTAGCAAATTTCTAACAGTTGTTTTACAAACTATCGAAGAGCGAATTTTCTTTTATGGATGAGCCATGATTCCATGATCATCACCAAGACTTCCAACCATTTAGATTGCTGTTTACGAGTTTAGCGAACTATTTTGTCAGTTCAAAGAGCACTGCTCTCAACAACAACTCGCCTCGCTCGCTTAAAAGAAATAAACAAACCCCAATTTCAGTTGAGCTCGGGGCACACTAAACAGCTCGGTCAACTCCGTCGTCTAGTGCCGAACCACTCGGACGTTTTCGGGACTGTCTAGGGAGGAATATTGAGTATTCAACAAATAAAAGCAGCTCTTTGATGGTGGTTGTATCAAAAATTCTTAGTAAGGCTCAACAGTTATTTTTGTCGAGTTAACTTTATTATATTATTTAATGGAATAAATATGTTTACACATTATCGCTCATACAAAAAATGCGAAATAAATAACTGATTCGTGAGTTCTCGCTCAAGCATAATTATTTTTAAAATATTATAATGCATATTTACACTAACATTATATATATATATATATATATATATATATTTTTTTTTTTTTTATACGAATCATAAGAGTGGAGAGAAGAGCGTTGATTAACTTGTGCTTGGCAGCTACGACCGAAAAAGGTCTCCAAATCCTTTGACCGGCCAACAATTTACATCGTACATAAACCACTGAGTTTTATTTAAAATTTTGAGATCATTCAAAAATAAATCATTCAACAATAGGGAGCTTCCTCCAGTAATGTGCACATTATTGTGTTATGAAGGAAGCATTGTCAGCAAACTGTTAGGTTTCAGAATTCAAATGTTAAGGTGGATTCACTTTTTGAGATTCGAAAATAAATAGAAAAAAAAAATTATTTCGGGACAAGATCCCATAAAGGCATTTTACATGGAAATATTAATAAATATCATATCTGGCCAAAAATTACGATAATAAAAAAATACATTGTAGAAATAATTTTCATAAGTTTCTAGATTTTATAGTCCAGACAACGATGGCCATTCTTATATCTAGTACTTATCTTTACTACAACATTATATATAATCAATTTTTTTAGGATTTAAAAACAAAATGTCTTTTGATATAACCCAAGTCATCTGATTGTGATAGCAATAAACAGAGTATAATATTAAATAAAAACTTTACGACTCATGTTTTAGTGTTTGGGGTAAAAAGCTGAAATAATAATAAAGGGAAAATGGCGGGAGATCATAAAATGACGCCGGTTCCCATTGGTTGGGATGTATGGTATTAATATCTATCCAACCGCAGCCAAATCTCACCTGAGTAATATTCTAATTTCCTGGTGTCTTTTGGTTTTCATCAATACAAGAGTGAAATACTTTATACAATGAAAAGTAATGGTTCCCTACTTTATAGGCTTAATAATTTATACACTATAATTATTAATACATAACAGTCATAATACAGATATTTTTGTCACAGGCTGAGCATTTAATCAAAACACTTGATTATTTGTACAACAGTGTAACAAATGTGATCCTGTCATTTTATTCATGGCAAAGAACTCAACCTGCATATTATGAATACTGCCATGTTCGCAATAATCAGCGAAAAAGAGTGTTTTGATTCTCACCTTTCAATTTCCTAAAAATTGTATATTTATGTTAGGAACACTTAACATTATTGTTTATAGTTGTTTGATATATAGTTTTTTTACTAAAATAACATTAAATAAGATTGATTTTTTACCGTGAGGGTTAAAATGTACTCTAATAAATCTTTTGAGTGAGATCTCTATATTTTGTATGGAGAAACTGACAAACTAGAATGATATTTATTTAATGAGGGCTTTTGGCGATGTTGATTTGTAATATCGGTATAAAATTCTATGCAGATCTAATTATAGGTCTACGTTGCTGTGGTCAGTATCTCTACGTACGGTCAGTAGCTCTAATGCATTGAATTAATTATGTTCTATTTTTTTAATATAGTCAAATCAAAAAACTAAATGTCTTCTTTTCAATTCTTTAATTAATTCTTCTTTTCACCTGTTAAAGTGCCATTCATATGTGAATTGTTCATTGACTAATCTTGAACAAAAGTGCAAAAATGGGTAAGATCCAACATATGTTAGAAATTGTTAGAACTTATAAAAAATAGCACTCAATTGTAGTATATTAAACATTACATTTGCATTAAATGAAATAATGAGGTCAATAGTCGAGATAAAAACTATCCTATCTTTTGAGTTGGACAAAACTGCACCGAATGAGCCAAATTTTATCAAGATCGGTTATGATGAAAAATATATTGTCTTTCATTCTAAAAAATAGTAACTTTTTTTTTTTTATTCATAAGTTATTACTATTGTCTTGTCTGAAACAGAATGTAATACTTTCAAATAAGGGATGGTGTTCTACAGAAAAATAAATAGAAAAAATTCAGAAGTATCAGAGATTTCGTTTTGGTTAGATTTAAATCGGAATGTTTGTACCAATTTTAAAAAGATAACGGTCTATTCTCTAGACTCAAAAAACATATCACAGTATTTAAAATTGTGTGCATCCAAAATAATTTTCATGATTTCAATTCATTACTAAAGACCTAGGGAGTTGAAAAGCCAGCCCGACACACATATGTCGGGGGTTTGTTGATCCAGGCCGGAAAGATAATCTAATTGCGTTGGAGCTCAGCATCGTGTCCCTTTATCGATCATCCCTTACCCGCACAACACTAACCCCTTCCTTCAGAAATAAACAAACTTGGCACGCACGTCTTGCAATGTCTGGATAAAAGGGGGTAGTTATTCATATTTTTAATCTATCGTATTAATTATCAACTAATCATTAGTGCGTGACCTGCCATACCAATATTTCCCCCTTAACCTTAGATGCCATTAAAAAGTAGACGGTTAAATGACCTTCTAACTTAAAACAGTTTTAGACTACCTTACAGAAGATCGTTTCATCATAAGTTATCCCTATATTGAGATATAGGGTCTGTTTCGGATTAGGTAAGCCAGTGATTTTTTTAAGTGGCCGTAATTATTTCATTAAAATTACTCTGACTTAATAACATATGTAAAAGTATGAGGCGATAATTGAATTGCCTAACCTTTCCATTTGTAAAAAATCCTTGACTATGTCGTCCATCGGATGGGACGTAAATTGGAGGTCCCGAGCTTATACGATGTCAGGTACTCGTTAAAGAACGCTATGCTAATTATACCTGGATAGGCAAAATTCAGGACTCGAACTGCAGCATGTCCGATGAACCATAGAAGGGTAAACTATACAGTTATTGACACCCCAACTTCAACTTAAAGAAATAAGTAAACAAGTCTTAATTTTATTTCAAGATATACACTTACTAACAAAAGTCTCTGCACACCCTCCAGCCTTTTTTTTTATTTTACCGTAAGATAGGTTATGAGCCAGATATAGGCAATGAAACTCACACATTTTTTACATAATTTAATCTATTTTAATTAACAATAAACAAATTTACTAAAATTTATTTAACTTATAATTTATGAGGAAAATTATATAAAATGTCAGAATATTGATGCGCCAAAAGTCCCTGCACACATCATTTTTCTTCAACTTGAAGCTTAATTATTGATGCCAAATCAACTTTAATAGGTAGTCGTTCCTACCTTATTTCTCATCACCTATCATAACCTATTTGGCATGGTATGAACTAGTTTTTTGTAATTTCTTGAGTAATTTTACCCCACAATTCCGATAGTACTCTTTTTAAGTGGTCTTTGTTCTTTATTTTAATTTTTACTTTCTGACGACCTAGTTGATCCCACAGATGTTGTATTGGATTAAGATTAGGAGATTGGGGAGGTGTTTTAAGTTGCTATGGAGCATTGTAGAGCAACTTTCTTGAACTTTCCGCGCTGTATTTATCTTGTTGAAAAATGAATTCTTCCTGGAGATCAAACTTCATTAAACTTTCCGGTAAATTACTCCCCAAAATATTTATATAAACGTGTTGGTCCATTATTCCGTCGATAAATTTCAAATTACCAACTCCAGCAGCACATATACACCACCAAACCCAAACACTACCTCCACCATGTTTAACAGTACCAACTATGTTTTTTTCCAGGAGCTCTTATTTTGGTTTTCTCGAAAGTTTCTCCCTTCCATCTGGACCATGAATGTTAAATTTACTCTCCTCAGTAAATAAAACACGTTTCCAGAACTATAAGGGCTTTTTTACATGTTCCTTTGCGAACTGCAGTTTCAATTGCCAGTTTATTTACTAATGAATGGCTTACACCTAGGCTTAAGCACATTATAGCCATCTTTCTCTAGGGATCTTCTAATCGTTTCAGCAGATACTTTAATTTTGTTATTTTCTTACACCATACCTGCTAAATTTTGAGCACTTGGGTGGGGTTCTTCGGCCACATTCCTTGGGATAGCCCTCTTGTGGTGAGCTTGGAGTACGGGTGGCGGCCAGAGCGGTGGGTTCCATTGTACCCAATTCTTCATACCGTTTTAGGACATACCTTACCGTATTATAGCCCCTGAAGATGATTTGTTCTATTTACCGGCATGAGTCGGAATTTGGTTGGGAATCGGTGTTGGAACCCCCATTTTTTATCACACTCTTAACTGTTTGGGCTCAAATTAACACTGGCAAGTTAGGATTAGCCGGAGGAAGAATGGGATAATGTGCAAACTGTATACATATCAGTATCTTGGCTAATTCCACTACGTGCAGAGACTTTTGGCGCATCAATATTCTGACATTTTATGTAATTTTCCTCTTAAATTATAAGTTAAATAAATTTTATTGAATTCGATTATTGTTAATTAAAATAGATTAAATTATGTAAAAAATGTGTGAGTTTCATTGTATATATCTGGCTCATAACCTATCTTATGGTAAAATAAAAAAAAAGCTGGAGGGTGTGCAGAGACTTTTGTTAGTAAGTGTATATGAATCTAATGTTTGAAGGGTCCTCTATGTTATCTATGAAGTAAATGTTTAGCAAACAAACCATAGGGAAGATTTCACAATTAAATCCACATGCTGTCAATAACTAGTTTTTGCACTTTTTACAATAAATATTGCCGTATGGTAAAACTATTGAACTTTTGACCCAAAAAAGATCTAAGGATAGATAAAGAGGAGCTAAAGGAAGTTTAAATTTTATCTCTTCATAAAAAGTATTTTTTTTAAGTTCACTACTAAAAAGTAGTCTTAAGGGTGTCAATAACTGTACGGTTTACCCTAGCATGAAGTGACATATATTATAATAAACAAACAATAAGGTAGCAAATTAATAGTAGAGTTGAAGGTGATTATTATTAAAAAATCATTATCTATTAAGTAAAATCACTGCTAAAATAATTGAAAAGTATCAATTACCATAATTTATTTGATTTATTGATAAACATTTTTTAAAATTTGTTGAGCAGAAGTTTATCGTTATCAATACAGTGTTATAGTTTATCTATTTATTTATTTTTTCCCAAGACTGGCGTTCTAATAGTTTTCGATGATTATAATTTCCTTATAATTATTATTTATAATAGCCTTATAATGTTATGATTCTATAGAATTTATGATGGAAGATTCTCGTGGGGCAGGGCAGTATCTTGAAGCTGGTTGGACGGGATTTCCTTTGGCTGGGGAACAAGGTACTGCTGATAATATTCTGCTAGCATTGTTCCTCTCCCCCTCCCTTGTTTGTTTGTCCGTCCTCCTCCCTTCCAAATACATCCAAACTTTCCTTACCTAGGGAGGGTTACCATTCCAGATATTTTCCATACGATCATGGAAAACCTTTTTAATTTTTTGACATTACTTCGCTAAACTTGACTTTAATTCAATCTCAGGAGGGCATTATTTTTTATATACGTTTCAAGTATTAATCACATAATATATTTCTTCGCGGAGTTTATTGTTCTGTAATCTACAATATAACACCGTATTTATAAAATCTTCTAAATTCCGAAGCAAGTATTTTTTTTTTTTTTTTTAAGGATTTCTTGATGCTTCAAGTTTCCCTCAACCAAACTTTCCAGTCTCTTCTTCTACACCTTCCTGTCTTTCGTCTCTTCTTTCCTCAATCCATGACCGGCCATACTTTCCTTTACTTTATTTATCCACTGTATAAGTGGTCTCCCACTTTTTCTTCTTCCTTCTGCCTCCCATTCCAATAGCATTCTTGGTATTCTATTCGAACCCATTCTTTTCACGTGACTATACCATTTTAATTTTCTTTTTTCTATTGCTTCAAGTATATTTCCTTTAACGTTCATTTTTCCTCTTATTTGGATGTTTTTTATATGGTTTATCTTTAAAATCATGGCCGACCTTCTCCAAAAATCCACTTCTACCGTCAAAAGTCTTTTTTCCTATGCTCTGTTAAGAGTCCATGTCTCGGAGCCATACAGCATAATACTCTCGACCAGTGCACTGTATATTAATTTTTTGGATTTGCCAAGAATATTGCTATTCCAGAGAAGAGAATTCAGCATACCAATCACTTTTCGGCCACTGATTATTCTTTTATTCACTTCCGAGTCTGTAGAGCCATTACTTTCTAATATGGATCCAAGGTACCTAAAGTGTTCCACTCTTTCTAGCTTTGATATGAAAGAGTCCTTCGCTTAACCCACGTCTGTACACATGTAATTTGTCTTCTTCTCATTCACTTTCAATCCCCATTCTTTTTATTGTTCCACTACTTTCCTAAATATGTAGCTTACATCATCTTCATCTTGTGTAATGATCACCTGGTCATAGGCGAATAATAGATGGTGTAGGTACCTGTCATTGATTGGGATACCCACCGGGCTACATTTATCTGTCCAATTTTTTAGACATGCGTCAATAAAAATTTTGAACAATGTCGGAGACATACAGCATCCTTGAAGAAGGCCTCTGCTACTCTCAAAATCCTCGGAATGGGAACTTCCTACTTTTATTTGGCATTAATTATTTTTATAAATACTAAAAAGTACAGTTATACAACATAACTGTACAAACAAAATAATATAAAAATAAATGTTATACTATTTGTATAAATACTTTTATACAAATAGTATAAATACAAATAAATTTTATAAGTACAAAGCTAAAATCTATATCCTAAATTATTTTTTAGGATTTATTTACAAATAGTATTTATACAAATAAATTTTATATGTACAAAGTTAAAATCTATATCCTAAATTATTTTTTAGGATTTATTTACAAATAGTATTTATACAAATAGTATAAATAAAAATAAATTTTATAAGTACAAAATTAAAATCTATATCCTAAATTATTTTAATTCGAAAGATTATAATAATTATTTAACAATCATCTCTTTTTATACTAGACCATGATTCAGTAATAATAACACCGTAAAATTCCTATGAAACATATTGTATATATTATATATTCTAAAAATATATTTAACGATCCCTTCGATTAGGTTATATAACAACCATCGTGGAAGAAAGGTATATAAATTTTATACATAAAATAGAAGAGTGACTCTAGTAGGCTCCCCGCCACCTAAGCGATGGCGTTTCTCCTTGGTTCGAGGACATTCAAAAGTTTAGAACAAGAACTTTACTAACGAGTTCCCAACAAAATCAATTATTCTACGACGGGTGCGATATATTTCATATAAAAAATATATTTCAAGATCTCTTCAAATTAGAAAAAATATATTGAAAAATAATATAAAATCATTATCGAAACTAGTTTTATTGAATCATTGAATATATAATAGCCATAGTGTCCAAGTAATTTAATCGATTCAATTACATTTGTATAATATAAAATTGCAATAAATTAATTATAGGTGGCCCACAGTGCTTTTACTTTTTCTTGTATTAGAATCTAAAAGTTTCTAAAATTAATTGTAGCTTTTACATAGATTTGTTTAAGCCATTGAAAGTTAAACTAATAATGTATAACGAAATCTATAATTTTGAGCTCTTATTTGCTTGTTCGTCAGTTACTGGACAGAGTATACTCACAATTAGCTGATTTTTAACTAAAATATTTTTTTTTTACAATTAAATTTTATTCTAAAAAAATCTGGTGCGTGCGCGCAACACACAACTTTCACTTACCAACTTACTTAGATTAGAAATTAATGCGTTTTCTTAATTGCCACTTATCAAATGAACAGAACGGCTTTAATTATGAACAATGGTCTGTCATTAATGGCGTACTCCGCATGCGTGGGCTCAACTAGTTTTATGAGTTGACTGAATATTTTTATTTTTTTTCTCCTATTTATGTTTTCATTATTTTTATCATATCTCATATTTAGCCATTTCTTATTTTTAGGCGTAACGAGAGACAGTTAATTTCTCCATATAAACAAAAACAAAGGTACTTTATAGGAAACAAACAAACAAAAAAGACCCCCCCCCCAAAAAAAAGCCCCCTCAGAACATTTTAATAATGATAAAGCTTACCTGATATTAAAGAACACCTAATTTCCATTTAACATGACGAATTTGATAAAAATCGTTAAAGCCGTTTTTTGAGATCATCGAAAAAAAGGTAAAAATTGGAAAAAAAATTATGAAATAATGTACCCGCTCCGTTTGAACAATTTTGATGAAATGTTGGCTATCACATCTTTGGCATATACATTCATCAAATACCCAGTTTGATCAAAATCGTTATAGCCTTTTTTGAGTAAATAAAAAAAACACGTGAAAATGATGCAAAATTTATTAAGTAAAGTCCCCCCTCCGGTTGATCAATTTTGATGTAATGTTGGCTATCGCATCTTTGGCATATACATACGTCAAATACCCAGTTTGATCAAAATCGTTAAACCGTTTTTGAGTAAAAAAAACACGTGTAAATGATACACAATTTATTAACTAAAGTCCCCCCTCCGGTTGATCAATTTTGATGAAATTTTCACAGTCATATCTCGGGCATATTAATACATCAACTACTCAGTTTAATCAAAATCGTTAGAGCCGTTTTTGAGAAAATAAAAAAAAACTTAAAAAGTTAATAAATAAGGTACCCCCTCCCTTTGAGCAATTATGATGAAATTTTTGCTGTCACATCGCGGGCATATACATATACCAAATACCCAATTTCAGTTTTGTACGTATAGTTTTTGAGCTAGTCTGTTCACACACACACACACACACACACACACACACACACACACACACACACACACACACACACACACACACACACACACACACACACACACACACACACACACACACACACACACACACACACACACACACACACACACACACACACACACACACACACACACACACACACACACACACAGACACACAGACCATTTCGCGGGACTTGGTTATTTCGACTCAGGGGACCACAAAACGTGTATTTCCGTTGAAAACCGGAAGTCGAAATTTTTCACGATCGCAATACTTCCACTTACTATATATTTCATATATAGGTAAGTGAAAGTAAAAATTAAATATTTTTTTTTTTTCAATTACAATAAAGCGATAAATGTAGACTTTGCAGAAATATATATTTCACAGATATATTCGTGATACCTCCCATATAGTTTAAATGTAACCCACACCCGGATCATAAGTATATAAAACATTTACTGGCAATGCTTAAAGTATGTTCATTCCTTCCATTTTGTTTCTAAGCTAGTATAGCTTTGAATATCAATGAGATTTTCCTTCCATATTATTTTTGGGGAACACTTTTCACAAAAATAACTAAGTTTATCCCCCCCCCCCCTCCCAAATTGAGAACCACTGGTATATTCTTTTCGTCCTGTAAGGTTTATCACATTGTAAATGAGAAGTAATCTCTAATCCTCCTTGTCCAGTATTTTATTGAATATCCATTATACCTACCTACTCAATATTTCAGCATTTTTAAATGTAAAGCATACAATTTCTTTACCGTACATATTTATTTAGCTATATTCTGGTTGGCAGCAATATATTTTTATTATTCGTAGGCTATTATAATAGTTATCATCCATTATATTTTCAATTGATTACGTTGAAATGGTGTCGGAAAGGTTTTAAATTTATTATCATATAATAGGTGAAGGAAATCCCTGATTAAGTCCACTTTATACATATAATATTTTATTTATTTATTTTATTTATTCATTTATTTTATTATATGCTTTATTTATTTATTTTTTGTTTTTTAGTTTTAATTTATTTTTAATTTAAGCTACATCATTGTTTAACTTTTTTTTCTTAATAAGTCAGCAATTTATTTTAGCAATTATACAGAAATTTACATACATATATAAAAAAAAAATGTCTTCGTTATTTTGCTATAAAATGACTAAGGGTAATTTTCGGAAATTTGCTCTACTAAAAAAAAAAAAAAAAAAAAATCCTTTAAAACACCTTAAATCCTAACATGTTGATTATTAGATAATATAACAGGAATAACGAGAAAAATGGTATGAGAATATTGATTAATCTAGAAAAGTTTAAATAGACACGTCTAATAATTTTTTTTTCTGAGAACACCGTTCGAAGAAACAATAATATATTAATAATAATTTCATCCAAATTTTAACGAAAAAAACATATCTCGATAGCTTTATTTAAATAATTAATTAAAAATTTTAAAGATCCTTAAATAACAATGGTATAAAACACTTAAGATCTCCCGATTCTCATATCATAATTATACACAAAGGGCAGAAAACTACCGATTTCTTCCAGGAAATTTAATATCTATAAGGATGAATAGGGGGAACAAAGGGTTTTGTGTGCTATAAAAATAAAATAATAATAAAAATAGGTGAAGTGGAATATTGAAGAAAAGGATCCACAAAAAAAAAATACAAAGGGAGGAATATGATTGCACAAAGGAGGCACTTGGAGAACATAATGGATTATATTGATTAGATATTCTACGTACGAATTTATTAAATTTCGTAGAAAAGAGTGAGAGAATAAATGAAGAAGTTCCTCCTGGCTTCAATTCGGAATATTCCGACACCTTTGAAATGATTGCTATTATAAATAATAAAATTAAATAAATAAAAACCCGCTAAGCGTATTTTAATCATCAAAGTTAGGAAAGATGAAGTCGCTAAGGTGGAAAAAGCATCGTAAAAATCGTAGATGATTTTTAAATGATCATAAATAAAATATTGATAAGTTCAACTAATTTTAAAAATCAAATAGATTCCATTTACTGTAAATATAGTTTTATAAAGAAGATCCTTTTAATAACTTGCAGTGAAATCAAAAATTTTCTAGAACATTCAATCAAACATGATGTAGCTTAAAAATTATTTATTTATTTTTTATTATTACTTATTTGTGTTTTTTTTATTATGAGACTTTATAAATAGACTTTTTATGTTTAGATTGTGGTGAGTATATGAAATGAGTCTGCACTCGCATATTACCAGAGCTGCTTATTACGGATTATAAGGTATAGAGAATAATATAAATCCTACTAAACTAAAAAAAAAAAAAAAT
The DNA here is from genome assembly GCA_911387785.2 of Aelia acuminata. NCBI lineage: Eukaryota > Metazoa > Arthropoda > Insecta > Hemiptera > Pentatomidae > Aelia > Aelia acuminata. The sequence goes on from OU426980.1 coordinate 17,975,741, forward strand.
CAAGATTACAAGAAAAGTTAACATATGAGAGGGAGAGTTTGCCAGTGTTAGATACTTAATATTTCTATTAAAAACTAACAATATTTCCATCTTTGCAAGAAAATTATAATTGTTCATAGTTGCATTATTATCTAGTCTAATTTGCTCTTTTAAGATTTGTCAGAGAGTTTGAACAATAATTAATAGTGTTTAAGTTTATTGATTCTACTTAAATAGTGTGTATTCCAAAATGGATATTATTTATTTTATTTTACCTGGCATTTTTAAGAAAGCATGGTGTGTGTGAGCTTTGGAAATTATTTTTCGCTGGATTTATTTAATATATTTGAATTGAAGTTTTATTTTAGTTTCTTTAGTTTTAAGAAGGATTTGCTTACCTTATATTCTGTAATAAACAGAAAATATATCTTATTGCTTAATTCATACGAACTAAAAGAGATTTCCAACAATATTCATCTAAGATAAAATCAGCTTATTCTTTTAGGAAATGCGAATGATAATTTAAGCATTCATCTTTCGGGCGTTTTTTATTGATAATATTATAATTTTTTTATTAATTCTACATTATCCACACATTGTTTAGTTTTCTAAAAACATGTTACAATTACAAGTTTACAACAAACTAGATGTCTCGAGTTAGAAAAACAAAACAAAAAACAACATAGGTAGTAGGTTTCCTCGCTTGCATTCCTGCAATATAAGATTCTAATATTGCATGATGTAGAGGAATCATATGCGATTTAAGTTTTCTTTTGTCTGCCAGCTATACACCCAAAATAATTACAAGAATACGGTTTACCGTATTAACGCATTCATGATTTAATTGCCACGAAAAATTGAATAAAAATAAAAAACCTAAGCAGATCCAATTTTTGGGTTGAGGCAATGAGCAAGGCCATCTATACAATTCCTGGACAACAGTTTTAACTTATATTGCTACCTTCGTTTTGGTCTATTTCTAGGACGTTTACCCGCATGTAAAGAATTTATTAAAATTTTAGGGATCCGTTCACTGCTAAGCTCCTCAAATATAAAACTATATTATCTATATACCTAATAAAGACTTTTGGACTAATTATTGTACCTATGCCAGAGGTAACTGGCTAGGATAAAAAACAACTTAATAATTAGAAATGAAATTTTACGTGTGCGAGAGCTAACTAGAGGACAAGTCGAGCAGTGGTAGTCAAGGGGGGGGGGCGGATATATATATATATGTATATATATATATATATATATATATATATATATACATATATATATATATACTTTAAAATGCTAAAAAAACTTAAGTTGCCATTCATAAACGGCTAGAAACGAAGATAAAGAAGGATTTCTTTGTGAAAAAGTTCAAGAAAAATATCTTTTCTAAGCAAACTGGTTTTTTTTCTTTCATGTTATAGTGTTTCAATTATATCAATATGATAAACAAAAAAACAAAAAAAATTATATAGTATTACAACATTTATATTTCTAATCTTGCAACAAAGTCGATTTAATCTCATGCTAAAAACACCATTTTAATAATACAAATATACAACAATATAATAGATATAAATTATACAAAAACTATAATACCTAAAAACACAAATTGATTAACAATCCATTGTTACATCTCTAGATAGAAAATCCATAACCATTTCCAATAAAAAATGAATAAGTCCTCTAAAAACATATGACTGGCAACCAGCTTACATATTTTATTACAACATTTATAGAGCATTACAACATTTTAGAGTATTAAAACTTTTATATCATTTATTATTATTATTATTACTTACTTTTATTTGTTTTTATCTTTTACAAATTTTATATCTTTTTGTCTAGACTCTTTTCACAAATAATTTTTATATATCATATTTACTTCTGGCATTTTTTTTTTTGCGGTCTTTCGCCCCTCCTCCCAATACAATAGAAAGTCTGCACCTGTAGTTACTGCTAGTAGCAGGAGAAAACTTGTCGAGCAAGCTGGACTCTTTTTGCAAACCACTGACGGCTGCATAGGTTACCTTCCCTGCTAACCACGATGGGAGTGTCTAGATTCAATCTTATACAATGATACTACCAACCAAGAATGCCATCAATAAATAAATATTTATTATTTTTAAATATTTATTTATACTCAACGTTTCAAACCGGTCGCCTGTGACTATCGCCCCATCATAATATGGTTATCTCCTACCGGTTGTTACAATTTGTGTCAGTGCTAGATTTCTAGTAACTTTTGATATACTATTGAAAGCCCTAAAAACTACCCGTACAGATTTATAACTGATAAATGAATTCACGAATACTATTAAAGTAAAAATAAATACGGACTAAAAAAAAATTAATAGTTAGCTGCAGAAATGGCACTTACGGAACCAGAGTTTGAATTAGATACATCTTTCTTCCAAAAATTAACATAATGATTATCTTGTATGAATTTTAATTTAAAAATCACCCTTCATTTGTACATACTAATTAAAACGATCTTTGATGTTGATTGATTTGGTTACAAATAACAATAGATCGGTGATTATTATTTAAGGTATAATATAAATAATAATGATTTAATTGGGATAATTTTTTTTATCAGATAGGGTTAACTAGATAGTTATTGACACCCCAAACTTTAACTTAAAGAAATAAGTAAACAAGTCCTAATTTTATTACAAGGTATACATGAGTCTAATGTTTGAAGGGTCCTCTAAGTCATCTATGAAGTAAGACTTTAACAAACTAACCATAGGGAAGATTTCACAATTAAATCCACAGGGTGCCAATAACTAGATTTGGCACTTTTAACAATAAATATTGCCATATTGAAAAACTATTGAACTTTTGACCCAAAAAAGCCTCTTGAGTCTTTATAAGGTTAGATAAAGAGGAGTTATAGGAAGTTTCAATTAGATCCCTTCATAAAAAGTACTTTTTTTAATGTCACCACTGAAATTTAGTCTTAAGGGTGCCAATAACAAACGGTTTACCCTATTAAACATTAGACTTAAAAATTCTTTTTTTTTATTTATTTTTTTTTTTTTCAAATAAATATAATTTTATTTTGCCGTTCAAGGGTAATTTAAAACAGAAATCGTCTTCCTTCAATGTTTTTTATTTTTTTTTTCTGGAAAAAATGAAGAAGTAAGAGAAATGTATCGTGTAACGCGTGGTTGCGGTTGCTGGCTGGCACAGGGCTGTCGTTTAAAAACCATTCTCCCCCTTCCTTTAGCTAAATGATGTATAAATTTCGATAAGGGCTTAACATTGCTTTTTTACCGAAGCACCAAAGCCTCCTCTAACCCCCCCCCCCCCCCCATCACCTCCTTACCCGCCGTCTCTGAAGACAGATAAAGTCACCTAGATCTCAACTTACCTGCTTATGGCATATCAGCAAGTACTAGTGTCTGCTATACGGTCGAGTAAAAAATATTAAAAATTGATTGTTGTTAGTAAAATTTAGTTACTATAATCGAAAGATATCCCAAAGTTTAAATTTGTAGATAGCTGAATACAATGCAAGTAAAAAATGTAGAGATATGCTGGTTCTGACTATATTAACTCCAGACTCATTATACTCTTGATTTTCTTGCTAATAAAATAATAAAAAACTGATTAAGAAACTACTGATTCCTATAATAGTATTTTCGATGTGCTGACTAATTCATTTGCTAATTGAGTAAACCCCTTTTCTTTTTTTCAAAGAAATTTTAAACAAAGCTGTTTGGAACTATTGCGTAAAATATCAGTTGCTGCTTACAAGAGAAGGAGACGGTCAATCCTCCAGAAAAATCCAATTGTTTTTTTTTAAAAAAAATCAAAGTATCCTTTAACGGATTTACAATTACTATTTTTTAAAATTTTCAATTCATAGTTCTTTTCAAAACTGTTTGCACCTTTTTTCACAAAAGTGAAGCTATGCGGTGGATGTTCGAAAAATGTCTATGTATTGTCCCCGGGGTCCGACTGCTGGGATGAGCAACAGACGGTATCGGGCGTCGGGGTCCGATGGAAGTGCTTTGACGAAAGCGTTATCTTTTGACTAAAAAGTGAATTAAATGAGCGTCTCAAGGGCATTATCTCTTGGTAAGGATTGGAACTAGACATAATAGGCCCCCAGGGTCCAATACAGGATTTAGGCCATACTTTATCGAAAATATTCCGATTCAAAAAAACAATAGAATTTCAGCTGTTAGCAACATTTTCTGCACTAAAATGCAATAATCTGATTAATAATAGTCTAAGTTGAGTGTTCGAAGTGTTCGAACCTTCGGACGTTTTCATGTGAAAATCGGCTGTTAAGAGTGAACAATCGCATTAAAAAAACTAAGGATCTGAAGTTATTGCTTGCTAATAATGAAATATGCATGTTATGCCGAATAATTCATTTACTAATTGAGTAAACCCTCTTTTTTTCAAAGAAATTTATACAAAACTTGTTTGGAAATATTGCATGAAATATCAGTTTCTGCTTACAAGGGAAGGAGATGGTCAGTCTTTCACGGATCGTTATGAAACCTTTTTTGGGGGGTTCCTGGTCCAAAAATATTGGACACATATTTTGCGGTTCGCGCCAATGGGCCCTAGCAGCCGAGAAAAATAAAATCAACTAAAATTACTTTTCAATTTTTTTCAATTTTGAGTGAATATATAAGGAAATACATAGACTGTTTTAGGTCAATGAAAGCGTAAAAACATGTTCAGATCTTGAAGCTAACTACTCTTATGTTTTTTTTTACACAAAAATGACGTCGGATTTGAATTCGGACCACCCGCAAAAAATTAAGAATCGCTTATGCATAAAAAAATATCACTTTTTCACTTAAAGGGGCAAGGAATGTTTAAATCGAGATATGAAATAAAGATCTGTTATAATGATTTGCTATATATTACTTATGGAAAAAAAACCAAGATTTCTTTCACTAAATTTGAATTTAAAGAATTTTAAAACGCATTAATATCACAGGTCGACAGTGGTCTTGGTGCCGAGAGTTTTATAGCTGATTCTGAGTATAATTCAAGTTTGCTATTCAAGTTTTCCTCTATCAGCTCTAGCTGTTGAGATATATAAATGGCGTGACTTACCTCTTAAAACATAATTGATCGAATACATATGCACGTTAATAGCAGGTGGATAAAAAGAAAGATTAAAATTCTTACATAAAGCATTTTAAATTAGTTAAAACCATATAAACACACATATTATTTACATAATCACTTTGTAACTAAAGTTAATGCTAGTTTATTTTCGTGTTTTTTTTTCAAGTAAAACCAATTACATTTCAAAGAGACTCATTTCATACTTCGGAAGCTTCTTTTGCGTGACTTTCTTGAATGTTTCTTCAAACAGTCTCGTTTTAGGTATGCTGAAGCTAAAAAACTGATAGTAGCTGATAGAAAAAATCTGATTGCATTATTGGATTCAGCGCCTCATCGGTAAAATCAGCTATAAGATTATAGGCACCTAAAAAAAATTTGTTTTCTGTAGAGCTGTTTATTCGTTGTTTCTCCGGTACCATTGGTTTTAAATCCTTTACAGAAAATAAATAAATAAAAATGATAGCATAATAATGTCATACTTATTTTTTATTAATGTTAATACTACTTTTTCATATTTCATATTGAAAATTTATTTTAAACTTTTTGGAAAACATGTTTTCTTTGTATGAACTGAACTTGTTATTATTCTAATTCCGAAACATGTAAGATAAGTATCAAGGAGTTTTTTGTTTGGGAATTTTTTTTAAGGAAATCTCTATACAGAACTCTTTTAAGACTAAAATTAATAAAAAATAAATAGGAAGAGGAAAGGGTTGGGGGTGCGGTCAAAATAAGTCAAAGCACGATTTGTACAACACTATACTTATTTTGTATACTACATTTTATCTGCGATCAAATTTATTAATTATATTATATTAAATTATTAATATATTTATATATCTAATAGTAATATATTAAATTATTAACTTCATTGTTATTAACCATTTTAACCTTATTATAATATGTTCACCAACAGTTCAATATTACTTAACATTACCTCAGTTATGCTATTTTCAGTTTTATCTCATTCATTTGTTACTTTTATCATGGTCTTACTTCAATAACTATAATATTAAAATTTTTTAACTTCTGGAAAAAAAAAATTAATTTTTTTAAAATGTTTATTTTTATCTAGTATATTTAATTTTGTTTAATGTTTCGCATACATTTAATAGGGTAAACCGTACAGTTATTGACACCCTTAAGACTACATTCTGTGGTGAAATTAAAAAAAATGCTTTTTATGAAGTGATCAAATTGAAACTTCCTATAGCTCATCTTTATCTATCCTTATACAGACTCATGAGGTTTTTTTGGGTCAAAAGTTCAATAGTTTTACCATATGGCGATATTTATTGTAAAAAGTGGAAAAAACTAGTTATTGACACCCTGTGGATTTGATTGTGAAATCTTCCCTGCGGTTAGTTTGCTAAACACTTACTTCAAAGATGACTTAAAGGGCCCTTCAAACATTAGATTCATGTAGATCATCAAATAAACTTAGGACTTGTTTACTTATTTCTTTAAGTTAAAGTTGGGGTGTCAATAACTGTACTGAGTTTCAATAACTGTCTGGTTTACCCTATTTGTTTATATAATTTCTCTGATTGGTTTTTTTCTGTTTTTTCTCATTTAGCCCTGATGATGACCTAAAATTTGGGTCGAAACGTCGGCTATAATGAAATAAGTAATTCTCACATATTAGTGATACTTATTTTGACCGCACCCCCAACCATTTCCTTTTCATTACATCAAGGGTCAACTATCTTCCAAAATAAATAAATATTTATTGGGTTTAGGCTTCGGTCTGTAGAAGTTATTTAACTATTATTCCAGTTGACACAATAGCAAAAACAGTTGACAATACTCAAGGGTTAAATACCAGATATCTTCTTTTAATGCCTACCCTAGGCATTCCTAATCAAGACTTTTAAATTAAGAGAATAAACCCACAGTATGTTGCTCTTTCCTAGATGAATAGTCGACATTCTGATCTAGCCAATATTCCGTGGTTTGCTGTTTTGTGATCGTTGTTTGCGTAATTTTTATCATTTGAATTAAATAATTAAACTGGATTTTATGGTGCAGGTTATACGCATGTTTTGTTTTCAGAGCCTGTACAATCTTTTGAATCTGAATCAACAGTAGGTAGTCAAATCAAGAGTATAGCGGGGCACTTTTCGATTTTAAGTAGAATTAAATTCCATATATGTTGGCATACATTGGCAACTGGTGTTTGTTCAAAAAGGGTTAAGTCATCGAATGTGAAGTTTAAAAAACGATTTACCAAGCTATTGAAAATCATTATGAATTCTTTCTGATTCTATTTCTTTATCCCAGAATAATAAATGAAACTATATTCTTTCAACAGAGACTGTAGCAAATTATGAATAACGAACAAATTATAGTCAATTATGAATTTTAAGAAGATGAGTCAAAAACAAATTTTTATGACTTTGCCCTTTTGCCCTTTAAAAAACCTAGGAGGCACAGAATTCACGGATGCTAAAATGCTGCAGCAAGTCAGTTTTGTAACTTTCTCAGCTCTTGTGCTTAGCTCAACCTGCTTTGTTCATTTCATTCAGTGACTATGTTCAGAGTTTTTAGAACTATTTTAGGGTATGTTACACTTAATTTGGACCATTTCTAGAAAGTACTGAACGCAAAATTATGAAATTTCTGTTATGATGAGGGGTCACCTGAGGTGTAGTGGTTAGCATAGAAACTTACTATACTAAAGGTCGCGGGTTCGCGTCCCGAGGTGGCCCTAGGATTTTTTAATGGGAGTAAAACATCCTTGTCTATGCCGTTCCTCGGATAGGACGTAAAATGGATGTCCCGAGCATGTACGATTTCAGGTACTCGTTTAAGGTCCCTATCCTCATTAAACCTGGATAGGCAAAATTTAGGACTCCCACTGTAGCATCGTCCGATTAGCCTTAGTAGGATAAAGTGGCGTTAAACAAAAAACAACAATTCCTGTTATGATGATGGTCATGAATAGTGAGTGGGTAAGTGGAACAACAAAACGTGGATTGTAAACAAAATTTCTAACGTAACTATTTAGCCTATTCTACGTAAGAAGCTAATTCAAACAAATATTGCATACAGTGAGAATCGTTTTCATTAACGTATCAGATAAAGACAATGGTTATTTCCAAAACTGATATTACTACGTGAAAAAAACACTTTGAACGATAGCAGAACAAAGAAGACTTGGAATCGAGACAGAAAAACGTTGGGGGAGCACACGACACTGTATCACAGTCTAGCGTCAACTTCTCGATTTAACTCTACCACCCTGTTTGGATTAGATTTGTTGTTTCACTGTTCCCTCAATTTCAATGAGCCCCACGCCCCACGTTCCCCTATGTATTTTATTATACGCTCGTAATCATTAATAAATTGGTTTTATTAAAACCAATTTATTAATGATTTATATACGGTGGTTAAAATTTATATACGATATTTTGTATTTATATCGGGAGTATAAATTAATTCGGTCCACTTTTCTGTGGTCAGAAATGCATTTATTTCAGAATAAAATTAATTACCTGATTATTCAAAGTATTGGCCATCGCTGGCTACTACATTTTCCCAACTCTCCGGCAATTTACGAATTCCATCTCGAAAAAATGTTTCTTCTCTTGAGGGGATCCAAGTGGAGAGCCAATTTTCAATTTCTTCGAAAGAAGTGAATCGGTGACCTGCCAAATCGTGCTGCATCCGTCTGAACAACCAGTAGTCTGAAGGAGCAATGTTGCAGGGAGCCGGATCGCACGGAAACTGCTTGCTGAGTCACTCCCAATGATTCTGCAAGCTCCTCTTGCGTTTGACACGGATCTTCATCGAGTAATTCCCCCAATTCTTTGTCTTCGATTTTTTTTTGGCTGTCCAGAGCGAGGCTTGTCTTCAACGCTGAAATCACCATCCTTGAACCGTCGAAACCATTCCCTACATGATTTATCAGTTGGAGCATTGTCACCATAAACTTCCACAAGCATTCGATGCGCTTCAGCTGCACTTTTCTTCCAATTAAAACAGAAAACTAAAATCTCCCGCACATGCTGCTTAGTTAACACAAAATTTGACTTATGGAACACTATAAAAAACATCATTACAAAAATTAACCCTTCAAACTTTCCTCATGTTACAAGAACCACCATGGAGAACATTGTGCAATCACGTTTTCTCCGTTTCCCCTTCGGAGTCTCTTCGCTTCAAGACAGTCACAAATGTATCTTGGATCATGGACGCTCAATGCTAGGGTAACATACCACACTTAGACCATACCTTCCTGCACTAGAAACTCATATCCATACTTTGTTCCGGGTAAAGTACATATAGTAGAGTAATCACTCTTGTCTTTTGGTTGTCTCCACCAGTTTAACGGGACTCTGAGGGGAGAGAGTACATAGATGCGTTGCGAGGTGGCCACACATCTTATTACCACGATTATCGTTGCTTAACATTGACCATCTATTCCATGTGCCTTTGCAGGCACGTGAACCGGTCCATACCTAATCATTTTTACCTTTACCGAGATAATAGTTTCCATTTCATTTTTTTTGTATCTCTTCAGCTTTATGAAAAAAAAGAAAAGATAAAGATGAAAATTCAGGCAGAACGTGTTGAAATAATATCCCTTTTTTTTTTGGAGACCGGTCAATAATAAAAGTTGAATTATTAACGAATTAGCCTCTACTAATCAAATTGGGACCGACTCTCACATCGATGGTTAATATCGATTGATCATTTCATCTAAAACGGCTCTCAAAAGAAAAAAAAAAATTAATTCTGTTTTATTAAAAGTCTGTCACAAAAGTAAGTGGGAAAAGGGCTTAAGTAAACTCTTAATTAAATTTTCTGTATTTACTTTTAACAGGACTCCTCAGAAGTTGTTAGTAACTTTCTCAATTTTCTTCTCTAAGTATTGCAATTATCTCTTTTCAAAGCTCACTCGACGTTTTCAACGTGAATCATATGCTTATCTCAAGTTTTGATTATTAGTTGTTAATTTATATATAAAGAGGAAACATTTTTTTTGTTATTTTCATCTCTTGAAATTTTTATATAAAGCAAAGAGCTATTGTTTTAAGTTATATTGATTATAAATGTTCTTTTCCCATGTTTCGCATTCACTGGTCATTATTAATCTTTTCTTTTCTAAATGTAAGCAAATGAATATATACTTTTTTTTCTAATCATTCGCTTAAGGGAACTGATACAGTGTTTTATAAGCACAACTATGATTCTGCTTGGCATAAATGGTTCTTACTCCCTCATTGCTGTAACCAAAATCTATTAGTGGCTTTTCCCTTTACATTGAGATTTATATATAGCTGAGATTGGTCAGCAATTTCTAAAATTAGTTTCTCGTTGATTATTTTTATTATTATTTTTCTTCCTCTGACCTATACATGACATACATTTAGTCATGTCGTAAATAAAGTTTCTATCGGAAATTCCTCCACTGCTGGAGTATGAGATTTACGATGGCAAGCAAACCTCTCTAATTTTGACAAAAATCGATAGTCCAGAGGGTTGATGTCTGGAATCCGCGGCACTGAAGAATTCAAGAACATTTCATCTTAAAAATTGCTGCGATGATTTAATGAATCCTACCGTAAAACTCAATCGTTTTTAATAAAAAGAGTATCCTTTGAGGGCTTTACAAAGTTTTTTAAAATTTCTCTTAATAGTTCATTTTTAAGTGAAGCTTTGCGGTGGCTGTTCGAAAAATTTCTTTTCGTACTTGTCTCCCTTAAAATACTGCACTCATCAACTATTGATATCCAATCAACAATCGGATAAAAAAATATAAGGATCTGAAGCTATTACTTGCTAATAATGAAATAAAATATTATAATTATTGTTCTTAGACTAAACACGGTGACTCTTCAGTGTAGAAAATTGATTTTTCAATAATTCAAGAAATGTGCCCTCAAATTCCTTTAACTTATTTAAAGTCATCGTTGCCTGCTTATCTGGTGAAATCTTAGCTCTTTGATTTCCGCAACACTAGTGTCAGGGACGCTCTTGGGGTGCTTTGCCTCTGAAGTTAATTCTATAATTGCTGCTAAAAGCAATCGAGAAGTCGGATCTTTAGATTATAAAAAGGCGTGTGGACTGATTTTTGGAAATTTCGTACATTGGGGATAAGTCTAAGCCACTATTCAAGGATTGGACTTGTCCCAAATGTACGAAATTTCTAAAAATCAGTCCATATTAAAAATCTAGGGCCTTTTTTTACTTTACCCACACCAGTTACTTATTTCTAAAAGGGTGATTTATCTCATTATTAAATTATACTAGTGAAGAACAGATGATTAAAGTAATGTATTTAACAAGCTTCAAATGTAAAAAAAAAAAAAAAAAATGATAGTTTAATATATAATTCTTTGAATTATTCATTTAGGGGTCCAATATGTTTTTATTGATTTTAAAATACAATCAAATATATCCTCGATCTTGTATCTTCTTCTGAAAACAAACTCACTTAGGTATGTGTCTAGTAGGGATTTTCTGTTCCCACATTCAATTTCGTTCAATTAATGAACACGATACAGTCGTATCAGATCCGTTATTAACAAAAATAACTTCAGTATTTCTTAAAATTAAGGGGTAATAGGTAGGTAACCACTTACATGTATAATTTCTTTTCTTTTAAAATAGACATATGTTTTTAAATAACGATATGATAAATCACTTATAATATCAAAAAGTAACTAGTGTGGGTAAAGTAAAAAAGACCCAAAATCTAAAGATAGTAACAACCCTAAAAACTAACAACAATAAAAATACTAACAAATCTAAAAAAACTAACTAGTCCAATCCTTGAATAGTTGCTTAGACTTATCCCGGTCTTTTTCTATTTTATTGAGGCACTTGGCAGGATGGGTTGCATACATGGGATCGTTTTTCTTTCTACACAACTCTTGCTTTGCCGGAATTTCCGTCTCTGGGTTTTAGAAATATTTTTTTATATTTTGTATATGTTACAATCGCTATAGTTGGACGGGCGATCTGTCAGATATTGTTTGAGTTCGCTTTAATTTCGCGCATTCTTTTTTGGTTTTACTCATTCCCTCCGATGAATAGAAAAAATTGTTATTTTTTAATTTACTTCACCCTCACAGCAATTTTTAGGATACAGAAAAATGAACTATAGTGCTGAAAAAAGTGAAGTTTAAGGCATAATATGCATGTAAAAAATAGTTAACCCAGTTAACATTACTTGTATAATTTATCAAAAAACTCAATGTACTTCATTCATACTTTTATATTACAATTTATCTCATAGGACCGAACTATCATTCAGATATCAGTTCAATTATACTTATTCATTTATATTTATTCAGTTCAATTAACAATTATATTTATAATTATTTTTCCGTATTGTTTAATTATTTACAAATTCATAGTTAATTTATCATTACCATTTTCATATTATTGGATAATATTTTTACAGAATATATGTTGTCATTTTTATTTTATTTTTTCCTGTTTGTTTCTGTCTTATTTCATATCTGATTTAGACCTAGAAATAAGCACGAAACGTCGACATAAAAACAAATATATTCCATAAATTAGTGTCATTAGTTCTGTGACCGCTCCCCAACTATTTTTGTTCTACAATTACTAACATATAACTTTGAAAATATAGATTTTAAGGCGTGATATACACTTATAAACATCAACCTAGCATTGATAGCTATTTTTTTATGTTTGGTTTGAGTTGAACTTCATATTTGTTTGAGTTCGCGCATTCGTGGATTCGTGTTTTTCACCGCACCATTATATGATGAAAATATGTTCAGTGTGGTCGTTTACCTAAAAAATCGTGGCACTGAACTACACATTTCTTCTTGTAAGGTTATTCAATTTTCACATTATTATGATATTGTACACTTTTTGAAGATGATGGGCTAGCTGGGTTCGCTAGCGGTTTTGCTCGTTTATTGTGACGAGCTTTTTGTTTAGGTGGTGAAGAATCATGACGTAGAGCTTACAATCCGAGACCTCTTAGATGACATTGTTTGGCGCTAATATCGTACGGTGCATAAGAAATAAAGAGATGGAAAAAAAAAAAAACGCGATGACTAGCCACTTCGAAGGCTGGTGCCGTACTGAGGACTGCTGACCGAGGTAATACTTGTGCTAATAAAGCGATGTTGTGATAAAGCGTCCATACACTTGCTTCACTGTATTTAACTGTACACCCGGTGAATAGCATCACTACACACTGCATATAAGTTCATTCTTCAATCCTGTATTGACGAGTACATGACTTTATTTTTTATTAAAAATTAAATCATTTTAATTGTGTAACCCATGATACAATTGCACTTCACCTTTTGAGTCTAAGAAGTTTTTCTGATGAAAAACACGCTAGAGAGTAAATATTGATTGCTTCACGTACCTTCTAGAAAAACTACTGGATTGAATAAAAGTATAAGTTGTTTTTTATTCTTGTCGATATGCATGAGGGGTATATATTTAATACCTTTAAAAAATAAAAATTTAGGTTTATTTGAAGAAATTAAATACACCAACAGAAAAATAACACTAATTCCAATCAGAACGTGATATCATTGTCAGGGCTAATGATAGCAGGGCACATTCGCCAAAGATTGACAAAATTTTTACAAATTAAAATGTTTCACTCAAATACCAATTCAATAATTTATTCGATGTATAGTACGTTTCTATTTATGAAAGGATTCCTCAACACTACATTTAGGTTATCGACATCTTAATTTAAATTTAAAAAAATTAATTATGCAATTATATAATTATCAAAATGTTCATAGTTGAATAATAAGAGTAGCACATATAATTTTTAAGTTTTCATTTCAGGTTGGGATTAGATAATATTTGTAAGTGGGCTGATATATACTCGTATACCTCGACTGTGTTCAACGTTTGCTCCAGATAAATCATTTGCGTTGTTTCACTGCATTGATTGTTAATTATTTGTTTCCTGCTATTGCTAGCTCCCATGGAATGCAAGCGAATCAAGTCTGCAGGGAGAAAAATAAAATTTGATGGTAATAATCATTATTAACTCAGGTTACAAGGTTTCGAGAAAATTGTAAACAAATAATTTTTTTTTTTAAGTGTAATTTACCAGGGATCAACTAACCTAAGATTAAGTAAATATGTGATTGATTGATTAGTTGGGATGTTCATATATACGTACATTTGCTAGACTTGTTAATTAGAACCCAAAGTAACTTAAATTATTAAAGAGTTTAGAAGCTGTTTGACCTATTAGGGTCCTAAAAAGTTTTAGAAAGGAAATTTTCAAAGATAGCAAGATAAAAATAGCACGATACTCCAATAGGAAGAAATAATGTTGAGATGGGAAGAATAGTTCCAGGATTTATTAGATGATGGAAAGGGAGATAGGATTGTGGAAGAGGAGGAAGGGATCCAGGAAGATGACTATAAAGGGTACGGAAATCTCTTGGTCATGATGAAATAATACCATAAATGCTAATGTTTATGGGAGTTAAAGATGAGGAACTGATGGAGCATCTATTGAACTTGATATGGAAGAAAAAGAAAATACTGGGAACTTACTGTAATCGTGCCAATAATCGAGAGCTGCAACAAAGGATTTGTGGAAACTACCATCCCTTGTAAAGTGATCTCAAAGATATTGGAAAACCGAATAAGGAAATATTTAATTTCTTCAAATAATCCTAAATTGTTGTTTTTTATAGGTATTAAATAAAAGGAAAGAAATGTACGTTTATGTAACATTAGGTAATCAGCAAGAATTTAGGTCACCTCCCCCTCTTGACTCCCTATAAATAAGATTTTTTTGGGGGGGGGGGGAGGGAGGGCTTGCCACCTTTACAACTCTTTACCGCTCATGCATATCGACAAGTATATAAAATAACTAATACTTTTATTCAATCAAGTAGTTTTTATAGTGGGTACGTGAAGTAATCGAGTATTTACGCTCTAGCGTGTTTTTCATTAGAAACACTTCTTTTAGACTCAAAAGGTGAAGTGCTATTGTATCATGGGTTACACCATTAAAAAGAAAACTAAATTCCGCAGTAGGAAATTTGACAGTTTCTAGGGTGCTCAAGTGAATTATTACTATTAATAACTATTAAAAATTTAAGTTTTAATAAATGTTTTGTTTTTGCGCGTTAAAAGGCCCACTGAAAGTGGATTTAAAATAAGCAAACCTAACTCATCTTTTAGAAAATTTAATGCTAATTAAGAAAATATCATTGTTTATGTTTCTACGCTAAACCGAAGTAGATAAAACTGCCATTTTTTAGGAAAAAGTAAGATTTTAAAAATAAAAACAAAACAAATTCTATCTCCTCAACAGATTGAGATAGGAAACTCGTTTCTGAGCCATTCTACCCCTTTTAGCATGCAGTATTACCCATTTTTTTTTTAGACTAGGTCTGGGACACCCAGTATAAGGAAATAAAAAAATAAACTTCGGAGAGACGAGGCTAAATATGATAATTTCTTTTTCATCATACTGCATTACAAACATGTGTTTACCATACTCGGTTCGAGTCCGTGAAGTAGTACTTTTCGGTCCTAGGCCTGAAAAATCGTTTTTTGGTGCGCTAACCTTACCTGCTACTAATATATATTAATAAACATGTGTTTGAAGGAGGTTACTTGTAGCTATACTGTGCTTCATTCTAATATCAGTAGAATGTTTGAAGTGCAAAATAAAATGGGTATACCAGAAGATGTTTTAAAAGAAGCCCAAGAATATTAATTTAAATATATATAAATATTAATATAAATAGATAAGTACTTTTCTTCTATTATAGGTTAATAAACAGTTTTTTTTTTTTTTTTTTTTTTTTTTTTTTTTTTTTTTTTTTTTTTAAGGTGTCAATTTAATTTCTTATATTGTATCTGCAAGGTATTGATGAAATATAGAAGTGTTTTAATGTACTCAAGTATGAGCAGTATGATGAAAAGTATGGTTCATAACACGTACCAAAAGTATGTTTTCGGTGCTTGGTCTGAAAATAAATATTATTAATCCAGACCTAGCGAAGGCGCAGAACTGTAAAATTAAGTAATAAATGCATTCATCATATATCAAAAATATAGCATTCCTCATTAATGCATCTATTTAGTTTTTGAATGTTTATAAATTCACTGATGAAACCAAGTTATTCAACAATAAAATGTCACTTTTCATCGAGCCATTCCTATAATTGTTTTGATAACTTTTTCTTTTAGGTTTGTTTGTTTCCTCGTGGGGGTCCTAAATTTTGCATATCCAAGTATAATTAGGATAGGGATCTTTAACGAGTACCTGACATCGTAGAGGCTTGGGACCTCCATTTTACGTCCTATCCGAGGGAATAACTGGTATTTAGTTATTTATTATTCATTTCAAATGAATACCATAAACACTCAATAATCATTAAAAATACTCCGTACTTATTATGAATAATGGTTATTCATTTTTCATTTGTTTTATGATTACCAATTATTCATATTCATTAATCATTATTCAGATTACAATTTGCCCAACTCTGTGAATAACTATCTGAGTATAAGTCAGGCGTTCATTTAAAATGTAGTTGTAATAATTTATGTTAAATCTGTTGTAACCGGTCGGTGAACAATTAGTCAACTCTAATGTTCCATTAATGATAAGATCTTTTTAGTTGGTTTAATGGCCGCAATCAATAGCGTATTTAAGACGAAATTTCAACTCTTAATAATGAAAACCTGATTTTATACTTATAACGTTTAAAAAAAGTCTGGCTCTGAAGAATAAGGAAATTAAATATTTAATATATATATAAAATAATTAAAAAGTGGTTACCCAAAATATAATATCTTAAAATGAAAATATAATATAATATCGAAAATAATTAAATTAATAAAAAAATGTTAATAAATAACGTTTTATAAAAAAATTGAACCGACTTCGAAAACTAGGAACCAGTAAGAATAAATGCACTAAAAAAGTATGAAATATTACCTTCTGATTTTTATGAATTTACAGCTACATTCAAAATGGTATAAAAAGCGAGAAAATACAATAAAACGAATAATTTTATACGAATACACACCAAATGTGAATAAAAATTAGTAAATTAAAATATTAAATACCACGTTCAATACAACACTATATTTTCGGAGGCGGCGCAAAATATAAAATTTCCAAATTACATGTTACTTATTACTGATTACGATTTTACTAGAGAACGATAGACATTGAAATCGATAGATGGGAAGAGAAGATACATTTAGAAGAATTTAAGATTTTCATAATTTCTAGTGTCATGAACATGGTACCTATCTAATATTTTAATTTAATAATTTTTATTCACAGTTAGTGTGTATTCGTACAAATGAAAATAAAATTATTCTTTTTATTGCATTTTCCCGCAACCCTGAGCCCAATCCATGCCGGGCTGGAACATTCTAGGCCAGCATTTTTACGACTATATAAAAGGAGCGAGTGACTGGACAGTTAGTCTTAGTCTTTGTCTTGAATGTGGAACTCAAGCCATATACTTTGTGTCACAAAGTGAAAATTTTTGTAACCTACTTTAATATTTGTTTTTTTATAATACGTGTGGCATTGACTATTGTTACACTTTCGTTTAATAAACATTGTGTATAAGTGCTTGCCATTCGGTATCGTGTATTTTTTTATTCGATTTTATTCCAATTAAACCCCTTTAGGTAATTGAGTTGAAGCATTAAAACATGCATTAATCTGACGTATTCAGTCAATATACTAATTCATTTTTTAACATGATGTATACATTTTAAACCAAGTTGTTCTGAGTTCCTTTATAGTTCTTACCAAATACTTTTGTAGGCCTTATGAAAATCGCATGTAAAAAAAAAAAAAGTCAACATTCAAATGTCCTTC
This sequence comes from Aelia acuminata, assembly GCA_911387785.2. NCBI lineage: Eukaryota > Metazoa > Arthropoda > Insecta > Hemiptera > Pentatomidae > Aelia > Aelia acuminata. The sequence goes on from OU426980.1 coordinate 17,993,655, forward strand.
TTACATACACGGTTTTCGGAAAACTAATTGAAGACATTTAAGTAGAACCTTATAAGAGGTGTGCGGATTGGCTTTCATTGTTCATCAGTTAAAAATCGTTTTAAGTATGTTCCCTCCATACCTGAAGTTGTATGCAATTTTTCAATGGATAAGACTCGCATTTTATATATATAGTTAAGCTTAGACATCTTGCTCTGTAGGCTCGCCTAATTTGGGTTTGGGAGATGCGCAAGGATTTCTGTGGACCGCAAGCAAGGTACCTGACCCTTCGGATCAGGGCTAGCTAATGAGGGGAAGATTAATCAGAGAAGGTTGGAGCCAATAGCTAGTGCACAATGTGCCCAGGGAGATTGGGCGAGGGAATGAATTAGGCTTCCCTCCTGGGGAAGATGATTAAAAAAAACACGAGTTATCAACTACCCGCTCCTCCCAGGCCGGCCAACAATGCTCCTCCTTCCCCCGTCTTTTTTACTTTTTTTCCCTTCTTTTTTTCCCTCTATAGAATCTTTTAATCCTGCCTCTCTTCTCCTTTTTTTTCTTCTTATTTCCGAGGGGGACATTGTATCTTAGGGAGTATTTTAACTATATAGGAAAACCTTTTTTTTGAATGACATCAGGTGGCTTCCTCACAACATCCGAAATTGCTAATAGGTCGGACCCGAGAAGAATTGAGAGAAATGCCAAAACTTTTTGTGCTCCGAATCATGACCCAATAGCTTATTTTCTAATAAGAATAAGAAAATCATAAGTCCTATTTAAAGAAAAAAAATAACGATAGCAAACAGACACTAGAGTCCTGTTATTTTTTTTTTCATCAATGATCGGATAGGATGGGGGTTTTAGGGCTATAAATATCTCGATTATTACGCCCGTTTTTTCATCAATATTTCCTTAATGTTATTTGTATTCTTGTTTTATTTTTTAAAATAAGTAAAAAATCCTTTACCACAGGGGTCACCTGTGGTGTAGTGGTTAGCATAGAAACTTACTTTACTAAAGGTCGCGGGTTCGCGTTCCAAAGTGTCCCTAAGATTTTTAAATGGGCTTAAAAAATCCTTGTCTATACCGTCCATCGGATAGGACGTAACATGTTTAATCGCTATTAAATAGTAACTTAGTGAGCACGAAAGAATAAGAAAATGTAAGGCAGTGAGACATGGAAGATGACGGAAAGCATTACACGACCCCTTCAGCTCTTCATTAACCTATGCTTGCGTAGAATCCTTGGGATCTTGTGCCCTGAGAATATCAGCAATGATGAGCTCTGGAGAACAACTGAGCAGCTTCCTATCCAACCTATCTTATCCAGAAGTGGAGTGGATAGGGAAAACATTGAGAAAACCAGAGTCATCGAAAATGAAGCTCTTCAATTGTATCCCCAAGGAACATTGCGCAGATCAGTTCAGTCCAGATTCCTGAACCAGATTGGCAGGACTTGGACAAAAGTAAAAACAAAAGTGATAGCTGCCAAAAGAGATGAATGGAAGGCACTTGTAGATGTCCTATGCTCCGCCAGGAATTAATGGTGTTATTATTATAACTTGATATGATTATAACTTGATTGTGAGCTGATGACCCCACAGAAGCAAAACATTTTTTTTCCGCTGATATTAATATTTTTCTAGTCTACGATAATCAAACGAATTATGTTCTGTATATCATGAAACATTTTGCTCATTCCGTTGAATGCATTTGGTACAATAACTAATTGTTTGGAAATTCAATTCAAATCTCGAATAATGCATATATCAGGGGAAGTTGTGTGCCCTTAATTCCTCACCCCCACATAATACTTGATTTCCGTGAAGTTACTAAAAGAATATTTGGAATTTTATCGAACTCTGTGCTTGTTTCCTCTAAAAAGCAAAGAGAGATTACAGATGGATTTTCTACATGTTTTGTTACTATATATCGTGAATGAGATTCTGATAAGGTCGTCTACAACTGCCTTCTTATCTATTTTACTGTCCAGCTTCTCTCCTCTTCTGCCTTAACCACTTATTTTCAGATAAAATATTAAACACAGACATTTTCTCTTATATAATAAATTTTTTCTTAGTTTTCTCCGATGAACAAAAAAAATGTATTCTTAGGTAACAGAAAAATGAACTGTAGTGCTGAAAAAAAATGAAGTTTAAGGCATAATATGCACGTAAAAAATAGTTAACCCACGTAACCTTACTTGTATAATTTATCAAAAAGCTCTATGTACTCATTCATACTTTAATATTATAATTCATCTCATATGACCTGATTTTCTTTCAGAAATCAGTTTTTAAATTTTATTTATATATTATTTTTCTGTTGTGTTTGATTATTTACAAATTCATAGCTAATTTTTCATTACCATTTTTATACTATTAGATAATTTTTTTAAAGAATATACGTTATCTTATTTCATACCTTATTTAGACCTAGAAATAAGCTCGAAACGTCGACATAAAAATAAAATATATTTTATCAATTAGTACATTAGTTCTGTGACCGTCCCTCAACTATTTTTGTTCTAAAATTACTAACATATAATGTTTAAAATATAGATTTTAAAGCGTGAAATACATTTATAAACATTAACCTAGCATTGTTAGCTATTTTATAATGTTTGGTTTGAGTTGAACTCCATATTGCCATAGCCCCACTTTATGGTATATAAGTATATATATTAAATTAATGTTTTTCTTTAAATGAATATGTTATTATATAATGACATGTGGGCCATTCCACGTCAAATCATCCAGCCGAAGTTCAAAATTTTACCTTCCCATTAATTAATGAATTAATGCAGAATTAATGAATACATTTTGAAAACTCCAGTTCATGAATAATACCCATTCTACAGAGGAAAGTCTTAACACGTACAAGTAATCGGAACTTCAAAAATATCAAAAGTTCACATGACCATTATTCTAAAACTATTTGTTGGAATCAAGTCAAAATCGGCATTTTTTCTAATTTCCTTATGTACTTAATAACTAAAAATTTTTATCAAACTCTGAGAGGGGGAAGTAAAATTTTGAACTTCGGCTGGATGATTTGACGTGGAATGGCCCATATATATTACTTTCACTTACCTATACATGAAATATATAGTAAGTGGAAGTATTGCGAACGTGAAAAATTTCGACTTCCGGTTTTCAACGGAAATACACGTTTTGGGGTCCCCTGAGTCCAATTAACCAAGTCCCGCGAAATGGTATGTGTGTGTGTGTGTGTGTGTGTGTGTGTGTGTGTGTGTGTGTGTGTGTGAACAGACTAGCTCAAAAACCGTGCGAACCTGAAATTAGTATTTAGGGTATTTAGTGTATGTATATGCCCGCGATCTGACAGCAAAAATTTCATCAAAACTGATTAACCGGAGTGGGGACTTTACTTAATAAATTTTGCATCGTTTTCACTTATTTTTTTTTATTTTCTCAAAAAAGGCTTTAACGATTTTGATCAAACTGGGTATTTGATGTATGTATATGACAAAGATATGATAGCCAAAATTGGTCAAACAGAGCGGGCACTCTATTTCATAATTTTTTTTCTAATTTTTACCTTTTTTTCGATGAGCTCATATACGGCTTCAACGATTTTTATTAAATTTGTCATGTCTAATGAAAATTAGGTGTTCTTTAATATCAGGTAAGCTTTATCATTATTAAAATGTTCGTAGGGTTTTTTTCGGGAGGGGGGGTGGGGGTTGTTTCCTATAAAGTAAACAAGATTTTTTTAGCACCAGATTTTTTTTTTTATATATAACAATTTATGTATAGACAAATGACGATGGAATTTAAAAATGTACAATAGACCCCAGAAGAGGGTACAAAAGCTCGAAATGTTGGGATAATTAAATCCGGGATAACCCATTGGAAGAGATTCCTTCATTTAAAGAATTATGCAAACCAAACTCTTCCTCACTGAGGTGAAAGGTAAAATCTAGTAGAAAATGGATTAAATTGTTTTTGGGGTGAAAAATGAATTTTACAGAGCTATATAAATTTTAAATTCACATATTATGAAGAATAATGAGTCGAGTGTTGTCAACTGCATTTTTATCGAGAGCTGACTTTGGCAAAACGGTCGTAGCATGGTTTTCGGCTGGGGAAAGTATAGACGTTGAAGAGGCTGAGAGGAAAATAAGAAGATGGGTAAAGGTGTGCTTTAAAATTATTACGGGGGGGGGCCTAGGATGTGAATATGGAAATGTGGAATGGTGGTGCTGAGGCAGGCTGGCCGAGGTCCCAATGGTTGGCCCATTATGAACCCCTTGTCAGCTCCCCGTTATCGGCACACCTCCCCTAGACCTTCCGTCCACAAAATTTCCTAGTAATATAAGTCATTTTTTCAAAACCAAAAAACAAAGAGGTAAATGAATAATTTAAAAATATGATAAGAAAGCTTGCACAGTAGGGTAAACCGTACAGTTATTGGCACCCTTAAGACTACATTTCTGTGGTTAAATTAAAAAAAATACTTTTTATAAAGGGATCAAATAGAAACTTCCTATAGCTCCTCATTATCTATCCTCATAAAGACTCGAGGTTTTTTTTGGGTCAAAAGTTCAATAGTTTTACTATATGGCAATATTTACCGTTACAAGTGCCAAATCTAGTTATTGGCACCCTGTGGATTTAATTGTGAAATTTGGCAAACAAACCTATGGTTAGTTTGTCTTACTTCATAGATGACTTAGAGGTGGTAGAGATGAATTAGACTCTTTTATATCTTGTAATAAAATTAGGACTAGTTTACCTATTTCTTTAAGTTAAAGTTGGGGTGCCAATAACTGTAGTGAGTTCCAATAACCGTATGGTTTACCCTACTATGTATTTTGTTCATTGGTACAAATACCTCATTAAAAGGTTATTAACGCCCGAACGGCAAGATCCTAAAAATGGTTTGTTTAAAAAAAAATGCACATTAATAGTATTTCGATTTCTTTGATAGTTACTTATTACTTCTTTTATACATACTTACTTCGCAAAGGGATTCTTGTAAGTGATCTCTCGTTGTCTCTCTCCGTGTTTTGAGAACCTCAGCCTCCTTTACAATAGTTTCATGACGTGTCGTCACTCTGTCTATGGCTTGTTTCCTCCGCCTTCTAACTCCCAACTTTTCCGAAAAGTTCGTAGAGATTTTTAAAATAAAATTTTCCTTTTATTTTTTTCTACTAAAAATGAATCACAAAGCCAATGTTTATTTATATGCCTTTAATCCTCATGGTTTAGTTTTGGAGATTTCAATTAGAAAGACCAACCCCGGGCTGGCCGGAGATCAACTCTTGACATCGAGGATATTATGACGGTCATCGCAAACAACCCACGAATTACTGTCCGTGAGATAGCTACGGAGTTAAGGTACCGTTGGAATTGACAAATCGGAAAGGAGTGCTATTCCACCAAGACAACGCTAGGCCCCGTGTGTCTTTAAGGACTCGGCAAAAGTTATTAAGCTTCAGATGGGAGGTTTTACCTCACCCGCCGTACCTCGAAAATTTTCTACAAGGGAAATCCTACTCTTCAGAAGATGACGTCAAAACGGACCTTTTATTGTTCTTCAGGAGTAAGAACAGTGATTTTTGGAAAAAAGGGATAATGGACCTTCCAAGCCGTTGGGAAGGGGTAATCGCTAACGGTAGTAACTATTTTGTAGATTAAATAAATAAATTTTAAGCTGTTCATCAATTTTAATTTTTGTCCAAATTTTTCTACGAACTTTCCGGACAACCCAATATTTTCGCCGTCATCAATCCATCTGCGTCGTGGTCGATCTTTTTGTCGTCGTCCCGCTCCATGTGGATATTGCCTTCAACCGAGCATGAAAAAATATGAATCAATGCTAAGTTAATGTTTATAAATGTATATCAAACCTTAAACTCTACTTTTTTTATTTTAAAATTATACGTTAGTACTTGTATAAAAAATAGTTGGGGGATGGGTACAAAACTATTGAAACTTATTTGTAAAATATATTTTATTTTTATGTCGACGTTTCGAGCTGAAATTGAGGTCTAAATGAAGAACATGTATGAAATAAGAATGCAACTAACAGGAAAAAATGAAATAGAAATAACCACAAATATTCTTTTAAAAAATGATCTAATAGTATGAAAATGGTAATGATAAATTAACTATGAATTTGTAAATAATTAAAAAATGCGGAAAAATAATATATAAATAAAATTAGTGTTTAAGGAAGTCTAACTTCGGGCATCCTTTCGACGCGTCCTGCCCATCTTAGTTGACACTTCTTGATGTATTTCCCCGGTTCGTAGTAATCTATCATAATCAAATATTATATATTTGTTTCTTCTTTTTAAAAAATATTCTTTCTTATTTGATTTTACTTACAATACGGGTAATTCTCAACCAAGGAGCAACATTCAGGTGTTAATTTTTCAAGAATTTATTTCTCTTTGATAAGATAACGCTACCATTACCTTTGTAGTAGTTACGTTTATTTTATACCATGACAATGAACAACTGTAAACACGATACTGTCGCAAGTGATGGTGTTTGCAGACGACATTTTCCTCATTGCGGATTCCGAAGAGCGATTACAACAGGCAGTGATAGAATGAGAGGCGGGGTTGGAAAGGAAGGGGAAGCAGGAAGTTGTTGAAGTATGATGCAAAGGGGAAGTAATGGAAATGGTGGACGACTACACTTACCTAGGGACAGTGATAAGCAGAATGGAAGATTGCACCAGGAAATCTCCAATCGAATAAAAAAAGGTAAGAAGTATCTCCTGTCAACTCTGCAACACCATAATACGTAAAAGAGAAGTTGAGAAAAACGTTAAAATACACATTTTTAAATCCGTCTATCTGCCTACCCTATTATACGGAAGTGAAAGTTGGACCCCGTTAGAGAAACACCTTATTGATTGACAGCTACTGAAATGAAGTATCTCCGAAGAGTGGCTGGTCGAACAAGGAGAGATCGTATTAGGAATGACCGTACAAGAGAAGATCTCGGAGTCTCTCCCCTGAGAGGTACCCTTGAAAAAAGACAACTTCGATGGTTTGGACACGTCTGCAGGATGGACGAGAACCGTGATCCCCCAAAATTCTTCGAAGCTGTGCCCATAGGGAAACGATCAAGAGGTCGACCAAGAAGGCAATGGATTGGCTACATTTCCAGAATTGGCCAAAAGCGAAACAAGCCACTAAATGCGATGAAGGCTGTGGCATGGAGGATCGACAGGCTTGGCATGCATGGACCGAGGCACCTCCACGCTGAAAGGCACGACTAAGGAAGAAGAAGAAGAAGAACAATGAAGAACTAGGCCACGACAATAAAATATTTTTAAGCACGGGCAGGTGTAACCTTTAATGGTTCAATTTTTTTCGCAAATAATAAAAGGCAAATATTTTCGAGAGTCAATAAACAATGTTCCTAAAATTTTCATGAGAATGAAGATAAAAACATTTATAAGTTTTTTTTGTGAGAAAAAAATTAGTTTGAAACTGGAATTAAATTTAACAAAGCGCATTAAGCTGGATAAAAAAAAAAGAACTTTTTATTTGCCACCTGTGCACTGATAAAAAACTTTTTCAGAGAAAGAAAAACCGGTCATGGACAATAGTGATAAGTGAGGGTTGTAAGACTAATTAAAGTTTATCATACTTATGAAATTTATTGCTTTATTATTATAATCAACTATAATTCACTGCAAAAGCACTAAACAATTGCCGATATTAGTTAATCTTAAAACCACGATGAGCTTAGATCCAAGTGAAACTTAAAAGTGCTTGTAGTTTAATAGTCGCCCATACAATATATTTGATGAGTCAAAAGATATTACAAAGAGGCTACCTACTTCAATAATTGTTCCACCTGTGTCATCATTTTTTCGGTTTGAAATTGCTTTTATATTTTTTATTTTAGAGATTATTATGCGCATTTGTTCCAAGTACAGTAGTACCCCCATTATCCGGGGTTCCAAGGAGCCATTTTTTTTATTTTTTATTTTTAATAAGCTGTTTTTAAATTTTATGCCATTTATTTTATATGTATAATATTTATTTTAAAAAATGAATTCGTAAATATTTTAACGATTACACAACGGTTAATTATCTATTGTTCTTAGAAATTACCAATTAAAATAATAAATGGAAAAACACGGCAAGGTGTATCGTATGATGAGATGTTTCCGGTAACTATTATTCCAATTCATATTCTAGGAACGATATTGTTTTCAAGTATAGGGAATTTCTACCCTAGTCTGTTTGACTACAAAACAAAATATTCTCAGTTGTGATTTAGTCTCCATTTAAATACGATATAACAAAATGTCGCAAAAAAAAAAAAAAAAACCTGTCGTTTTAACGCTTGAACAGAATTAACCATTATAAACCGAATAGAAAGTTTTAAAACATTTTCCGCAGAATTAGGAATCGGCGAGCAAACTGTTAGTGATATTTTGAAGTTGAAAAAAGACATTTGCGATTTTGTTTCGTCGTCGGCCCAAACATCGTATCCTCGGAAAACAATGAAGAAATCTACATTGAAAGAGGTTGATGAAGCTGTCTATCAGTGGTTCTTGCAAAAACGCGCTGAAGGAGTTCGTTTGTTGTTTGTTAAAAAGTTCGTTTGTGATTTTCTGCGTAGTTTTTTTTTTTTTGTTAATTAACCTTCTTTTCTATCACATTAAGTCAAAAAAATGCTTTATTTCGATTATCCGTGGTTTTCGGTTATACGTGGACCCCCCAATACCAATCATTACCACGGATAAAGGGTGCTCTACTGTATTATTATTTCTTACTTTTATTTAAAGTTCCTCTTGAATCCAAATGGTTTCGAAATCTTGCGATGATCAAAAAATACAGAAAACCGTACACAGCTGGTATTATTTCAAATTGGTACTTCAGATATTTATTTTTATTTCTGAAGTAAATTATTATACTTCAGAAAGAAAAAAAAACAGCAGTATTACCTTAAGCGTTAAGGCTTAATCAGTGTGGTAAAATCATGATCGCGATCTACAGAGAAGATCGGTTCCAGTTACTTCATGAAATACACAATGCACTTTTCTTAATTTTTTATTTTTTTTTATACTTGATTGAATACTTCATTTTTTCACGCAACTATAATTTAATGGCGTTATTATAATTAATAAGATGGAAGAAAGATTTTTATATTGAGTATATTTTGTTTTTAATAAATACTTAACTGACTCCATATTCTAATATTTTGAAGCGACAGTGGAAATGCGAGAAAGGGTGGGAGGGAGCCAATGTATCTGTGCATTGCCACGTGTCACGTTTTTTTTTTTTATTAGATATTCTGCTAAAAATAACGATAAAACCTTTTTATACCTTACGGTGTTACGTCTTTAGTTATTTCGAAACTAACAGTAATATTAAAATAAAGCTAATTATTTATATAATGAGGCTAGCGAAAATGATGAATTATAATTAAGATAAAACTCTGATTTTCGCTGTTCAAAACGTAAATTCAAACATTATAAAAAAATTATCAACCCATAAAGTAAAATAAAACATATAGATAATATCTATAAGCTAGAAAAATCGAAAAGTAATTATGTTTCGCATGAAAGATAAGCATAACTTTTACTATTTGTTATTTAAACATGAAATGTTAGCTTATGTATTAAGTAGTTGGAGAACCGGGATGGTTGTGACAGTTTTTATGTTTTATTTATTATTTTTCCCATTGTATCAAAGTATCATTATTAATCAATTATTAAAGCATAATTATTTTTTTCGAAAAATCTACGGAATTAATGTAATATGTATATAAGTGTAGACTTCTAAAATGCGAAAGTTTTTTCAGGATATTTTCGTAACCCACCCATCGATAAATTTGACGGTCTGTTGTTAGAAAGAACTGGGGCAATAAAGAATAGGTTTTTTAGAATTTAATTTAATTTAAATAAAATCAGCAATATTTGTAATTAAATATTCCTAAGATAAATAATTATACACTTTTTGTATTTAAAAAATTTAATATTTAAACTATATTCTTAAACTTAAATATAAGTTGAAAAAAATCAGTAGTAAAATCGAAAATTTATTCTTATTAAAGAAATATTTGAATAGCAATGTGAAAGACTTTTTTTCTTATACATATAATCAGATTTAATTAACGAAAAATTTAATATACTCACCTTGAAAATCTACTAGAACAGGTTATAAACAAAAGATTTTCTATATAAGACCTTTTGATCTATACAAACTTATCTAGTATAATAATAATAAGTTTATTTGACAAAATATATATACAATAGATACAATAAACAATTAAGGAATGGTAACCATCTGCCGGAGTTTAGTTAAAAAAAGAACTTATGTAATATATAAACGTATGTATTTGCAACTACAAAGATTAGTTAATAAGAAATTGAAGCTTGTCCATTTTATCCAAATGTCCAAATCAAATCCGGTAGGCGCTTTGTAAAAAACCTGTGTAAGATTAAAAAATACGTGACATGGGGAGGAAATCGTACCGAATAGAATTCGTCATCAGATACAATCGATCATATTACAGAATGAGAACAAATTAAAAATTTATGCATTTCCGCAAAATTAGAACATAGTTAGACAAGTCCACATTCCCGCTGGACATAGGCTATATAAATGTCATTTCATTTATGATCATACAGACACACAGACATCACACACACACACACACACACACACACACACACACACACACACACACACACACACACGCATATATATATATATATATATATATATATATATATAATTATGTTAATATTATAATTATGAAATATATATTGGAATGAATTCAACATGCACTAAAAATTTTATTTAAAAATTTATTGGTTATAAAAAATACAATAACAAATTAATGTAATATACCTTTTTTTTAAAATCATGAAATTATTCATTAGCTTCACATTCTACCATATGAGCAAGCTTCTCGCTTCCTGGGAAATTTTACTTTTCGGTAGACTGTTAATCAAATTTTGAAATAAATCTCTTTTATCATAGATTCTTGACGTTTTTCCGGTATGTTTCTCTCTACCTTACCTCAAAAATATTTGTGACTTTGTTTCATGATCATTATTCCGAAGCTAAGTCGTAGTAAGTAAAATCTATCATATTTATTTTGAAGAAAAGAAAAAGTCATTGCTTTCTTTCACATCTACGGTGTTATCAGTACAAAAGTCGTACGATAACATTTGATTTTATTTGCAGTAATAAAAAAAAAAACTAAACAAAATTATATATGTTAATATATACCTCTAGCTTCAGTCAAATCCAAACTGCCTACATTAACCAAGCAACTACTTTCTAAATAATAATTGACTGTTAATTCAATACAATGAAATATTCTCGTTAACACTTTTCGTTTTTAATTAGTGGCGTACTAATTAGTATTGTAGTATAGTATAGATATACAATATTAAAAAATAAAATAAATTATAAATAAGTGTTTAAAACTATTCAGTTGAAGCTCGTAGTTTGATGAACAAATAGTTGTAGTTGGTTCAAAATATATTAATTTAAGAATCATGAGTTGATGAAAACCCAAAAATAAGGAATCCAAAATCACTCTTATGTTCAGTGTCGGCGCGTGGTAAAATCTCATTTAAATGAGTTGTCGCTGATTAGGGCAAGATCTGAAAACTGTTTTTAGAAGTTCTGTTAATATCTGATAAAGATTTGAAAACTGTTAACAATAGGGCATATGTTGTTTTTGGGACGATTTCGGGCGTTTCACTAGATTGTACCAAATAGTTTACAATTGTTTGAACCTTCGTAACTGTTGCACATATTTTTTTTTAAACTATGTTTCTGGTGCATTACGATCTATTAGCCATGCCTGATCATACTGTGAACATATCATTAGGTTTAGCCAAAAAATATAGGCACACTAACCTTGAATATAAAAAAGATGAACGTCTGATTGTCATGTTTCTTCTGACAATCAATGCAAAAATTGAGTTAAAAATTAGTGCACATGACGGGGAAATGATTCTAGTTTCTTAGCATTACAACAAAACCTCAAAATTTCAACTTCCACTTCTTGGCCCAATGTCCAGCGGTATCTGCCATTTCAGGCGAAATTCTTGAGGGAAAGGAAATGATGTTTCATGAATTATTATTATAATATATATATATATGATAAACTTGAGGTAAGAAAGCGTTAAAAACTTTATCATTGCGAACAATTAAACGCTCATTTCGAATTTTTAACTGGAGTAGTGATTTAACGTTCAATTTTCTTGCGATTTATACGGATTACGTTATTTTTGAATCGAAATATTGGCTCCATGTTTTAATAGTGACAGTATTATTCCAGACGTTGTGAATAATAAAATACTGTGAATTGATTACAAAATTTTCAGATTTCAGAAGTTTGTTAAGTTCTTCCTGTAGTTGTCAGGAGTGCAGCTCATAAGTGCTTAACTCACAACACTAACGGAGAGGGCATGTTTAGGGAGTGCTTTGATTTTTTGGCTGTGAAATTTATTAACATGTTAAGCGCGATGGCGTATTTTAAGGGTATCCAGACGACATCGGACAGACAGACGATATCGGGCGTCGGGGTCCGATGGGAATGCTTTGCGAAGGCGTTATTTTTTTACTGAAAAGTGAATTAAATGAGCGTCTCAAGGACATTATCACTTGGTAAGGATTGGAACTAGACTTAGTAGGCGCAGGACAGGCCCCCGGGGTCGGATACAGGATTTACGCCATACTTTATCGAATATAGCATTTAACTGCTGGAATTTTGAATTACTATCCATATTGATAATTTTTTCAATGTTAAAACGATTTTTTGGAGTCTCTTACTGCTTTACGACCACTCACTCTATGATAAAAAAAAATTTCTTTTTAAAGAAATATATTTATATAAAATAAATGAAGCATATATCAGTAAGTTTTATTTATAATTACAGACTTAGTAAGAAATATTAAAAAAAAATATTGTTTTCTTTCTCATATTTATGCAATAATTAAAGAATTTCAAAGAAATTGAATAGAACTACATAGTATGAAATCAAACACATAAAATTAAAGATAACCATAAAGGTAGTCGTTGCAATATTATCGGACGCGGAAGGGTGATGCCGTCCATTAGTCTCGTTTTATTACTCAGGGCCGGTATCGGACGTCGGAGTCCGATTCTAAAAAAACAACAGAATTCCAGCTGATAGCAACATTTTCTGCACTGAAATGCAATAATCTCATTAATAATAGACTAAATTGAGTGTTGAAGTGTTCGGACTTTCGGACATTTTAATGTGAAAATAAGCTGTTAAGAGGGGAATGTAAGACATCGGACGCCGGGGACCGATGCCGCACCTAACGTGTTTAAACTAAGAAATCTCTCTCCTGAAAATTGCCTAAAATCGGCTTACATACTTATTAAAAAAAATTAAGATATATTTTATAAATATACAGCTAGTAATCTGGTAGTTTGAGTTGTCAGACACTTTCCGTCTATTACATAATTGTTATTAAAATTTTGAAGGTAGTCTTATTGGCAGTAGGTAGTATTATTTTTATCGGATATATTTATAGTTTTCGAGGAAAAGAGAAAAAAGGATTATATTTTTCCTCGTCTTATATAAGGATCTCAGAAAAGAACTCGTTATTGGCCTCGTGCACTTACTATTTTCGTGAGAAGAATATTACCTTAACACGTTCACGCCAGTGCTGTAATTCACGTTCCTTGCATTGGCGGCTTTCCTTAATGATTTTCGCTCTATCGGACGGGATTTATTCATGGACATTATGCAGTATTGACAATCCAACGTTAGTAAAATAAACAATACAATCCTATCTCGTTATACATCGTCGTTTTGTGATTGACTAAGTGTCTGATGCTGCAGTCTAGTGTGAGCCACCGGTGGTACGTGGTGCGTGAACGTGTTAAACTAAGTAAAGGTAGTGGATCCAGAAATGCTGTTGAGGGTGGGGGGCGCACTTTATTATATGTTGATGAAAATGAGTCATGAAGGACATAATGTAAAATATAATTACGTAGCAACGTTTTAAGTAACAAAATAATTTAAAATTAATTTTCCATTTAAGGGCATACAAAATTGCTAAATACTACATTTATTCATAAGCAAAATTATACTAGGCACATATGATTTTTTTACATAGTAATTAATAATAATAGTTTATTGGTGTCCTCCCCTGGATCCAATTGTGTTCTGCGATAATATTGCTATTGCATTATAAATGATGAGATATTCCATTATTCATTATTCCAACTACTTTGTACCTTTTTTAATTTAGATAATGATTCAATGACATATTTCTATTATTATTATTATCACTCGTATTAGATTAGTTTAATTTATGTCAGTTCCGCGAATCAATGGCCAATTGATGTTCAATCAAAAATCCTTAATAAATATTTGAAAACAGTTTGATTAAAATAGTTTAATGGTCTAAACAATGTTTATTTTCAGTTTCAAACGCTATGGGAAGTTTTTTTTTGGCCTCGGTTTTGGATATAAAATGATAATAAAAGGAATATAGTTTTAAAAAATAGTTATTATACCATAAATGATTTCGATGATTGCTGATGTGGCCTGGGGCGTTTTGAAATTAAAACGCAAACCTTCCCCGGTAAGATTTTAAATCTTCCCCTCCTAGCGGGAAAGGACGATTAAGTGGATTGTATATAATGTTTTGGGTAAGGTGGATGCCTGTAGGAATAAAATCAATAAAGCTAATAGGTAAAATAAAAGGCCCTTCCAAATGTTAACAAATATACATATGTATATTGAGAAAGAATAAAACTTCTAAATAACATTAAAAAAAGGAAATTAACTTAAATTTCTACGAATTTAAAATTAAAGAAAAAATATAAACAAATTTCTTTTAAAAAATCTAACGTTCGGTACACAGAGAAAATAAATAAATAACTGTTTATCAGTGAGAGAAAAAAGGATGAGGTTCTTCTATCCTTGTAGATTCAGATGAAAGAAGTATATGTAAGTTACCTTATATCAGAGTGGCGTTCGAAAATCCGCCTTCTTCATATCCTCAGCTATCATCATGAGATGCATCTAAATGATAGAATTCTCTTAATGATGGTGATAATTGAGATGTGGTGGGTGAGGGTAGCACTGGTGAGTGTCGTTCCCCAAGCACCACCAAAATACTACTGACCCTATCGCCGTGTTCGCTGTTCTCTTGTTTTTTAATACAATCGCTCCAACAGCTGGCATAAATATCATATGGTTCTTATAACCATATTTATAATATACTACTTTCAATTTGATTTACATTATACATAATTAAAAAAAAATGTCTTAACCTAAAAAGATTATAGAATAAAGAAGATAAAGATTATACAAATTAAAGAAGAAAAAAAAATACAATTGTAACAAATAAAAGGGCTTGATTTAAACGGGAGGAAAATGGCATTAGAGAAAAAAATAGAATTGAAATTTGCCTTTTGCATTTTTATTTTTTCGATATTTCAAATAACCTCATTAAACTGATCGTAATTCATTTGTAGTAAAATTAATGTAACAAGAAATGAATGCCGTTTGAGCAGCCCATAAGTCAGATTTTGGGTACGCTACAAACCTGTGAATATGAATATGTCTGACGAATCATCCACAAATGCAAAAACAAACTAAAGATAGAAACAGATACATAGAAACAGAACTGGAACTAAGTCCCGTAAGAATACGAGATTTCTACATATATAAAAGAATAAATATCGGGTCATCGTACTAAAAAACTGAGGAAGTATAAAAAAATCAAAAATATATTCAGAGAGAAAGGAAATGTGTAGACATTGGAAAAACTTAAAGACTGAGACGTAGAACGTATTTCTCATATACTTCTATTCAGGAATAAAACCTTGAGTATAACATTATAAAGCGTCAGATTGAAAAGTAAGCTGATGTTGAAAAAGGTATTATTTTAATGAGGACTGAGAATGAGCATGGTTGTTAGTAGATGTGAGGGAACTCTAGAGGGTTGAGGAACAGGCGAAAAAAGGATCGTTCAATTTTTATTTTTTTTTAATATGTGAGAAGAGGTATGAAGGTTGGAAGGAAGTGATCTTGTTTCCTGTAAGTGAACAGAGGACTTACATTGTGGGAGGCTATAGGGGTACTTTACGCTACAAGCACAGAATTAAGTTATTTCGGAACAGCACTTAAAGATGTTTAGACGGGTAGACTCTCCGTGTAAGACTGGAGAGCTCTGCGTTATAGTCGGAGAGCGCGCCGCACAGTGGGGAAAAACGGCAATTAATATAAAAAATTATATTATATAATTATAAAGGAAACTTAAGAACAGATATTTTTACTAATTAAAAAAAATAATTGAACTTACTTTTAACTTAATTTAGCTTATTTTACTTTGATTTAACTCAATATTAATTTTAATTTCCTTTAAGGTAGCATTTTTTTTTTTTTTTTTTTTTTTTTTTTTTTTTTTAAGTCAGCTAATATCTTGCAAATTTGTACGGGAAAATATTGAGAACCTTGTCTTTAATTGCTTTTCTCATCACCTCATACTGATATTTAGACTGTTTTGACTGGATAAAAACAGTTAGAGCAGAATCATTGCCGAAAATTGAACTTTAACTATTTTTCTCTGGGAGGAGGCTGAAGCAGCCTGATTACTTATAGTTGTAATACTTGATTTCATTGAGTATTACACTAATCATATTATATTTTAAATCTGAACCAAGATTATGTAGGTATGTGTGGATGTGATTCAATGCTTTTTGAATAAATTGGAGACAGCCAGCTTTACGGTATTTTCTTTCTGGGAATTTTTTCGTGAGCCGCGAAATTTTTCACATAATTAACAATTACTATCCAACAGGCAAAAGAAGGCAAATGAAATCAGAGGAATATATATTCTTTGATACATCCTGGTCATAGAATTCTGATGTAATTTTCCATCCTTAAGAGAATAAAACAATTTCCATCTCGATAGGACAATCCGTTCTCGAGATATAGAGTTTTTCCACTTTTTTTGCCCCCTAAGTGCGCCGCACAGTGGGGTAAGCGAGGCAAAAAAAAAAAAAAAAAATCCAATGTTCATTTCTGGAGTTAATTTTTATTGTTTAATAGTCATCAAATAAAAAAAACATTAGTTTCTTCCATAACAAAAATTTGGTTTAAGTTGAAATTATAATTTTTATTGCTATTTTTTTTTTCAAAAATATTTATTATGGCTTGTTGGCGGATGTTTTACAGCCATTATGTGCATATATAGACGAACCACTTGGTGGTAGAAATTGATCCAGGACCGGGATGAATCAGAGAATATATTCCTCTGATTTCATTTGTCTTATTTTTTTTTGACTGTGTGGTAGTTATTGTCATTTATCTGAAAAATTTTGAGGCGCAAAGTAGGCCTGAGAAGGAAAATTCTGTAACTGTCTCCAATTTATAAAAAAATCATTTAATCACATCCCCGAATACCTGCACAACATTTTTTAATTTTTTTAAATTTAAAATATAATATGGTTAGTGTAATACTGATATAAACTTAATAGTTTCTTCAGCCTCCTCCCAAAGAATGATAGTAAAACTGCAGTTTTAGACACTGATTTTGCTCTACCTGTTTTTATCCTCTCAAAATTTCTAAATATCAGCATGAGATAATTAGAATGGCGATTAAAGACAGGGGTTTCGATATTTTCCCATAAAAAGTAACAAGACATTAGTTGGGGAAAAAAAGCTGCCGTCTTTATAATTATACTAATTACGTAAACAATATAATTTCTAAATTTAGTTGCATTCCCTATGTAATTTTCCATCCTTAATCGAATGAATTCATGAAAAATGAAACTTTTTTGCCGTTTGGCCCCACTTTGCGCCGCCTTCACCTCATGCAAGTCATAATACCTAAATGACATTTTGATCTTTACATTTTTATTGTAAAAATAATACCTTTTGACTGCTCTATAAAAATATAATAGTAACAGGCACTAAAATAAACTTTCCCATAATCGTAAAAGAGCTATCCCGTATTGCTATCAATGATTCTGTACTTGTTCCAATTAAACTTTTATTTTTCCTTCACCTGATCGGATGTATTAAGTATTGTTAAGCATGTATTAATGCATTAAGTACTGCAAGGAGTTTACCTCTATACAGCAATTAAGGACCCTTTTTCTTTCTTCGATGTGTGTTAGATTATTTGTAATCGCTAAGTCCATTGAGCTTAATTTTTGTGTCAAATCAAACGCTCTATAAGAAGATGTCACTAAATCGATAAGAGCCCATTTTTCGTAAGTCTATTAGTTGATTATTATGCTTACAATAAGTTGGGGAATGTTTTGTTTGGGTGCAATTCCATGTTGATGTTTCTGAAAGGGTCTATAATCTGTAGTCTGGTAAGATTTATCTTTTTTGCACGCTGCAGTGTGTTATTTTCGAATACCGTATTTTAAATGTGGTTTGAAATACTTCCGCTTGAAGAGATGAAGTTTTAATACTTTTTCAATATTCTTTTTTTTTTTTTTTTTTTTTTTTTGTTATTTAACCTGGATACTTTTGAATTCTTTTGTTTGGATACTTTTGAATTCACTTTTTCATTCGATTAAGGATGGAAAATAACATAGGCATTCCCTATACTAAATTTAGAAATTATATAGTTTACGTAATATAATTATAAAGACAACTTAAGACTGATATTTTAAATAATTAAAAAAATAAAATAACTTAATTTAGCTTATTTTACTTTGATTTTAATTTTATAACTCAATTTAATTTTAATTTCCTTTGAGGTAGCTTTATTTTTCCCAGTTAATGTCTTAGATATAGATATATATTGATATTGTATGGTAATGGTTCATTCCCATTGATGACGAAACAAAGATTTTGATATATATATATATATATATATATATATATATAAGACGTGATTGATTGACTATTTTTAATGACTTTGATTTGAATTAAAGGATATAAATAAATATATATGGTTTAAACTTTTGGCATTCGTAATTTTAAAATCCGAAATGCCATTATATAAAATTAATACATGAAAAATTGTATGATGTATTTTATAAGTTAATAACCTTTATATCATCTCACATTACTAACATAAGTCATTTACAATTAAAAAGAGTGCTAATTTAATGATTAAAATGAACAAATTACTGAAGAAAAGTAAAATTATATATCTGGAACAACTATAAAATTTTTTGTCATTATAGCTCTGTAGCGTGTTTGTTAATTTTATATATCACTTTCTTTTTTTTTGGTCTCTCACGAGATCTCTTGCCTACCATTGTCGTTTAGAGGTTTATTAATGGCAGAGTTGAGTCATAATTAATTACATGATTATTTAATTACAACTACAATTGAAATCACATGAGCAAAAGTCTACCATACTATAACAAAAAAAAAAAAAATCAACATTCCCAAAGAACAATTACACTGAAGTACTTCAACAATACACAATTAAAATTGCTGTAAGCGTCGTAAGTAGTTGAAATTACTTCATTCAATTACTGTTAGTGTCATTGAGGCGATTTTTATAAACACGTACATAAATGTGTGTTTACAGATCTGGATTCATTTACTTAGAATATTTCCGTTTTTTAAAAATTGATTTGAATAATTAGTAACCCTGGCAACATGTCTGGTCTAGGAGAATTCAATTCGGAAACTCTAATATATTATAAAACTCTAATTTCGCGCTCCTTGCATGAGACAGGGTAGAAATTTTTGTTTTTTGCCCTTCAAACATTATAGGTTAAACAAAATTATCGATTAGATTCAGTAGTCTTCGAACCTTCAATGAATGGTAAAAAAAGTTGTAAATTTCTTTGTCTTTTAAAGCTGAGGGCTTTTAATTGCTTTGATCCGTCCCTAAAGAGACACTATTTTGGACTCTTTACGGTTGAAACGAATATATTAAAAGCTCTTGGCAGATTTAGGTCAAGTTGGGATCCTTTATAAAACCACCAATACGTATTTTATAACTTTTTCTTGTTCGACCTAAACAAATTAGAGCTGGATTTCGAAAATTCGTTCGCCTTTCCTGTAGATACCGATTTGCAACTGCATTTTAGAAGTATATATTGATTGATTTGACGGACTATCGTTGTTTTCCTCTTTAGAGATCCTGAATAGAGAATTCAACCCAAAATTCTCAGAAAGATCGAGTTTTATTTTAAAACGCTTTGTCATAAAAATATGTTTAGGAATAGAAAGAAGAACTAATAAATTTTTTTATTGAAATGTTGTTATGGGGAAAAGATGCCTTGTAATAGCATTATATTAATAAAAATAATAATAGCTATACGAAAATTTTCAGGCTAATTTACGTACTCCAAGCAGGCTTAATAGTGTTGTACGTTAACAAAAATATTACTACATTTATAGTTGCTTCATTTCATTAGCGATGATCGATTAAATTTTATTTTTTTCAATGAATAAAACATTTCATAAGCGAATTTACTCCTGAATATTAATAACCTGCAAATTATAAAATATCATAAAATCTTATATTTTATATCAACTAAGGATAATCTTATTTTTTATGCTAAACAAGTAGGCAGATTCATCAAAAATCAATACATTATTATATAATAGGTTTAAAAAAAAAAAGAGCTAATGGAAATTCAGGGTCTCACTTATTCCTCTTGGTTGACCCCTAATCCCCGCCATTTGAAAACCCTTCCGTTCCCTTACAAGAAATGTCCCAATCTTTTATTTACCCCCTCCATCTTCTGACTGTGAATATATTTATTTTATTCTCGATCATATTTCTCTCGAACGACTGGAAGTTATAATTATTTTTAACTATCACGAAACAAACTCACATTTAAAAAAAAAAAAAGTTATTTTTCCCCCTTTTATTTCGGAGTCTATTCGTCTAAAATTCTGGAGAAAAATCTTAGACCCAAAAGATGAAAAAAAAAATAATACGAAATTAGATTTTCGGCAATCGCTTACCATTTAATCAAATATAACTTAAAAGTTTATATAAATTTACATTTAAATTAGGTAAAGTTATTAAGTTAAATTAGCTAATATCTGGATTCTTTGAAGTGAGCATAGGCTTTATATTTCAAGATACACTCAAAACATTACTTTATATAAAATAATTTAAAAAAAAAAAAAAAAGTTTAAAAGAAATGGACTAAAGAGGAACCCAATATTAAAGAGAAACACTTCATTTCATCATAAAAGTGATTCTACCCAACTATATTGGGTTGCTTATACACAGCATACTCTACATCTTATTTCAGACTATTTTTAACATTTTGTTGCAATCATATATAATAATAAAAACATACATATTTATACCTACAGGGTTATATTTTATTATATAATTTTTTTTTATTATTTTTTATTTTTTTTTATTTTTTTTCCCCTTTTTATGCTTTTTCTCTTTTACTCAAACCCTTGAGTAAATAAAGAAAATATTAAAATTTAACAAATCATCACGTACAATTCTTTATTTGATTGTTCCGGGACAAGTCCCTTCGGAAAAAAAGTATATTATACATTTTATGGGCTTAAGAGCCTTATATCTAGATTAAAATAAAACAAATTCGAAAATATATTGCACATTTTAAGTTTACACCTAGCAATTAATCCAATGTTTTCTTCTTGATCTCATATATTCTTAAAAGCATATACATTATAATAGGTTAAATAATGGTCAGGATTTTCAGTAGATAATTCAATTTAAATATCATCGAAGATAGTTGATTTGTACTTGAAGGAAATTGTGATTTGCAGCTTAAAAGAATTTAAGCTCTGTTGGCCTATAGCATTCAAATAGTTTAATTATTGAATAAAAAAAAAAAAAAAAAAAAAAAAAAAAAAAAAAAAAAAAAAAAAAAAAAAAGCTTTACATAACTTGAAACCTAAGAAGGTACCAGGTTTTCTAAACATAATTTATAAGCGAATTAAAAGTTTTACCTACCTGCGAAGGCACAGCCGAAATTGAAAATCCAAGATGGGTTGATAAACGAATTTTCACTAAAATTCTACATTTTCATTTTCAGGGTTCGAAAAAAAAAAAAAAAATGGAAATTTCTATTATGAATAAAAGTTGTAGAGCATATAATTCTATATGTATTAATTAATTATAAGGCAAGACGTAATATCTGAAAATAAATTATATGCTTTTAAAGAATATATGAGATCAAAAAGAAAACAATGGATTAATTGCTAGATGTAAACTTAAAATGTGCAATATATTTTTATTACTGGGTTCCTCTTTAGTCCTTTTTTTTTGAACTTTTCTCTTCAAAAAAAAAATATTTAAAAAATATATAAAATTAAAATAAGGTGGTTACCCCCGAAAGATGATTAAATTACTATAAAATATTTTATATAAAGTAATGTTTTGAGTGTGTATTGAAACATAAAGCCTATGTTCAATTCAAAGAATCCAGATATTAGCTAATTTAACTAAACAACTTTACCTAATTTAAATGTAAATTTATATAAACTTTTAAGTTATATATGATCGAAGGGTAAGCGATTGCTAATTTTTTAATATTTGTTATATATTTAACTTTAGAGTCCAAATTTGTCTCCAGAATTTTATCCGAATAAAACGAGAAAAATATATTATAGAAAAGGTGCAATCACTTGAAAAATAAAATGAATGAATTAATATAAAAATCAATACCTCAATTATAAGCATTAATTGTACGATTGAAAAGACAAATCCTCCAGTTTCTAAAATACAGTTAAAAAAATAATTTTAAGCCGGCTATAGTTAAATTTTTGTTAGCTGAAATATGTATATACCAATCGTGTATCGCTGCGCCAGTGAATTGGTCCCAGACAGACTATATTTTTGAGTAAGCTACAAATTATTTATAAAATACTAAAATTAAAACGCTCTTAATTAGGAATATGTATATGTATATTTTTTTGTAATAATGTTTTCATTCAATTATAAAAATGTAAAAGGACGCCCTTTAGAATACTTTACTGTTGGGTTAGTAGAAAAGGCATCTGTTGTATTGCGGCAGATGTAACACTATCAGCTGTTCTCAACTCCACCAGCCGTAACATATAACGCCCCCAACTCTCAATAATTAATAGGTTAACCCTTAACCACTGAGGTGGGGTCCGTTTGGGCAGACAGATGTAGTTTGTTTATATATCCTCGAAAAAATTTTTAAAGATGTTGAAAATAATAAGTGACCTAATAAATTTAATTTCATTTATTTCATATTTTTCTCATGTCATAAGATGTCTATAAATCAAAAATAATTAATCACTTATTATTTTAATTGTAAAACAAATTTGCAAAAAAAAATTTTAATTAATAAGTCCAAACGGACCCCACGTCAGTAGGTGTGTAAAGTCATTTCACCTCAGTGGTTAAGGGTTAATACATAGATATTTTTTTTTTTTTTTTTTTTTTTAAATTAACACCATTAAAAATAATTGAAATTTATATAAACTATTAGAAATTGAAAATGCCTTCTATTTTAGTTATTATTTATTACAAACCCTACTAGTATTGGTTATAAAAAATCTGTTGCGATGCGCGCAACACACAACTTTCTTTGTGTTACCGTACCAACTTACTTTGATTAGAAATTGACGTCTTTTGTTAAATGCAAATTCTCAAAGTCTCACAATTTTCCACATTCTTTTACTTATTTTTGTTTGCATATGCTCTTTAAAGTACACTAAATTTGTTTATTATTAAATAAAAGTTTTTACTTATGATAGTTAGGCAATGCAAGCATAATACTCCAAGTCGTCTGATTTCATAATTCTCTATGTAGTTGTTGAAAGCTTCATACGGTTCCCATTAAACTAATGATTTCCATTAAATGAACAGAATATCATTAATTATAAAGCATTGGTCAATCATTAAAGGCGTACTGCCTATGCGTGAGCTCAACGTGTTTTATGAGTTGACAGAATATTTTTCTTTTTTTCTCCTGTACATGTTTACTTGATATATTTCATATTTAACCATTTCTGATTTTTTAGGCGAAACGAGAGACTGATAATTTTTCCATATAAACAAAAACAAAGGTACTTTATAGGGAAACAAAAAAAGCCCCTTCTCCCTTTAAGCCCACTCAGAACACTTTAATAATAATAAAGCTCGCCTGATATTAAAGAATACTTGATTCTCTTTTAGTTATAGAGTTTAATAAAAATAGCTAAAAGTATTTTTGAGAAAATCGAAAAAAACTTGAAAATGGGAAAACTAGTTATTAAATAAAGTGCCCCCCCCCCGGTTGATCATGTTTGCTGTCATATCTCGGGCATATAACTACATCAAATATCCAGTTTTATCAAAATCGTTAGAGCCGTTTTTGAGAAAATCGAAAAAAATGTAAAAAGTTATTAAATAAAGTACCCCCTCCGTTTGACCAATTTTGATGAAATTCTTGCTGTCACATGCGGGCATATATATATATATATATATATATATATATATATATATATATATATATATATATTTATACCAAATACCCAATTTCAGGTTCGTACGGTTTATAGTTTTTGAGCTAGTCTATCCACACACACAGACCATTTCGCGGGACTTGGTTATTTTGACTCAGGGGACGCCAAAAGGTGTGTTTCCGTTAAAACCGGAAGTCAAAATTTTTCACGATCGCAATACTTCCCCTTACTATATATTTCATATATAGGTAAGTGAAAGTAAAAATTAAGTCTTCAAAATTATAGAATATTATTTATTCGATGTAAACTATCAGCTATTTATGTTAAATATATGTTCCTTCGAAAACGACGGAATTTCATCTAAGCTATTGCATTCACCATATAGTTGTAGGTATGTCCACATTAAATTATTTTTTGGAAAATTCATCTTCATTCAACTGTATGGTCCAAATTCCAGCATCGTATGTTCTGTTTCTTCAATTCGAAAAGAGAGTTAGTAAGTTGTCCTAATTTCTCATTGAAATATTTAATCCCTTCTGCTTGAGAATGGAATGATTTCCAAATTATTTATTTGTTATTTCTTCTTATTAAATTATTGATAAGATTGTATTTTGCTCTTATTGTCCTTCAATTTTTATATACTTTATTTAATTTTTTTTTAATTTAAATTAATTATTCTAAAATGATGACCCGATGTTCTTCTAGGAAAGTTGGTAGAAGATTGAGTTGAGAATATCAAGCCCAAGAATGAAGAATAAAACAGAATTGATGTAAATTATAAATAAAGTAAATTCAGATATTTATTTACAGCCTTTGAATATTCTTAATACATTTTTATGACTTTAGTTAAAAATAATCGAATTTTTAAAGTTTCTTTCTTGTTAAAGTCAAAAGTTTGATTTTAGTTCACAATGTTCACTATAAAAATAAGAATTAATTGCTAATGATTATCAATTAGATTTTTTTTGTAAGTAATTGAATAGTTTTATTCTTCATTTCCGGAATTTGCCTTAAATTTTTAAAATTTATTCAGAATTTAACACATCAACTGGATTCTCTGCCAGATATGAAGTCTTATTCAAAGATCGCTCATGTTGTCCACCCAAATTTCACACAAGGATTGCCCAGAGTTTAATGAATCAATTTTTTTTCTGGTTTCAGGTAATTGGTTGGCTGTTTCGTCTCCTTTGGACAGTGGTAATGTACAAAAATCAATTGCAGTAATAAAATAATAACTTTTTTTTTATTATTGTTGTCATTATTAATTTCTTGCAAAAAATCACATAGAAGTTATCATAAATCTCCTCTACACACACCATTTAACTATTAAAAGACCAATATAAAGACTGCTAATATTTAAATGTGCATGTCAACTTCGCTAAGTTGTAAAAAAGCACCGTTTGCACCGATTTCACAATAGCTGGTCCATTTCCATGCACTGTAGAATTGTGCCTTTCCACATTAGAAAATTTGATCATTTTGCGTGTCGCGTCAATATTCGATATTGCTATATCTGAGGTTTCTAAGTGGCTTATGCTTTGTAAAAAATTTTTGGAAATAATGATATAAAAAATGTCGAATAAAGTTTGTTATAGGGAGGTTTAAAATACTTTATCATGTTTTAGCTGCAAAAAAACTTTCATTGCTTCACAAAGCTTCGCATAGTTTTAGCTTATTAATTATGGAGCTAAAAAATTAACCGTTTAATGATATTTCAATAACGATTTAAAAAATATTCTACTAAAGTAAATTTTAGATATATATATATATATATATATATATATATATATATATATATTTTATCAAAGTCGTGATAATAATGTTTTCCTACTTACTACTGAATTAACTAAAATATACAGAATTTCAGTTATTTTGATTTAGAATAAGTATCTATTGATTTGTACGAAAACTTTTAATATAATTTTTTTTAAAAATTTAAGGAAGCAATTATTCATGAAAAAAAAGAGACGCTCCAAAAAAAAGAGATGTTGCAATTTCAATTTTTTTAAAAATTGGTTCTAGTTTTGTGCACTGCTAATAATAATGATTTTTATTCTTATTTAATTATTTTTGACGAAATAAAAAAAAAAAAGTTTCTAATAGTTTATCAAAAGTAAAATTATTTTATTATTATTCATCACTAGCTGTATACACCGGTTTCACCCGGAGAATTTCATTTTTTAAATCTATAAAATGAGACTTTTATCGGCTCAAATGGTCGATTTCGTAAATATCAATGTAAAGGAAGAAAAGGGAGATCAAAACGATTTTTATAAAAATAAAGAATATACCCAGAGATCGGCTGAAGTTAAGCAATTTTAATATGGACAGGTGTTCGCACCTTGTATGAAAGAACCACTTAAAGAAATTTGGAGAATTTACGTCAAACGGTGTGGATTTCTACAAAGAACAAACAAACAGAATTTCATCTTTATTTATATAGATTAAAAAATATCATTTTTAATTATTATTTTAAAGTTTATATAAAAATTTACCTAATTTCATCTTTTTTTATTGTTACATTTCAATTTCGAGTTCAAAATTTATATTATTATTAAATAAATAATTCATTGAGCTCATAACATAAGCTCCCGTTTAAAGTAACAGTTGGAATAAAAACTATAAATATAAAATAATTGTTAAATTTTAGTAATCAGATAAAATTTTAGCATTTTCATTTTTGAATTTTCTCAATCATATGAAGACAAAATTAAAATCAACTTGTCCTTAAATCTTTACCCACCTAGGACTTGATAGTTCTTATACGAAAAAAATCCCCATGTCCAAAATTCAGACTAATCTCTCCAATTCATGGTTTTAGATAATATTATTATTAAAGATCGACAAATAATAAAAACCAACCATCTTAAAAGGAAATAAAGTACTCTTCTAAATGTTTGTAACTATATTTGTAATTATCTAAAATTTATATAATTATCACTATTAAATTTCCTGTTTCATAACTTTGTTGTATTTCAACTGTTATGATTTAAATTTTCGTTTTGCCTTTTCATGAAGCATTCTCAATAAACTAAAATAAATATACAACTAAAATAAAAATATTTAAATTACAACTTTTTTTTGGTTATATTCCGTTAATTTTTATATATTGATTATACCTATTTCGGTCAGGTATTTTTGTATTAACTGTAATTATTCATAAGATCAGTACAATTAATTGACCAAGTACGAAACCTTTAATATCCAAAACATAATAATTTATTATTTTAAATGTTTTCGCATTTGAAATTGTGTTATATAAATGTAAGAATTATTAAAATAAATTGTAAAAGCATTTCTTAAAACTAACGGATCGATCATTTAATTTGATTAACTATCCATTTTATTTAGGAAGAATCATCCGGTTATTATATATATATACATAAATTTAATTTTCCTTCCTTTAATTTATAAATACATAAAATGTATCTATTATACGCAATTCTATAATATATGTATTGCTCGTCTATAATAGAATTGGCTTAATATCTGTTTCCTAAATCCAATTTTCATAATTATTCCTGAATGTATAAACGTAATCAGATGAGTTATTTTCATTGATTGACGAGAAATGCTTTTGTTTTTTAAGCATCATATATACATATAAATCAAATACGTGGACCTTGGAAGACAAGGAGTCTATGTATTTTTTTTACCATTTTGGGTTAATCAAATTTAAAGTTTGGAATAATATTTTTATGTGGATTTAAAATATTTATTTTTATTGCAAAATATGAATATCAGTTATTTTTTTATTATTTTTTTTTTTTGTTTAAGGCAGTTTGTAATCTATATAAATAAAGCAATTTTCAATTAGATAAAAAAGCGAATCCGGGTTAGTTACAACATTTGTAAATCAAAAACAGATAGGCAGATTTCTCATCTTTGATTCGCTTGATTTGCCTCCGACCAGAATAGCAGAATATCGTCGTTGATACTCAGGTAAAGGTCGTATGTCAGAAATTATCGATTTTGCGATTTTATTGGATTTATAATCAAAACGAGTAGCTCAAGAGTCCTAAAAGACGAAGTATGTCTCCATTTAAATAGAAAAGAAGAATCATGCCCAGTAAAAAAATAAGGAAAATTTAAACTCTAATACAAAAAAAGTTTTACAAATGAATACAGAAGGTTAATTACACATAAATGTTAAAAACACATTTATTTAAACTCGTCACTTTCATTAAATCCGCGTCGATCTCTTCACCATTCGAAAGAGTGGCAATTTACTATTCCGCATCTGACTAAAAAAAAAGTGTTACAAATGAATATCATAGCAATTTTCATGTTTCTTTCGATAATGAAACACAAAAACTAAAAAAAAAAAATGAATTGCAAATAAATTTTTCATCGTTATCCTCAAAATTAGCTGTTAATTGACATACGCCTTTTGCTCCATTACGTTATTAAGTATTAAAACATCGGAAAAGTAGGTGGGAGGCGGTAATTATTAACTTTTTACTATTTTTTTCAGGTTTCGAAGAAATTATAAATACATGTCGTTCTCGGTTGTTATATTATTACAGAAGGTTAATTAAACATAATTTTTTTTTATTTATTGAAATTTACAGCTGTATTTACAAAATACATCTAGTAAATGAGCTAATATTACGAAAATAATATGTCATGAAATAGCATGATGAGAAGCTACCCATGGGTAGCACTCAACCTTTACACGTAATGTAGAAGATCCATAGGCCATCTTCTTTTCAGACTAGGAAGTCTAGGAGGATTGTCTGGAATAGAGGAGAAAGCGAGGCTGGAAACAAGATGATTAGGGTTGGCCGGGAGTTTATTATGAAAGGACTGGTATCTTGATCGGGCCAAATCGGCGATATATGGAATATTAAGATCTTTATGGTTGGGTTTATTTTTGACGAAGTAAGGAGCACTAAGAATTTTACGAAGGATTTTGGATTGCAAGGATTGGATTTGCGAGGAATTTGATGGTTTAGTAGAGCCCCAGAGCTCGATTCCGTAAGTCCATATCGGTCTTATTACTGTCATATAAATTAGCAATATAAATGTTAAAAACACATTTATTTAAACTCGTCACTGTCATTAAATCCGCTTCGATCTCTTCACCAATCGAAAGAGTGGCAATTATATATAAGCACTATTCCGCATCTAACTCAAGTCTTTCAAAAATGAAAATTCCTAAGTATTTTAAGGTCCATATATGAGAACGAAAAAATAACACGTTAAGTGCGGCATCGGTCTCTGATGTCTTACATTCTCCTCTTAACAGCCGGTTTTCACATGTCCTAATGTCCTAAAGTCCGAACACATCAAACACTCAATTTAGACCCTTTTTAATGAGATTATTGCAGAAAATGTTGCTAACAGCTGAAATTCTGTTGATTTTTAGAATCGGACTCCGAGGTCCGATACCGGCCCTGATTAATAAAACAAGACTACTGGACGGCATCACTCTTCCGTGTCCGATAAAATTGCAACGACTACCTTTATAGTTATCTTTAATTTTATGTGTTTGATTTTATACTGTTTAGTTCTATTTTATTTATTTGACATTCTTTAATTATTCCATACATATGAGAAAGAAAACAATATATATATTTTTTTTAATACTTCTTACTAAGTCTGTAATTATAAATAAAACTTACTGATTTTTGCTTTATGTATTTTATATAAACTTATTTCTTTAAAAGTAATTTTTTTTTTATCATAGAGTGAGTGGTTGTTAAGCAGTAAAAGACTCCAAAAAATCGTTTTAACATTGCAAAAATTATCAATATGGATAGTAATTCAAAATTCCAGCAGTTAAATGTATATATTCTATAAAGTATGGCGTAAATCCTGTATCCGACCCCGGGGGCCTGTCCTGCGTCTACTAAGTCTAGTTCCAATCCTTACCAAGTGATAATGTCCTTGAGACGCTCATTTAATTCACTTTTCAGTCAAAAAATGACGCTTTCGCAAAGCATTCCCATCGGACCCCGACGCCCGATATCGTCTGTCTGTCTGTCCGATGTCGTCTGGATACCCTTAAAATACGCCGTCGCACCTAACATGTTAATAAATTTCTCAGCCAAAAAATCAAAGCACTCCCTAAACATGCCCTCCCCGTTAGTGTTGTGAGTTAAGCACTTATGAGCTGCACTCCTGACACCTACAGCAAGAACTTAACAAACTTCTCACAGAAATAATCTGAAAATTTTGTAATCAATTCACAGTATTTTATTACTCACAACGGATAATACTGTCAAAAATCTGATTCAAAAATGACGTAATCCGTATAAATCGCAAGAAAATTGAACGTTAAATCGCTACTCCAGTTAAAAATTCGAAATGAGCGTTTAATTTTTCGCAATGATAAAGTTTTTAACGCTTTCTTACCTCAAGTTTATCATATATATATTAATTCATGAGACGCTCCTTTAATTCACTTTTCAGTCAAAAGATATCAATTTCATCAGAGCATTCCCATTGGACCCCGACGCCCGATATCGATCAATTCAGGATGTAATTTTTATTGTACAAAAGACATGGGTTATTCTAATTTAGTATCATGGTCTAATAATTAGCTAAGTGGCAATGTGGTTATATTTGTAAGTGGCTTCTGAAGTTGTTTGATAGCCACGGACTACTTTCTCGATACCCTCTTTTTTTTCCTTTTTTTTTTTTCCTCTTTCTTCCGAGCCTCCCTCAATCCCAAAGTGGGGAGAAATAGCAGCTAAAAGGCGGGCAGTGTCAAGTGAACCGGGGCTAAACGGTAGAGTGGGGCTGGTGGGGGGGGGGGGGGGGGGTTGGGCGCTAGCAAGAAATTTGATTCTTAAAACGGTGATTGGCTCTTAGTTAGCGGTACGCTATTTTTTGGCTGAACCGAAAGAAGAAAAAAAAAAAAAAAAAAAGAAAGAAAGAAAAAAGGGCGGAGAACTAAGTGGTGGGGCAGGTGGCCGGTTTCCCAGGGAGCTTTTAGCAGCCAAGCTCCGAACCCTCGCGTCAAACTGAATTTCACTCAAATCCCAACACTTGTAATATGCGCCTTTCCTATTTCATATTGCCTTTACAACGCGTACTCGTGTCACGCTTTTCTTCCATGCTTCTAAATATACACATGTTTATATTTTAGCCGTACATATATCCAAGTTTAGCCGAAAATAACGGAGCACATCGAAGAAAAATAACAAAGTCGAAATACTCTTGTTATATGTTATGGATAGATTTTTTTTTATGTTAGAGTTTAAATTTTCCTTATAATTGTCACTCAGGATTATTGACCAAGCAAATCCTGAAATTCGAATATTTTTTTACTGAGCATTATTCTTTTTTTCTACTCGTTTTGATTAAATATCCAATAAAATTGCAAAATCGACAATTTCTGACATATACTGATATTCAATATTTTGAACTATATTCTGAACTGATATTCATATTTTGCAATTAAATCCACATACAAATATTTTTTCAAACTTTAAATTTGATTAACCCAAAATGGTAAAAAAATACATGGACTGCTTGTCTTTCAAGGTCCACATATATGATTTATTCATAATTATTTTAAAAAATTTACTTATTTGACATCTAGATTATAAACTAGTATATGCTACATTCAACATTTTTTTTACTGTAATTAAGTTTTCATGGAAGTTTACAATCTGCTATTGAATGAAAACGGTAGTTTGTCCAGTAATTAATTAGCAGTAAAATTTAAATTTTTTAACATAAAAATGACCTTCGTGATCATTATAAAGTTAATGTTATGTGGTTCTCATACGTGGACCTTAAAGGACAAGGGGTCTGATTGACGGAATAATAGAAAAATAATTTTAGGGAAATAATGCGATGCGAAGTATGGTCAAACGTGTCAGAAGCATTTTTATTCCAGTTTCAAAAAAATCTTTATCTAAACTCAATAACATCGCGGAAGGCATTTCCGAAATGTTTTGGTGCTTCATCCTTGTCCAGCCACTGGCCTGACCGTCTCATGTTGTCATATAGGATCCATTTTTCATCACATGTCACGATTAGATTAAGAAATGTTTCATTTTGGTAGCGCAACAGAAGAGAATTGCCAATTTCAAAACGCCGATGTTTTTGGCGGTCGGTCAATTCGTGAGGTATCCACGTATCGAACTTCTCTACCTTACCAGATGTCGAACAACAGTTGAGTGGTCAAAACTAACTTCTCTTAACTCGTGGGTGGGAGGGGGGGGGAGGTAGAATTATTAATTTTTAGTTTGTTTATCCGATTTCGACGAATTTTGGCAAACTGATTTTTAACACAGTTATTTATTTAAAATTTTCACTAAATCAACTTCGATCTCTATACCAATCGATACAGTGGCAATTCATTGGGATGCAAAAATAATGCAGGTTTTTAATCCTCATTTTTTTTACGCAAGTGATTGCCTAGTAAAGAAAGATAATACAAAGTATAGTTAATGGATTAATGTTGTTTTTCCTCAAAGATTAGTGAACCTTTTTACTTTACCGACACCAGTTACTTTTTGATATTATTAGTGATTTATTTAAAGTTAGTTAGTAACATAGGTTATAACGTTATTTAATAACATATGTCTATTTTAAGAGAGAAATAAAAAGAAAGAGAGAAAAAATATGTATGAAGGAGGTTATCCACCTAATAGGGTAAACCATACAGTAATTGACACTCAGTACAGTTATTGACACCCCAACTTTAACTTAATGAAATAAATAAACAAGTCCTAATTTTATTTCAAGATATACATGAATCTAATGTTTGAACGGTCCTCTAAGTTATCTATGAAGTAAGACTTTAACAAACTAACAATAGGAAAGATTTCAAAATTAATAGGGTATCAATAACTAGTTTTTGCACTTTTAACAATAAATATTGCCATATGGTAAAACTATTAATCTTTTGACCCATAGAAACCTCTTGAGTCTTTATAAGGATAGATAAAGAGGAGTTATTGGAAGTTTCAATTAGATCCCTTCATAAGAAGTATTTTTTTTAATTTAACCACAGAAATATAGTCTTAAAGGTGTCAATAATTGTATGGTTTACCCTACCTCCTAGGTTTTAAAAAACGTTAAAGTTGTTTTTGTTAATAATGAATCTGGTACAACTTAGTCGTGTTCTAAAATCGGAAGAAGAGGCATTTAAGACATTTCCAATGTTGGGAACATTGCATAAAACACGGAAATGCAGAAGAGGATTATACACTTTATGAAGCTTGCTTTTCACCAAAGAAGATTTCCTGCATTTAAATGCTGTTTGAGAAGTTGTAGATGCAGTATATTAAACTGCATCATTTATAAATCATTTTTGTTTACATTTTATTCTATTTAAATACATTACTTTAATGATCTGTTCTAATTTAATATTAAGATAAATCACTCTTCTAGAAATAAGTAACTGTTGTAGTTAAAGTAAAAAAGACCCAGATTAGTTTACTTTGTGTTACGTTTTCTATAAGTAAGGACCACTGAAATTCACTATGTCAAAACAAAATTTTCGTCAAATTTATTTTTACGAGTTCAAACTTGGACGAAGTGTGCCTCAAACCGCGCTTAACATCAATGTTGTTAGGGGTTAAGGAAGCATCAGTGAACGTACAGTGGTCCAAAAATTTGGAACTTCTGTTGTTGATCACGACCAGCTGAGGGATTTGGTAGAAGAAAACCCTCGCAAAACTACTCGGGACATTGCGAGAGAAATTAGTGTTGACCACTCAACAGTTGTTTGCCATCTGGAACGAATTGGTAAGGTAAAGAAGCCAGATACGTGGATACATCACGAATTGACCGACATCCAAAAACATCGGTGTTTTGAAATTTGCAATTCTCTTCTGTTGCGCTACCAAAATGAACCATTTCTTAATCTAATCGTGACATGTGATGAAAAATGGATCCTCTATGACAGCATAAGACAGTCAGGCCAGTGGCTAGACAAGGATGAAGCACCAAAACATTTCGCGAAACCAAGCCTGCACCCGAAATGCCTTCCGTGAGTTTATTGATTGAGTCTAGATAAAGATTTTTTTGAAACTGGAATAAAAATGCTTCTGACACGTTAGCAACTATGTGTTGATGATAATCGAAAATATTTTGAACGAATAAATTTAGTTTTATACAAATTATAATAAAAAATTGTTTTGTCATATAAAAACCTGCATTATTTTTGCCCCAACACAATACTACCATACTCCGCATCTAACCTTATATTTTTATATTTTCTCTCTTTCAATCGGACCCCTTTGTCCATTAAGGCCCACATATGAGAACCATATGACATTAACTTTATAATGACCAGGAAGGTCATTTTTATGTTACGAAATTAAAATTTTACTCCTAATTAATCACTTGACAAACTACCGTTTTCATTAAATAGTAGATTGTAAACTTCCATGAAAACTCAATTACAGTAAAAGAAATGTCCAATGTAGCATATATTAGTTTATAATCTATATGTCAGATAAGTAAAAATTTCAAAATAATTCATTGAATCATCATATTTTTGAGGTAAGGAGATATTGAAAATCAAATATACCCATAAACTCTACATTTTTCTCGCGTATTAAATGCATTCTCAATCTTTGGTTAATTTCATCAAATGCTTCTTACTTTAGTCTAAACCTATCCATAAAGTATAATTTTTAATTATAATTTAATCATATTATACTATTATGTTGTAATATTATATTATACTATAATTTTTAATTTTCAGTATATTCATTGCTTAAAATTCGGACGTTTTCAGCCCCCTTCAACTTTCTGCCCTTTTTAACAATTCCTGATAACTTATTAGTTAGGTACCTATTCAAATAAAATATCTTCAATAGGGTTCCTAACTTTTTTTTTTTTTAATCTTATACACTGAATCATAAATCGATCATGTCCCGAATTAAATATGAACAATTTTAATTGTGGAAAGATTAATTTTAGGCCTCTAAACGGTTTATAAACGAGTACGATGGCCAGAAAAGTTTTTAAAATAAGAGTTTCTCAGAAAACTATAGACTTACAACCGACAGCTTGTTTCAATCATTTTAGAGTAAAGGTTTTTAAGTATTATAAATCCGATAAAAAAATCCTGAAATTTACATTCCTTAACATTAATTAATCAACATGACTGTTCACACAAAAATGCTTAAACATTCTTGTTGTTCTACACGTAACTGTAAATCTTAGAAACCTAGCTTCCTAAAAACCATAGCCCTAATTTAAACGGTTTCACTTCGATTTTCACGTTCGAAACAACTTGGCTCCATTTTAACAAAGGATTATATGAGGAAGACATTCTTTTTAGAAATAAAAATGAAAGTTTAGACGACTGTGTACAATTTAGAATTTCACGTAGATAACTATTCATGCAAATGATTATCTAAAAAATACTTTTTACGTTTTCAATAAGTGCAATTAACTTTATAATAATAATTAAAGCAGTCTGTCAAGATAATATAATTAACTTAGCTTGTAATACGTGAAAAATAGACAAAACACGCAACAAACTTTCTATCTAAATGAAACTTTTAAGTTTTATTAGGAAGATTCAAGATGAACAGAGTCCACCGAAATTATGGAAAAAACAACCTACAGGGGGGGTTGAAAAAGGGGGGGAGGTCTACAAATGCAAATTAATTTTATTGCTGTTGATCGGGTGATGCATTGATAGTTTCTATGCTGCTGAACTCAAACAGATCATTTCCAACAAGTCAAAAGTTAAAACAGATGCGACGAGAGCTATATTTTGCGGCTTGATTATGACACAACTAACAAAACGATTATTTAATGGCATATGAATCAGAAACAATTGAAGACCGGACTTTAATGTTAAATAAGAGTCAAATATGTACGTTTTTATGTAAATGGAATTTCAAAAATCTCTTATTAGCTTATTCTTCTTCGCGAAACCGATGCGTACAATATGTCTACATATTATTGTCATTGCTACTATTATTATCTGCGGTCTACCATATCTTCCAGTATTATGAATAAATTATAGTTAAAAAAAAATAGGACCAATCTGTTATCTTTTTCGTTTTTCATGGGCTTTAATTTTTTTTTAAATATGACCACTTTCGAACAGAAATATTACGTAGTTATGTGAGATTTTTTACATACCGGTACAGGTTACATACCGTTGACGATTAGCCTAAATATTATAATAATGCTTAGGAAGGTTTTTCCCGTATTAAATAATTGTCCCCTAATTATCTTCCTATTGCTTTTTAGGTATTTTGAGAGTTTAAAAAATTTAAAAAATGCGTCGTTACGGGACGCTCGGCAGATGTGAAACGTCCAAGCTGGAGATATTACAATCAATATATTTTCTGATTATTCTAATTACAATAAGAATAATTACAGTTGGGCCTATGAAAGAAAAGTTGTTAGACTTTGGTCGGAATCGAATAAAAAAGTTTTAATAATTCACAAATCAATCCTCCTGCCTCACATTAACTACCCTTAAAACCATTAAAGGTTTAGTCATTCAAAAGAAATTAAAATAATTATATTACTCTATATGACCTATTGACAACCAGTGGTTCAAATTTAGTCGATAACTCATGAAAAGGTAGAGGTTTAATAATTACCCCCCTCCCCCCCAACACATATCCCAATAGAATTTACATGTGTGTAATTAAACTCTTGTTACTTTTATTTGACCTATAAACGACATGAGTTTCGAATTTCGTTGAAATCGGATAAACCTATAAACATTTAATAACCCTCCCCTAATTAGCTGTTCGTAATAATATTTGTAAGGACTTTACCCCCTTATACTTTTAATTGACCTATGAATGAAAATTCTTTCAAATTCCGTTTAAATTTTTATTTGTTTAGGTTTATATATTTTTTTTCTTTTTCTCTCTCTATTAAAAGATTTTCCATTATTTTGATAAACACTGTCGTTAAAACATTTTTTTTTTTCATGCAGAGTGTAATTTATTTAGGAAGGTTATGCCCATATAAAAACATGTGCTCTCCGAGAGTGAACTAATTATCAATAACATAGTTTATTGCTTTAATACTGTTTATATATTATTTTTCTATCCACTAACATATATTTAAAAGAAATCAGATAAACCGGAGAAAATTTTATATCACTTCATCGAATACCTATCCCTAATAATATTACTGAGTAATTAATTCGTCTCCTTATATACTCCTATTTCACCTATGAACGACAAGAATTTTGAATTTTTTTGAAATAGGATATGCCGGTAAGTGGTAATAAAAATAGAAGCACAAAGAGAAGTTAATTTTGATATCAGTACACACATTTCTAAACTCAAATGAACAACACATTTTTTTGGAATGGAAGAATTAAATTTCGCACGCTTCTGACAGTTTAATGATCGCAATAAATCGCGTTGGAACGGTCCTAAAAAAAAAAAAAGCAATGAATTAGCGCATGCACAAAATGAAGGAGTGGGGGGGGTGATAAATTTTCTTCAGAGACGCGCCAATAGATGTTTCACATAATATATATATATTATAATATATAATATACATATAATATATTATATTATAATATATATATATATATATATATATATATACAGTACCAGGCAAAAGTTTAGACTCACTTTTATTTAATTCACAATCTCAAGTTTAATAAAATACTTCTAACTCGAGAGGTTGAATATAGTGGATATCTTCCACCACCATTAACTCAAGAGGTAACACTTCAAACATTATATGATATAGTTTAGAATAAAATTATAAATAGGGGTAACATGTGGTGTAGTGTTTAGCATAGTAACCTACAATACTAATAGTCGCGGGTTCGCGTCCCGGGGTGGCCCTAGGATTTTTTAATGAGAATAAAAAATCGTTGGCTATGCCGTCCCTTGGATAGGACGTAAAATGGAGGTCCCGAGTATGTGCGATGTCAGGTACTCGTTAAAGATCCCTATCCTAATTATACCTGGACAGGCGAAATTTAGGCCTCCCACTGTAGCATCGTCCGATTAGCCTTAGTAGCATAAAGGGACGTTAAAGAAACAAATAAACAAAATATAAATAAATTAAAAATAAAATCATAGTTTTTATGTTTTTAAATAAATACAATGTTGTTATTTATTTATTTTACAAAACTAAGGGTGAGTCTAAACTTTTGACTGCTACTGTATATATATTAACACTTTCACGCTGGACTTTCATGCTCTTCGCCCATTGGCGGCTGAACTTGATTTTCACTCTATTGTATGGTAGTTATTCAAGGGTATTTTGGAGTATTGACAATCCAACAATAATAAAATAAACAATACAATCCTACCTCGCCACATATCTTCGTGGAAAGTTTTGTGATTGACTAAATTGTGCGATGTGCCAGTTTAGTGTGAGCCACCGGTGGTAGACGCAAATTTCCTGGTAGCTTACAAATGTTTGCATCGAGATACATTTATCTCGTTCATTTTTATCCACTTCCTGCCCGAGGGGACTATTCTGAATCCATGAATCGAGTACGCAGTTGTTTTTTCCTGAGTTGTAAGATGCTTAAAGATGTGATTTCTGTAGAAGCAATTTAACAAGTAATGTGAAATTTCTCCTCACAGTTTCGAAAGGTATGTATTTCTCTGTGATAACTAGTTTTTAGCAGGTTTTAATATCATAACGGTTAACTTAGTTCTTTCGAATACAACGATGAAAAAATTAGACTTGTTTAAAAGAATAAACTAGATTATGTTGTATTGTCGGGTAGATATTTTTGCATTAATGTAAAGTTCAATCCTTCTACTTGCCATACCGCAAAAAAAAAAATTTATGAAAATACCTCTTAAACTGAATGTTTTTATAACCAAGTCGGTGTTTAGAGTGCAATAAATAATTTCAAACTCTTTTAAGACATGTAATGGAAAGAATATAATCTTAATTGGTTAAAAAAACGTTTTAGATTATAAAAATTTAAATCCTTATAATTTTTATAGACACTAGTAGAGATGAGAGATGGTCAACTGTTCTTCAATTACGATAGGTTAAATGATGGTCAGGATTTTCAGTTACAATGATATTTATTATGGTAAGCCAACGTTTCGATCCAACTTGTGGATCTTCATCAGGGCTACTGAGTCCAGGTGGATACTCTACCTGAGTATCCACCTTACCTACTACTTGAGTATCCACCTGGACTCAGTAGCCCTGATGAAGATCCACAAGTTGGATCGAAACGTTGGCTTACCATAATAAATATCATTGTAACTGAAAATCCTGACCATCATTTAACCTATCATAATTTTTATAGTAAAATAATTTTCTTTCTATTTTAGTTATGCAAGTAATTAGTGGCTTATCAAAGTTGTTTAACATTTTAAGTAACATTTTAATGGTGCTATAGGAAGCTTAAATTTAAAATCAACCGCGCGAAGATTTCATACAGGAACTAGAACTGGAAACTAGTAGAATAGTCTAGAGCCTAATCAGGAAGCCGGCTGCACGTGGAGAACGCGTAATATGACTTTCAAATGTCTTATGTCTTGAACATTTTCTCGATTTTTTTTTTTTAATATTTTATTAGTTTGATATATTTTTAGATTGTTAATAAAAAGTTTTAAGTATTCCACAGTTACAAAAAAATAGGTAAATAGTTTTGGCCAGGATTTCATGGCGAATACTCCACTGTGCGTCGGCGTGAACGTGTTAAATAATAATGGGTTGTTAAAGTTTTTAAACGTCGATATGGATATAGCGTATAAGATGAGTATCATACTGGGTGTCCCAGACCTAGTGTAAAAAAAAAAATTGGGTAATACTGCATGCTAAACGGGGTAGAATGGCGCGGAAACGAGTTTCCTATCTCAATCTGCTGAGGAGATAGAATTTTTTTTGTTTTTATTTTTAAAATCTTACTTTTTTCTAAAAAATGGCTTTTAAAAAGTTTTCTCTACTTTAATTTAGCGTAGAAACAAAACGATGGTATTTTCTTAATCAGCATTAAATTTCCTAAAAGATGAGTTAAGTTTGGTTATTTTAAATCCACTTTCAGTGGGACTTTTAACGCGCTAAACACTTTTTTATTAAAACTTAAATTTTTAATAGTTTTTGAAAATTCCTCACTCCCCACTGGAGCACCGTAGAAACTGTCAAATTTCCTAAAAACTGCGGAATTTAGTTAGCTTTATAGTAGTGTAACCCATAATACAATTGCACTTCACCTTTTGAGTCTAAAAGAAGTTTTTCTGATGAAAAACACGCTAGAGGTGTCACTGCTGGGGCAATGAGGAAGCGCGCTAGAGCCTGCATCCAAAGTAATGGATGCCGAACTTCCCATGAGTTAGAGTTAGTTTTACTTTTTTAAGACTAGAAAGAACAATGTATGAATTCTAAATAATATAAAAAGGGTAATAATAATCTAAAATTAAGAAAGGGGGACACCCAGTATATAACTTCGTAGAATGAAAAGTGGGAGTCCTCGCCTTGTTA
This sequence comes from Aelia acuminata, assembly GCA_911387785.2. NCBI lineage: Eukaryota > Metazoa > Arthropoda > Insecta > Hemiptera > Pentatomidae > Aelia > Aelia acuminata. The sequence goes on from OU426980.1 coordinate 18,034,356, forward strand.
AGACGTAGCGAAGTAATTGGCCTTTGGCGAACAACTGTCAACGGAGGCTTGTTAAGCCCTTGCCGCATCCAGGCCCAATTTTTACCTAATCTAAGCCTCCCTACTTCTCGACCGGCCCGGATTTGGAGTGATTGATTCATGCTTAAGTCTATAAATCTAGAGAACACGGCCCGCAAAACACGATCAATCCTTGCCAGACAAGACCTGATTGAATTCACAAGGTTCCTGTATTATCCCACCTTTTAAATAGCTTCAACCTACTCCCCTCCCGGCTATATCCTCCAAATGCCTTTTCTTTTTTCCTTATTTATTTCTGTACGTTTAGATTTACTCGGGGTGAGCTTGATTTTATATCCTCCCTACAAAGCTTTTGAAAACGAATCTATCTGGAGCGCACGAACACTTTTCTTACCTTCATTAAAACTTAAAAGAATCGACAAACAAGCATTGATATTAACCCTTTGCACTCGAGGTCACCGGAGCGGAGCCATTTAAAATTTGTCTTAAAAGGGCTCCCCTACGGAGACGAGGCTAATAGTTTTCAGTTTTTAACATATAAGGACATAAACAAATCTTAAAAACTATTTATAGGATATTTCGCTTTTGGTGATAAATGACGGTCGCGGCTCGCGGTGTTTTTCATTATTTTTATACTACGTTAATCTTTTAACATCGGCTATATTTTGTGGTTTTAATTCATCTTTTATTTCCCCAATTGTACAATGATTTAGTTCGGGGCACCAAATAATCCCTTTACTTTGATTTAGTTTCCCATGTGCTTCTACTTTAACCGGAAAGATATTAAGTAAATATTCACATTTTAGGAGCTTTTCTGATTGGATATCTGAGAAAACTTAACTAAAAGGGTCCCATCTGGTAATTTTTTAACTGTTTTTACTTCTTCGATTATATTTTGTATGCTTTTATATATAATAATGATAATAATAATAAAATTATAAAAAAATATATAAAATTTAAAAAAATTAATTTTTTAGTTTAAGTATGTGTTCTTGAAGCTTCACAAATACATATAACCTCAATTTCATTACAATTCCTTACTTAGTTCTAAAATTTTACTGTATAATATTACGTTTTCAGGGAGTACGTTATCGGGAATAAGTTGCGTCGAGTTGCCGGTAGGTAACGTCCAAACTGTGCCCAGTGCAAAGGGTTAACTTATGTTATTTGTATTAAAGAGGAAAACATTTTTTTTATTTTTTTTTATTCAATGATCGCAAATATATCCCAGAAACATTCCCTCGCTTGTGTGATTATATTGAAATAAAATCATAAATTCTATATAATGGGGTCTTTTTTTACTTCACCCACACCATTTTTTTTTTTTTTTTATATTATAAGTGATTTATCATACCGTTATTTAATAACACATGTTTATTTTTAAAAATATATATATACATTAAGGAGGTTACCACCTTGCCTGCCTATTACCATGAATGAATTTGATAAAACTTAATAAGGTTCTTAAATCAGAAGAAATGGCGTTTAAGACCTTTCAAAGGTTAGGAATATTACAAAAAAACGAAAACGTAGAATCATCATCATCATCATAGAAGGAAATCATGAAGTGTAGGAAAAGGAAATTATGAAGCTTGTTTTTTACCAAAGAAGACCTCCAGTATTTAGATGTAGTTTGAGAAGTTGCAGACAGCAAATCGCTGTCGCATTGCAGGTTATCATTCAGGAAGTGTATTTTGTTTATATATGCTTGAGCGAATGGCTATGCTACCAACGATACAGGAGAATCTGGGTTCCATCAGGAGGTTGAGGAAGTAAAACGTGAAAAACCTCTGATTAATTGAGAAATAATACTTTGACCTCCAAAAAGTCCTTTAAAGCCATCATCTTAGTAAAGTAAATAACTGTTTTCTCATAGATAATTTTATCTATATACGATGGTGCACCTAGAATTTTATTATTACCTTGAACAGCTTTTTAGAAATGCATTAAAACTGTATTACATGACAACCTAGAAACCCTAGAACTGGAATAACTCTTTTGCCGTTTGGGGTAGGAACATCCATCAAATGAAGTTATTTGTTGGAAATTATGTCTAGAATCACCTCCCACAGGGAAAAGTGATATTCGCTGACTTTTTTTCTATCTTTTTTTCAAGGAATTTATATTTTTCCAAACGTCGAGTTATTTTGCAAGCAAATCATTGTTCATTTGAAGTTATTGATAGCTGGAACGTAATCGCATTGGCGGTACATATAATAAAATTGAAAAAATAGTTGGAGCATTATATCGCACCAAGGCAGATTTTAAAAGAACTACCATAATGTTTCATAATGCGAAAATATTGGCTAAGGGAATCAGAAAAATAAGGTGACAGTTTCAATATTATAAAATATTTTAAGAGTCTCTGAAATTATGAACCAAATTAGAAGCAGTCAAGATAAAAATATATATATATGTCCTGGGTTCATTACCCCTATATGTTATTACCCATATTATAAATAAATCTAAATCGGTTATTCTTTCCAGAAATTACTTTATCAAAACATTTTACACCATTAATTCGAGAAAAGCAATAATTTTTTTTTTTTATTCTATTGCGGGGAAAATAAAGAAAAAATCTTTGATTTTGATTGGTTTACCTCTGATAGTTAGTCAATGCGCTTTGTGAAGCCATATTATTTGAATCCATCAGTTTTCTACTTTTCTACTGTCTGGACTTACGGAGTCGAACTTTGGGGTTCCACAAAAACATCAAATTCCTCTCGCATCCAATCCCTACAATCCAAAATCCTTCGTAAAATCCTGAATGCTCCTTATTTCGTCAAAAATAAAATTATCCATGAAGACCTTAATGTTCCACTGACTTGGCCCGACCCAGATCACCTGACAGTAAACTCCCTACTCATCCTAACCCTCTTGTCTCCAACATCGCTTCCTCCTCTATCCTAGACAATCCTCAGAGGCATCTGAAAAGAAGATGGCCAAGAGATCTACTAAATTAAAACTATATTCGAGTGCTACAAATGGGTAGTCTATCGACACGCCTTTTCATGTCATTAATTTACGTATATCTTATTTACTTATTGTATTGGTATTATACAGTTGTAAATTTCAATTAATAAATAATAATAAAAAAAAATGTTCATGTGCATGTATACTGTTCTTGAGTGAATTTTTTAAAAATCTATTTGTTTTGTCTTAATTTACTTGTTTGGTCAAATTGCATTGCTTTATCGAGTGCTACATTGAACATAATATTTCGGGTGCCTATCTCTCTTCGTCAGATATGTTTGAACTTCGAACGCTTCCCCCCAGGTACTTGTTAAACTAAATCTCGACATTTAGGATCAATTACACAACGCTTCATCAAACAAAAGACAGTTTTTGTGCAAGTAACTTAAATATATTAATAATATATTTATATATTAATATACAATATCTTAAATTAATACTATGTAAAGATAATTAAAGTTAATCATTGTAACTCTATAAATTATTTTAATTTATTTTGATCATCTTTTTTTTTTTTATCTTCTTGCTACTTACTTTTTATTTCATCAACTGCTCGTACCCTTATTAGGATACAAATTTTCGGGGTTGATGTGCTTATAATTATTGTCTGTTATTTATACAGTCATGATTATGATTTAAGACTGTCTAAACAACCTAATATTGTTCTTTTTTACGGTAAAACTTTATAGAAATTATTATTATTCATACCTTTTTACGGATTCTTGTAACTTATGTTACCTTACAATTTCTTAAAGATTAATATTATTGAAATAATTTTACATTATATATATATATATATATATATATATATATATATATATATATTATTTTTTATTTTATTTTTATATATAATCTCTGGTTCATATTTATTTATTATTGTTTCGTCTCTACCCCAAAGAGGCATTTGTGTCTAAAAATTATTTATATAATTTTATAATATTCTGAGGTTCATGTTTAAAATAAATTAATGAAAATGAATTTACTTTTAACTTTGTATTCCACTCGACATACCTAATCTTGCAATATTACCACAAATACATCAAAATATTAAAAAAAAAAAAATTATAATATTATTAGAAAAAAGTAAGAAACAAGCATAAACTATTACCACACATCGAAACATCGGAGACAAATCATTTGAGAAGAAAGAGAAAACAATTTTCGTTTATAAAATATAAATAAATAAGATAGAGCGAGATTGATATATCTTTTTGTCATTAAAAAATGATTATTGTCAATAAATTAAAAAAAAATGGTGAATATTATTATTTTAAAAAAGGTAACCAAAACGATTGATGATTGATTGAAATAGAAAAAAAATACCACATATTAAATATAAATATAAAAGTACATGAAAATGTTGTATATAATATAAATGCAACATTTATTATGTATTAACATAACTTATAAACAAAAATTTGTTTTGCATCAAAAATATCATATTATTGGCCAAATGGCATGAATTAGAATTTCATACCATACAACTTACGAACTTACTTAGAAGCGTCCACTCAATTTTCCGAGAATGTTGAAGTGGATTCGCAAAGCCTACTTAAATCGCTGAATATAAAGAAAGGAATTTTTTTCTGAATTTTGTGTATTAAGTAGGAATAATATTGCTGCCAGTTTAATATGTTTATATATAATTATTTAAAATGAATTTATTGTTGACAATTGAAATAGTTGTTATGATTTCTTTTACACTCGTTAATTTTTTGCAATGAATGCATTATTAACCAATCAGATAAATACTAGATGGTGAAGGTAGTTCAAAACTTATTTTATTAATAAATTATTTCTTTACTTTTATTATAAATAATTTATGATTCAGCTCATTTTTATTCATGGACTCTTTAAGCCATAATATTTGCCATAGATATATGATTTTGGTTTAAAAAAAAAACATATTTTAAGCAGGAAAATAAAACAATAACAATTTTAAATTTTGAATTGTTGTTAAGTGAGTTTGGCTTAAGGACTCCATACCTAATTGTCTCATATTGTCGTTATATTAATTTTTTTTGTTTCCAATGTAAAATTTTCAATATATGTATTTACACACCTATATATCCATATTAAATTTAAAGGGGTGTTTCAGTTTATGTTTGATCATTGTGAATATAGTTCCTTATCAGTCACAAAACAACGCTATTAATAATCAAATCAAATTATTCAGATAGCGTTAGCTTTAAGCATATATATATATATATATATATATATATATATATATATATATATATGAACACACAATTAACTCGTTAGCAAGTATTTTATCTTAAATTTAGCTATTTAATAATGTTGTGTTTAGAATCAGAATATGACTGATTACTAATTTGCACTGAGTGAATGGTAGATGATGAGCGATTATTTTAATTATATGTCCTCTAATAAACATGTTTTTTTAGTATATAGTCTAGTTTCAAAACCTCATGAACTATACTTATATTTCATTAGGTTTTGAAAATATTTCTTTCCTACCCTTAACCACTTTTATATGACAATCTATTCACATTCTTTTTTTTTCCAAATTTATCTTATCACAACCTTGCAACTTCTAAAGTTATTTTTTCTAACTGTTATTTATTGCTTCTAAGTATCTTTAAAATTACTATGTTTTTATTTCATGTATTTATTCATTTGATGGCATTATAGTAATACTATTGGTGTAATATTTAAAACAACACGATGATTTTAAAGTCATATGCAAGATGGGCTATTGCTTATTAGATACAATGTCCTAAATATTTTTTTAACATAATAAGCTTGAATTTATGACAAAAAACCACTTTATATCACATCTTGGACGCTAAACACCTGATTCAATGCGTAATTTTGCTGTTCCTTTTTTAGATGTGTGAACGAATGCTTTTCTTAACAGGTTCAAATTCGCATTTTTTTTTCATAAGCTATTTATAAAAATAGATTATTAAGAGTTCATATATTGGTGATTTCAGTTTTATTTGTCGTATTTTTTTTTATAGTGCCTTCTTTCTCAAATATTTATTGCATTCTGCTTACGCAGCTTATGATAAATTTACAGGAAATGAATCATAAAAAATATAAGTACATTACAATGTAAGTTGTTTCTGAAACCAGCTCACAGATGTTTTTAGATTCAATGTAATTAACCTGCGGTGTTAGTAAATCATACTCTTAAAATTATTAATTGTTTATTTATCAATAAGAAATTATAGAATCTGCCAAATACAAATAGCACTTATTTAGAATTTTAAAAATATGGGTATTATGGTGGATTTATGAACCAAAGAAGCATAATATGGGTTTTCAATTGGGAAAGAATAAAGGAATGCATTTCATCGATCCCAAAAGCGTGATTTTTTGCTCTCAATAACAACTCATATCATATTTTAATACATTTATTATAAAATATGGTCCTGATTAATATATATATATATATATATATATATATATATATATATATATATATATATTTAGAAAAACAGAATACTATTGATTTTCCAACTAATATGGGACCAAAAAATAATGATTATATATATACAATAGAATATAAGTCATTCATAATGAATTACAAAAAAATAAGGTATATTTATCGATAAATAAACTAAAAAAAATATGCAGATAATTTTCATTTTTTATAAGGATAAGGAAGGGACTAAAATTTTACATAATATATTAGTTTTATTGTTTTTATTTATTAATGGACTAAAAAATATTTATAATTCATTTTGTTAGTAACAACGCTAAATAATTTTTTGAGACATTAAATTGATTTTACACACACTTGTACACATTGTTGGTGCTTTTCATGGTAATATTTAAACATTTTTATTCTTGTCCATTGTGCACAGTGATATGCCTTAGTGTATTATTCACATGTATTGTGTGCTTATAAAGAAGAGGTACTCAGGAAAAGCAATAGATAACAAAATAGATTGCACTTAGTGTATATTGCGCAATGCCAATGTTCATTATCACTCAATAATACCAAACCTACAGCCAAACATGTCCCAGGATGATTAATTTTATTCTTAAGTATTAAAAAACAGAAAATCTTTTTCCCTAAGTTTGATTTTTATTCCAGTTCATAATTTCATCAGTAACATGAAAAATAAATATTTGAATCAATTGTGATCTTTCTGGGGCATAAAAAGGTGTAGATATCGATTTACGCGAAAAAGCTTAAAATTCACCGATGCTCACAATGCTTTTTGTGGTTTTTGCTGGTTTTTCAGATTTTCATCCAAGATCAAACAGATGGCTTTTCCTCCATATTTTCTTAACTGCCAATAAGACTTCAAATAAACCTATTGAGCAAATTTTATTTTCAAATCAATAAAAAAAAAATTAACAAAAACATAATAAACTTGTGAAATGTGAATAGAATCATAAGAATCTGTTTCTCTAAAGATTCTAAGGAACTTACAGTAGCCGAAATAAATTTTATATTTATGTTTATTCTTAATTAGAAATAAAAATGTTTAAAGTTCTATAGGAAGGAATATTCTTGCGTCATTATGGAGTGTATGATACGAATCACTTATTTAATATAAATCAGCGTATATATAATGGCTTTCTACTCATAAGGCATTCAACTTATGTAAATTTTACTCTCGCAGAATCAAAAAAAGTTACCTCCATGCATGTGTAATTTTAAAACACGAAGCAAATTTATATATAAATGTGTAACGCATTTATTTAGGGTAATATAGACCATTTAGAGATTTTTTAAAATTCAATCTCAATGAAGCTAATTAAAAGATTTTATATTTTCTAAAACCGCATAAAATATTAGGAAAATATTCTAAAATCATGTTGGAAAAGTCAAATCTACTCTCAGGAGAATAAATTTCTGTAGTAAATATTGAAGAGGCTCGCAAACCATGTGTAGGCAATCCTAGAAAGAAAAAAAAACCTTGTGACATAAATTGAGTTGTGGAATTACCATTGTTCATTTCAGGCGAGTACTTCCCCGGCAATCTTATTAAAGGTTATTTTGTATTCGGAACGATTCTCGCTCAGACATCAGTGGGAGATTTAAATTGTGTTTACCGTAGACAGAAATAGTCGGTCGGGTGGGGAAGGAATGAAGACCCAAGTGGTTCGTGGTTCGGTCAAATTGAGGTTATTTTATAGGATCTTGAGATAGGGTGAGCATTGTTAAGGAAGCTCCACCAACCACATTAAAATGCTGACTCCCATCGTTCAAGTTGATATTTGGCCAAGTAAGGGCCTCTCAACATCCTCCAACCTTTCCGATTTAACGTATTGTCATTCAATGGAAATCGTTAACTTATCGGCGTCAACATTTCTTCCAGATGGAAGTGGGGGCTTGGTTAATTTCAGATTAGCGAGTTAGCATTTGTCTTGTGCTTTTTAAATATTTGAGATATATTCAAAAATTATCCCTTAGATATATAAGTAGGGGAGAGCGGGGTTGGTTGGCATAGGGGGTATGTTGGCCATTGGCTTACAGTTTCCGTCACACCTATTGTGAAGTTCCCACCATTATACCACGTGACCCGCTCGACCTCGGGAATCTTGTCCTGAGTTTTCAATCCGATGCTAACAGTATAGATAAGAGTGTGCTTCATTGATTGATTTTACAACATGTAAGTAAATTTTTATATTTTCAGTAAAGTTTGTTTAAAGGCATGGAAAAACATTTGACCCCGATTCCGTTCACATAGCCCCAAACTCCTTTGAAAAACCTAACCTTTCGACTAACCAGTTTCTTGTTTGATTGTTCTCCCCCGTCCTGGCCCCGTCCAGCCATCTTTCATATGATCTCTCCTGTGGGGTTAGTTGGCTCTCTTCAACTGGGGTTTGTTGGTGCACTAGCAATTCACTAAAGCAAGTTAAACATAAACGAAGGTGAAACTACCAATCCTCTTTAGTTCCAGCAAGGAGGATGAGAGCAATTTTTCTTATGCAGAAATTGACGACAGTCTAAACTTCTATCTTCTTCTATTGTCATTCTATTTTTCCTTAAAAGCTGTTAAAACCCGATTCAAAATTATTATACCACTATAGTGCAGCTTTTAATAACAATAATAAGTGTCAGGCAGTACTCGAATGAGATTGCTAAACAACACAACCTTCTAGGCCAACCTGCCTCACATAGGGGGTTTATTGGCATACTCTGGATTGACAAATTCTTTAATTTTCTATGATCTTAGTATTAAATATTATGTGGTAAAAAAAATACTTGAAGTACTCTAATACTTGGAGTTTACAGTGGTATGAGCCCTATTGGGATTATATTAACAGGAACGACTCAACAATAAAAAAAGTGAAAACTGTTGCCAACCAACCCCGCTCTTTCCTACTGTTTAATCTTTATCTCTAAAATATATTCTTTTAGAAAAAAAAATCCTGCCTTTAAAGGTCCTGAATACAAAATAATAGGTACCACCAGTTTTCTCTTTTGCCATTGAAATAAGATGGTGTCAATTTTGTTTTAGTTCCTCCTGCTAAAGCAACCAGCCTCAAAATGTTACACTAATTAAATTTCCAATGAATATTTTAAACTAGTTTAAATTATTTTTTCCATTTTATTTGTTGTTTTTGAATCATTTAATGCTAGTTATGACGGGAGAAATCTTTTCTCCCGGAAAGATAGGCTGCCGATTCAGAACATCTCACGATCTTACGAGTCTTATTCAGAAAATGTTAGGTCTTTGTATGGAGGTCAATTGTTTTGTAATGAAATTAATGTTAGGCTGACTAAGAAATTTATTCGGGTTGAGCAATCGATTCATACACTTCATCCTGACCAAGGAAAATCGGGTAGTCGCCCTCTCACAGTGTCTCTCTGTTTATTCCAGACTGCGGTGTGCGCAATGTAAGCGTGAGAGAAGTATCATCGAAAAGGAGAAAGCCATCCTCTACGACTTGCTTGTGAGTGAGTCAATACAAATTTGCTACCTGACCCGCCCGGCCCAGGAAGTCTGGAACACGTTGGGGATATTCAAAATCCCTTCCATAGATTGCCATCAGTATAGACTTTCTATGTGGTAGATCATATCATGTTCAATCATTTCTTTCATGGTGGTCGCATTGAACCTATGAGGCTATTCGATAAGTTAGTCCTTATAAGTAGTATTGAATTAATAACACTGATAAACAAAAAAAAAAATTCGGTGGATATCTTGGTATCCAACACTTGTTTTGAGACAATTGAGACAGGCTGATTAAAAATATGCAAACCGTTTGTATCTATCACCCAACATTTTTGAGATATCTGACATTAAACATTTATATATGTTTAACATTGTATAAAGGCAAAAAACTAGCAGTTTAGGTGCAGTAGAGCACATATTGCTGACTAAAGTACTAATTAACATAAACTATATAGCATCATCTAATTTAAGGTTTAATACTCATATAAAATACATAGGTATAACATAAAGTTCCTTAATATATAGTTAGTTTGGTTTGGATTTCTTAGCTGTAGACTGGCGTTTGTGCTGAGAATTTGGTATGTTGCGCTGTTAGTTTGGCGCTACAACTCAGCGATGAGTCCTAGCCTCCTCAACCAGTTTCCTCCAAACGTCTCTGTCTCTGGCAGCCACCATCCAGTCCCTGATGCCGAGCATATTTCGTGCGTCATTCACCACACCATTAGACCATCGTAGCTTCGGTCTTCCTCTCCGTCTACTCCCGAAGATCCGCTCTGTCAGCAGCTACCTTGGTATCTCGTCGCTTCCCATTCGTACCACGTGTCCAGCCCAACGTAGTCTGCCAGCGCGAAGGATTTGTGCGAAATCCGGCTCTCGGTAGAAATCTAATAGTTCCTGGTTGCTCCTTCACCTCCATTCGTTTCCAACTCTCTTTCCTCCTAGTATCCGTCGGAGCACTTTTCTTTCGAATATTTGGAAATCCTGTTCGCTCTTTTTTGGGATTGTCCATGTTTCAGAACTGTAGAGGAGTATTGGGTGTATAAGTGTCTTGTAGAGAGTTATCTTTGTTTGCCGGGAGAGGTAATTGCTTACAAAGTGTCTACGCAGTCCAAAGCAGCATCGGTTGGCTAAGATAATTCTATTTTTGATTTCTTGTTCGATTGCTTTAGCAGCGATTTGCTTGCGCTGTAGCATCCAACAGTAGTCAGCCAACATTGACTGGTGCCGTCTTCTATTGATGTAAGAAACAAAAAATACAAAATAAACAAACGACTAGGAAAAAAAATCCAACGAAAGGGGATAAAAAATATATGTTTTTGTTGATATCTTGAAAACCTGACGTGATAGAGCAAAATGTTTTTCAGGTTTATAATCAGCATGAAAAAAACTGCATTAGAAAAAGTAAACGTCATGCCAGATATCTATGACTTGTTTATCAGTGTAACAGATGGGAGCAAATGTTAAGGAACAAAAACTGTAATACCAACTGATTATTAGTCAATAAGAGAAGCTGTCAAAACAATAGGTGGATAAGAAAACCCGTCATATTTTTTTATCAACCGGTGGAACCTACAAATGATTCATAGGTCATCTTTCTTTTTAAACCATGAATACTTTTCAACTATGTTGCTTATCGAAGGAAGTCATGTTTTTTATCCACGGTGGTCGTCTAAATCGTGTTCCAACAATTGTCTACAAATATATATTAAAAATACGTAAGGAACCTAAAGTCAGTTTCAGATATTTTGCATTGCTTACGATGCAAGATGTCATTAGCACCCGTAATAGAAAAAAAACTTAATAATTAAAATACAAACGAAATAGGGCTAATGTTAATTAATTTTTGCCAATTGTTTCTAATAGAAATATCTTATTTTGTATTAGTGTCGTGATTGGTTTGTTTGTTTGTTTAACGTCCTTTTATGCTACTAACGCTAATCGGACGTTGCTAAAGTGGGAGTCCTAAATTTTGCCAATCCAGGTATAATTAGGATAGGGATCTTTAACGAGTACCTGACATCGTACAGACTCGTGACCTCCATTTTACGTCCTATCCGAGGGACGGCATGACTAAGGATTTTTTACTCCCATTAAAAAATCCCAGGAAAGCAAAGCTAATATTATACAAAACGGTAATTAGACCAGTAGTAATGTATGGCAGTGAGACGTGGACTCTGACCAAGGAAAACAGAACAGCTCTCCTGGTTTGGGAGAGAAGAGTCCTGAGGAAGATCTTTGGAGCCGTCAAAGAAGAGCACAGGTGTAGAATCAGAAGCTACGCCGAACTAATGGAATTGTATGGGGAACCTGATATCCTATGTGCTGTCAAGAAGGGCAGAATAAGATGGCTGGGACATGTTGAAAGAAAGGAGCCCTGCAGACTGCCAAAATGATGCTAAATGGTGCACCAGTATGGAGAAGGAAAAGGGGCAGACCCAGGCATAGGTGGATTGATGACCTAGAGGAAGACTTGAAGAAACTGGGGATTAGAAATTGGAGGAGCCTTGCTGGAGACCGCGAGGAATGGGGAAGAATGGTGGCAGAGGCCCAGGTCCTTCAAGGACTGTAGCGCCCAACAGTAAGTAAGTAAGTAAGTAAGTAAAAAATCCCAGGACCACCGCGGGTCGCGAACCCACCGTGTGTCGTGATTGGGAATAAAAAGTATTAAAATAATAAATAAGTAGACAACTAGAAGGAAAACTCCCTCACCCCTGGAATCAATATTGTATAAAGAAGGATATATTATAGGCTTTAATATATGTCACTCCTTTCGACCAGACTTGACGATCTTGCCCTTCCCTGATCAACTTCGATAATGTCCTCTAATACGTATATATTCCAGCATTGATCATGTATAGATGCCAAGGATTCGTGATAGGAGTAGTGATTTCTAAATAATAAGAAATAATGCACAAATAACATGATAAGGGATGCCGATGGGCAAGGATGTTCCAACATTCTTTTACGACAAAAATATGTCAAATCAGTCATTAACATTTTAAATCCATTGTAACTAAGCATAACTTCGTTTGCATCATAGAAGACAGAATGAAGTAGATAAAAACAGGAGTTGAACAGATTCGTCTAAAAAAGTTATTCAGTCCCTTTCTTTCGTATCGGTGGATGAATAGTGGAGTTCCATGAGGTACATTAGAAGAAAAAATCTTTATGATAGTAAATCAATGTCCAGGAAGACAAGATACGGTCTGATTCGCCCCGAAGATTTGAAAAAGCATTTAAAGAGCTTACGATTCCAAAATTTACTCGATGACTTCCTTCTCTAAGCAACAGAAATGTTCTTTTACGACAAAGCTCAGATCAAATCCCAACCATGTTTTTCAAAAGTAATGTATTACATCGGAACTTGAAAAAAACTTATATTATACCAGTAAATAACATAAATAAACTCATAATTCACTTCAGTGATTCGAAATTGTCGCTAAAGCTGAGAACGTGCTAGAGATGTTTTTTTCTACCAACCATAGATGATGAAAATTTTGGTCAAATCTATTGCTCTTGATCCTTAAGATCATTTCATTCTAATGAGTTATAGTCATGCCATCAAGTTTCCCGATATTCTTCCAATCCGTGTTTATATGTATATACACGGTGTCCCATAATTGATGATCTAAAGTAATATCTCTGCAACTGTTTAAGATAAGTTAGTGCATATTATTTTTTGGAGGTTGGGTTTGTTGGGTTATCATGTTCACATCATCGTCCATTTGTTTTTTCTGAAAATAACGATGAAGTTCGTTTTTTATACGGTCTAAAATAAGGAGGATACAGCTGTAAAAATGTTAGGATATTAGGTAGAGTAAATTACCAAATACATATATGGTATTTTTGTACTTACGTGTATTTAGTTTATGCGTTTCATGCATTTTTTTTTTAATAGTATTATATTAATACAACATAAAATAACGAGGATCTCTGTAGAATTAGAAGAAAATTCGGTTTCATTGATTTATGATGGGAGCTCGCAGATGAGAAAAAGATTATTTTTTGAACGTTGCACATTGGTCTTATTCCAATCACTCTCTCCATTTCCTTTATCTCGTTATTATCTATTTTTTGTTTTAGCTTCTACTCCAAAGGGTCAGAATTAATTTAAGGGCATTAATTTTTTTTTCCTTTTCATATTCTGTTGTTGCCATTCACTTTAGTACTCAAATAAGGTAAGGGTTGTAGCTTCTACAGCCTTTAATATCTCTTATATAGTATTTTCGATTTTAAACTTTGTTTAGTTCATCATTAAATTGGGAAAAAATTAGCAGGAGATATTTTACACTTTGAGTTGTATTAATGCGCTTTTGATAGGTGGGTGCTTCTAGACCTATGGATATCCATGTGTGTAGCATAGCCTCGTATGTGACATAGCCGATCGCAGTTATATATGCTAATTCTCCTTTTCTAGTCTGATTTGCAGCTTAGTAGCCTGTTCGCAATTAAAATTTCATTTAATGATAATGATGATTTTCGGATAGTGTCAGCAGAATTAATTTTTAAAAAAAATCATATCGCCTATTTATCTGGGAGAGAAAAGTATCACGGAGCATCTAGAGTCCTGTTAGAAGATAATAACTTATTCTGACGAACGCGGTAATATATTTCTTAAAAAATGAGCCAGATATATTTGCAGTAGCTGTGGCACGTTGATAGAGTGTCCGAAGAAAAGTTCTTCAAAAGCTGTCTTGCGGAAGGGCAGAGATGTAGAGGAAAACGGACTTCACCGTTATACTCAGAAAAAACATAAGCTAAAGAACGACGTGCAACATAACATATTGTCACTCCTATTCTTAAATCTACCAGTCCAATGTGATACATGGATCTTTGGGCAAGATTTGTGTGGTAATTAATCTAACTAAACACTGTTTACACCATTTATTATTTACAATAAACAATTTTCAGGTCCCAACTACCAAAAAAGGGGGTCTCGTATCTCATAAATACTTGGACTACTCATATACTCGATACTTGGGGCTACGATACTATTCGGATCCCACTCCTGGCCTGTCGGTGTCTGCCTCAGCCTCGCCCTGCCTGTCCCAGACTTAGACTCTGCCTGTTTCAGACTGCCTCAGACCGCCTGTCTCTCCCAGACTTCGACTGCCCAGCTCCAGACTGCCTTTTCTACTTCCCTGGGCCAGCCTCTTCTAGGAGTTCTCCCTCTCTCACCGCGTCTCCAAGGTTCAATGGCCTGCTTAGCTTTTCAGCTATGGTTTTCCACGGGACAATATTTTATTGTTGTGCCTGAGAAAATTATATTGGCGAGAGCGCGGACGGAGACGTTATAAGAAACGCGGGAATACATCACGTTCAAAAGGATATTAAAAAACATACCTACAGAAAAAAAAATTGCACTAATTTAACTCGAAAGGTTGCAGATATATTAGGCAGGAACATCGAGTCTAAGACACACTTGTCTATATTTTTTTAAAAACTGAAATCGAAAGAGATAGGTTGTTCCTTTCGAGGAAAGGTGATTCTACCACGAAAGATGTCTTAATTTCTATTCCCCTATTGGGAGAACCTGGGCCGTGGCGATAAGGTTCACCCCAATGCATCTGCTTCAACTTGTATCTTTTTTTTTTCTTTTTTTTTTTTTAAGTCAGGCCGAAGTACGAGCGAGAAGTGGACCAAGTGCATGAGCATGGCATGATCCTCTTGCATCTTGTTCCCAACAGACCACATAGGTTTCTAATACCCTGATTTCCTCACTGTAATTTAATTTTTTTTTTCTCATGTTGTAAAGAATGTTTAGATTTTGACTTTATTTCTGATCACTGTCTAATTGTATCTTTTTTTTGTTTTTTTTACAGCTGCACAGATCCCGCAACGAGGAAGTAAGTAACAAGTATCAATTTTCATCACGTAATCGTAAGTAATGAATTTATTTATCATCCTTATCCTACACTCTAGAAGAGTGAAATTTATTTTTCAATCAATGAATTAAACTTTAATTTGATTTATTACGAGTTGTTTAATTTTTTTTTGTTAAATCTGTAACAAATACAATTCTAATTTACTGATGATTGCTTAGGTGTGTTTTAATTAAATCTTCTTAAAACAATTTTGGGAAACAGTAGCATGTTTTTTTCTTTCCCAAGATTAATTAAGAATCAGCCAATTTATTGTAGTCCGAAAATACCATATGATCGCATTTTAAGGTAATTTGAATGATCATGTTTTAAATTAAATAAATAGTAATTTCAAATATATGATGATATATTTTGGCAAACAAGCTTTAAAAATTGTATAACTGTTTTGGTTTCTCCTGTCACAGTATAGTTACAGTAGAACCTCTATTATCCCGGATACTGATGGGTATGGGGTTCACGGATAATCGAAAACCCCGGATAATCGAATTAAAACATTTTATTGACTTAATGTGATAGAAAAAAAGGTTAAAAATCACTTGTAAGGTTTAATCAATTTTATTAACAAACGAACGTTTTATATACATTAAATTATAATATACAAAAATAACAAAAAAAGTAAACGTATGCTTTTATATATTATGGGCCGACGACGATACGAAGTCGAAAATGTCTTTTTTCTTCTTCAAAATATCCCGTACAGTTTGTTCGCCGATTCCTAGTTCAGCGGACAATTTTTTAACACTTTCACCCTTTTCTAATCTTTTTATAATACAAGTTAATTTCTCTTCAAGCGTTAAAGCGTCGTTAACGACTCGTTTTCTTTTTTCCGACATTTTGCTACTTCATATGTATTTAAATCACAACTGACAATATTTTGTTTTGTAGCCAAACAGGCCAGAGTAGGAGTTTCCTGAAAAGACTTGAAAATAATACCGTTCCTGGATTATGAATTGGAGTATTAGATACCGGAAACATCTCATAATACAATACTCGCTTTCTGTGTTTTTCCATTTATTGATTTATTTCAAAATAGAGAGTTAATCATTGTGTAATCGTTAAATATTCACGTATACATTTTTTTTAAATATTATACATACAAAATAAATGGCATACAAATTAAAAAAATCTTATTAAAAAAAAAAAATTGGCTCCTCGGCACCCCGGTTAATCGAGGCCCGGATAATGGAGGGCCTACTGTATGTAGTTTTGATACGTAGTAATTTAAAAGCCTCTATTTTCCTTTCAGAAGGATAAGGAGACGATTAAAGTTTGGAGCTGCCTCCTTATTGTGCCTAATATAAAAGAGAATTGGTATTTTATGAACGAAAGTGTACAAAATTTAATCAAATGAGACTTGTCGTTGAAATGTCATATAAAAGTATATGGAGGTTCAGTCCTCGTAAATATTATTTAATATAATAGGTAATATGAAGGGGGGTAGTTATTAACTTGACAGGTTATAAACTTTTACTAGTTAATGACTTTTTTTTTTATTTATAGAAAGAATTAATACATTCTGCCGCAATCAAGCGCATTAATATTAGAAATGTAAGGACTTATTCACACAATAGCTATATACAAATGTGCAAAAAAAAAAATAATAGTAATAAATAAAATTTAAGCCTTGAAGAAGGAAATGAAAAATAAAATAACAATCACAAAAATTAAATACCATATACATACCAATTTGAATAACACGCAAAGGTAATAACTAAAGGCCGGATTTCGTGCAGCAAAATTTTTAAAAACGTGCAACAAAAATTAGCTAGACGTGCAAAAACGTGCAATAAAAATAAAAAACACTGACAAAACGTGCAATAAAAATAAAAAACATTGACAAACGTGCAATTCAACCTTCTGCTGTGTGAAGAGGTGGTAATAATTGAAAAAATCAAATATTAATTTAACATATTTATATTTTTATTGTAACATACATATGTGCTTACAAAAACTACAAAAAAAATGTTTGCTAGGAATCATAATTAAACAAAACTAATAATATATATATATATATATATATATATATATATATATAGTAAAACATAAATTTTCGTAATTTTCTACTAACTATATTAATTTATCAAATAGAAATTTCTAAAATTTTATTAAAATTTACAATCATGTACATTTCCAGATTATGTTTCGTAAAGTTATATCGTTGGTCATCTAATATGTGTTTCAACTGTGAAAACATGCGCTCCAGATTAACACTTGTGATGGGACATCTTTTGTAGTTACTCAATATTACTGGATCCACCTCCACATTTGCGTCTTCTCCGTTGAGAGCTTTGTTGTAAATTTGTAAACTTTTGTAACCCGTGTTTTTTCTATAACTAATTTTAATTTATCAAAAATTATTTTTCCCTTTTCGTTTTCTATTTTTTCTAATTCATCTCCAACTTTCTCTATAATATTAATCTGTGACGTCAACGTTAAGTTTTGCTCTTCAAGCTTTTTTATTTGCGAAGGTAGAACCGATAAATGGGATCTTATAAATGCTAGATCTGATGCAACAGATGTAAAATTTAAAACAGATTTTACTGTTTGCACAGATACTGCGTCATCTTCAAGAGTAGAAACAAACTCTTTAAAAATATTAAAGTGATCTGAATAAAATAGGGCTGCTTCGATCCATGTTCCCCATCTACTTATCACAGGTTCTGGGGGAAGCTGGCAGTCTATACTATTTCTATAAGCTGTCACGCGGTGGGGAGCTTTTAAAAATATTTTTTTTTCCCATTATTAACAAGTTTGTTGACATTTGGGGAAATTTCCCTCACTTTTTTAGCTACACGGTTTAAACCATGCGCAACACAAGTTACGTGTACCATATTTGAATAAAAAACTTTTAATGCTTCTCCAGCTTTTACCATATACGGAGCGGCATCGCTAACAAATAAAAGGATTTTATCTTGGTAAGATGTTTGACGGAAAAAATTTGCTAAACAGTCGTTCACAAATCGAGAGACAGTCTCGTAGTTTGTTTTTGGAAGCTGCTTGCATGAAATTAGATATGGTTTGGGTTCAATCTCCGGGTGTAGGATTCCAACAATTAAACTGCAAATATAAAGTCCCCGTGGGTCTGTTGTTTCATCTACCATGATGTAAATATAATTATTTTCAATTATTTTTCGCATTTCTTCAACAGAATGTTTAAAACAGTTTTTGAGATAATTTTTTCTTAGGGTGCTCTCGTCAGGAATGTTTTGTTTTGTGTATTTTTGCAAAAAACACTTAAAGGGCTTGGACTGCAGTTTATTGAATGGAATATTGGAAGCGACCATGGCGTAACATAAATCGGCAAAAAATTGTTGTTTATTGTCTAACGACGAGCAGCTTTGTGTGAGTAACTGTTGAATTGGGGCTCGCTTGGATTTTTGTGCTGCAGTTAACTGTGTGTGCCCATCTATAAAAATAAAAAAGATATTGGGAATAGTCAAATGCTATCGTGTGCTACTTATGAAAAGATAGAATCTACTTACTTGAGTTGCAATGAGCATCCACTTGAGATTTTCGATCGGAACCAATTGATTTATTGCAAGAAGAACAAAAAATTGTTTTCCCGTCTGATTTCAATTCTGGGTATGGTTTAATCCAAATTTTGATTTTGGAAGATTGGCTGGCTGTCACTTTAGGCATTTTCACTATTGTACTTGTTTACCGAACTAAACTCAACTTCTGAATGAAATGAAAATAAAGGAGTAGGTGGGAAGGTTGGGTCAAATCAAATTAGAACTTCTAAGAAAGTTAATACAAAGGTACGTTGTTCGACATAATATTATTTCCTTAACGAGTTCGAAGAATTATTTTGAAATCATGAATCATTTTTACTTTCTTAGAAAATTAGGTAGTTAAATAAATTATAAATACATAAAAACATCGGTATTATTGTTGGTGATTTTAAAATAAATCATAAATATTCTCTATAATAAAAATTAAAAAAAAAAAATCAATATTTTTAATGAAATATCAAAAAGTGCACTTTCGTGCACTAAAAACCTAAAATGTGCAAATTTGTGCAGTAACCCTCAAAATGTGCAATTTCGTGCAAAATAAAACTTACATATGTTAATCCGGATGCCTTAATTCGTGTAAATAACTGGTCCCCGATCGATTATAAGCAACCGAAAAAAAAGTGCAATTGCACGAGAATCCGGTCTCTAGTAATAACTAACTAGTTATTAACTAAAAAGTTTATCTGATTTTAACGAAATTTAAAACACCTGTCTCTTATAGGCAAAAAACAAAAACAAAATGAAAAACCCATTTTTGTCAAATTACTGCTTGGGACTTTGAAGGGGTACATGGACCGTTATACTTAGTTTTAAGTTCATACTTGTAATAACCTTTATTGAAGTTCAGATCTTCCTAAAGAGAGTGATCTTTATTTAAATGTTCTGGGATGAGTAAAAGAGGAGATATTTGATTTGAAGCAAAGCACTCAAATAGCTAAAAATAAGCGTTCGGTCGACATTAAAATGGCCGCCATTGGCAAAATAAAAATTTAAGAATAAGCTAATTATAAAATAGTTCTAATTTATTGCACTTTCTATGGTAAAAATATTTTAAAAATTAAAAGTGTTGAAGCAACCAATTATTTTTGTTTTGGACCACATGATATGGATTGACCCATATCCCAAGAACCAGAGCCAATTCAAACAAAATAAATACATTTCGTCTAATTTAAATGCTTACGAAAACTATTAAAAAAATTAATTCGGCAGAAAATAAGTTAAATAAGGATTTTGTATATATCTTAATTTCTCTCTTTTTTAATCTTTAGTTATTATGAGAATCTTATATTATCTTACTACTTATTACAGGTATACTTATAATATTATTTCAAGATAATGGAATTATATAATTAGCGGAAAAAATATCATCATATGAATATTCTTAATAGGAACCTTTTAAAAGCTGTAAGATCTACGATACCTATTTAAAGCTATACGACCTACTTTCAGCACGATTAATTTGCAAACAGCCCTCTTCCAACGGCCCTTTAAGGATTGTTATCCTTTTAAAATAGGACGGACCCTGGAGATCTCGATTTATACAACTAATATCAATGTTCCATTAATGTGCAAATTACCTTCTATATTTTGTGCATTGTGATGCAACTTTGAAGCCTTTAGAAACTCAAAGAATGGCCGAAAGAGCGCAGAAAAATATGTTTTTCAACATACAACAACCGCTAGGAATGGTGTATTTAATTTTAAAGAACGATATATTGGTGCTGATTCTCATACACACAACTGGAGATCTATACCAATGTGAATCATTATTGTAACTTGAAACTAGTATATAATAAATCTTAAATTAATCCATAATAAATTATTTTCATAAATTCATAAATATTAGAATTAGTATTAGAAGATATGAACGTTTCGTTGATCACATTATACCATAAGGTAAAATTCCGTTCATAAGATCGATATAATAAACATGTTTGTACTTTAGCAACGTATTTCAGTGTGGACAGAGTTTCACATCACAAACATTTCTTTGTATTAATTTTATTTTTGAAGAGAAAAGATTGATCTCAGCTGAGAATCGAACCTGGGTCTCCGGGTAACAGGTATGGCATTAAAATTAACATAAAATTAAATCAAGTGGTTACCTAGAATAAACAGTTAAAGTAATATAAAAATACATTTCTTTGTCTAATACTGCGTTGCCAACCTTTTTTTCCAACGCATTTGCCAACCACACGCCTCTCAGGCTTACAGATTAAGTATTGATCATTTTAATGAGGGAACTTTAAATATCTTGAGTAAAGATTAATAAAATTTTAATAAAACTTACAAAGTGGAGATTTTTCTTCATTCGACTTCATTATTTATTTAAAATCAACGGATGTATTTTTTAAAAATATATTTCATGCGGTCAGTCTGTATTTAAAATTAATCTTTATTGTTTTAATATAAGGGGGTATAGTTCCGATCACCCTGTTATCGAAACTATCATCCTGGTACAATTATATCTGGAATATAAGTGAGCATATTCTTGTATTTTCTTAAGTATTACTATGTTTTTATTAACATGCTTTCATTATAATTAACTCTTTGCACTCGGCACAGTTTCGGACGTTACCTACCGACAACTCGACGCAACTTATTCCCGATAACGTGCACCCTGAAAACGTAATATTATACAGTAAAATTTTAGAAACAAGTAAGGAATTGTAACGAAATTTAGGTTATATGTATTTGTGAAGCTTCAAGAACACATAGTTACAAAAAAGAAATATTTTTTTTTAAATTTCATATTTTTTTTTATAATTTTGTATTAATTTCAATTTTTTTTTTATTTTATATATTTTTTTATAATTTTTCTATTATTATTATTATTATCTATAAAAGCATAAAAAATCTAATTCAAGAGTAAAAACAGTTAAAAAATTACGAGATGGGACCCTTTTAGTTGAAGTTTTCTCAGACATCCAAACAGAAAAGCTCCTAAAATTTGAAAATCTCTTAATCACTTTCAGGTTAAAGTAGAAGCACATGGGAAACTAAACAAAGTAAAGGGATTATTTGGTACCCCGAAATAAATTATTGTACAATTGAGGAAATAAAAGATGAATTAAAACCACAAAATATAGCCGATGTTAAAAGATTAACGTACTATAAAAATGATGAAAAACACCGCGAGCCGTAACCGTTATTTATCACCAAAAGCGGAATATCCTATAAGTAGTTTTTACGATTTATTTATGTCCTTATATGTTAAAAACTGAAAATTATTTGAATTTTCTCCGTAGCGGAGCCCTCGAGTTTGAAGACAAATTTTAAATGGCTCCGCTCCGGAGACCTCGAGGGCAAATGGTTAATAAAACAAATAGAGTTAATAAATGAGTTAGAGATTCGAACGAAGGTCACATTGCACGTAATATCATACAGATAGCAGTAATATATTTCACAATTTTTGAAACACAAAAAACATGCATGAGACATGTTATTATTCGATCAAGCATGTGGCAAATGTAAGCGAAACCTAGCCTGGGATATAATAATCATAGGACATAATAATTTCTGAGGCAAACGAAAATGGACGAGATTCATTGGGCTAACCGCAGGTTATTAACGATCCTGCCCCTCCCCCCCCCCTCTTAGCTGCCTCTCAACAATCTAAACAACGAAGAGTTGGTGTTGACCTTTGGAAGATCCACTTTGATCGGCTTCGCTAACACCCAACCCCATGTCTACACCAGGCAACTCCAGGATGAAATATCGGCGCCCCCAAAAGTGACGATCAAGAAGGCAAGAAGACCGAAAAGGAAGTTGTCGCGATGGACATAACTCCTACCAGTTTTCTACCATAGGGTTCACGCCTTAGTGCTTTCTTGCAAATCCGAAGGGGGATTGCTTCCGGTCACCAGGTGTGTAAGTGCTATTGATGTTCTTTATTCAAACTTAGAATAAGCGTCAATCTATTGTTAGGCTGATCACTTGAAACCGAAGTGCAGTGCTTTGCATAGAGTCTTTTAGCGCATGATATCGGCTCAAAAAGCAATCCTCATCTTAAGGAAATCTCATAGAAAATTGAAATAGCCATAGCGCCGGAAATATAAAATGAAATTCGTCCCTAATTATATACTGAAAGGTGCCTCAATAATGTGCATATATATTGTAGCGGGTCCAGGGGAGGGGCGCCCCCCTCCCGAGACTTGGGGACATTTATAAAAGTTTACTGTTTCTATAAGAAATGTGCTTTATTTAGTCATTTTTAAGTCCTCAAATTGAAAATGGATTGTATTTAAACATTTAATAGTAATTTACAACGTCACTTAATACTAATACATATTTTAAATTAGGTCCTTCATTACTCATAAAATTAAAAAAAAAAAAATTGCGCGACCCTCTCCTCAGAAAATTTCTGGATCCGAGACTGGTGGTAATTAACCTATTTTATAATTTTCCTCAAGCGAGCTGAAGTATCAATACCGAAAACTAATATTGCAATAAATATTTCTTTTTCAATTCAGACTAAAGTTAGCACATCACTTATCAAATCCTTTAATAAGACTAACTGAATAATGATAAGAGATTTTACGATACAGGGGGCGGATTCAGCACGAAATTTGGGTGGGGGGGGGGGGTCATGACTCCCTTATCTCATAATGATGAGGCTGACAGCACCGTTTTCAAATGAGATTATTACCTTGTATTAAGAAGGACTGCAGTATTAATTGTATTAACGACAGGAACCTTCCTAATACACCCTGATACACCTGTCCTAGTAAGGCTATTAGGAGGGGAATGGTAGAAAAAACTACAAAAGTAAAGCATAAAGACAGCATACTGATTTATTTACTATTAACTTATTTGATGAAGTTCAGCAAAGCTAGAATTCTTTTAAATCGTATGTTTTGTGTTTCACGTTACAACAATTGATTAGTAATAAATTATAAAACTATATAACTAATATGAAAGATAAAATAGAGAAACTGGACAAAAAAAATGTTATTTATGAAACAGAATGTAAAAATTGTAACAAAAAAATATATCGACGAAACTTCCAAAAAATTATAAATCAGAATAACACAACATTAAAAAAATTCTAAAAAATACAAAAGCAACTGCCCAATCTGAACACAGCTTGAAAAATAACCACATCTTTGATTCTGATAACACAAAAATTCTCAATATAGTCAAAAATACAAAAAATAGAAGAAGCCAGACACATTACAGAAACATAGGAAAAACAGCACATTATAAATCATACACTAAACACCTACACAACCATTAAACCCTCATAATAAACAAATTAAAAAACATATAATAACTGATATGAAAATAACCACAACAAGTAAACAAATACAGGGGAAATAGGGATGAAGAGGACAGGATAACCTATAACACAAAGTTCACAAAGAAACAATAGTAAAGAGTGACAATGAAATGGGTTCCAAACCAAATGAAAAATTGTTATAAATTTTAATTATCTCTGTATAACACCTGTACTTTTGTAATATATAATAATTCAAATAATGCTAAAATACAGACACCCCTAGAAGATGGGCCAAAAGCCCGAAACATTGGAAGAATAAAATAAATATAAACATGGAAGAGATTCCTTCTTTATAAAATTCTAACAATTTATATACATTTTTTTAATCTTAAAATACTAATAAGAATCATGAATAAGTCTAATAAGTTTATGAATATTGCACATTGAACTAAATTCCAAATATTTATACTTGAATATATTACCCGAAGCAAGGTTTTTTGTGAAATTTCAGTAGAATAATGCATCTGACAACAGAAATTCGGTTAATGATGCATGCTGAATACCAAAAAGAAACAAGTAAAAAATAAAAAATGCTTGAAATTGAATACTGTATGAATTCAACCTGTCTAGATTAAAAAACGTTATAGAAACGGACTTCTGAAAAGGTGGGCTAAGGAGCCAGAAGTCATCTGAAAATGCTATTTCGACTTATTTATGAAATGGAAATAAATATATTATTTTCAATAGAAAATAATATAATGTTTATCTGTCCAATGGGCCTAATCAAACTTATCTGTCAAAGGAGGAGACTTCAGTTTAGACCTCCTTAAAATTAATTTAATTAAATCAATAACTATAGATGATTCAATGTTTAAATTTATTATCGAATGCTGAAAGTTGTAAGGCTGTATCTGCATATTCAATCAATTGCACCATCTGAATAAAAATAATCAATTAAATTATCATTTATTACAAAATAATTTTGTATTCATAATCTTTTCATTGAATTGATATAAACATATGTGGAGGTATCTGTATGTTTTTGTGTAAGTTGATACCGACTCAAAATCATACAAACATCTGACAGATTTTTTAAATATTAAAATAAATGCATAAAATAGTTGCGTATAGACAAAAAATAGCTCAAGGTAACTAAGTATGTGAAGGAATAAATTTAATTTATCTTACTAGTATTAACAAACCAAAATTTTAACACGTTTTAAATAAATTAACACAGTTAAAAGTTAATTATTTTAGCTTGAGGTTAGCGTCACTTTCAAGGCAGCTAGTAGGATATAATAATTATAATTTGCAAACACATATACCTATATTTAAATATTGGCACAATATTGCCCTTTATTAACTGCAGTCTGAACTGACGTATTGTTCATTCTCTTCTCAAAAATGGTCATTAAATAAGTCAGGCGATATTCATCTTTGTAAAATTAATGATATCATTAATATTTCCAAAATGATATTATGTATGTATAATATAGTGTTCTCCTACATCATTATGCTATTATCTTATTTTCTTCGTGGATATAACGTTTATTCACTGCATCCCTTTTCATCAAAACTAGTTTATTGTTTTAAATTCTAGGAAATAACTCACAAATTAAAGCTATTCTTTGAACATACTCAATAAATTTGGTGTTTCGGACTGTATTTTTGATGTCACTGCTCAGTCTTAAGATTCAATAAAAAATGTGACACAAATATATAAAGCAAATGTATTGGATTCAAATAATAATTGAAGAATCCATCAGTCAAAATTCAATTAAATAAATTGTCTAACAAAGAAAATCAGAAATGGAAGATGCAAGTAGTTTTAAAGAACGCCTTAACAGGATACTCATAAACGATTAGGAATAACTGATAGAAAGAAATTTTTGTTTTCAAAAAGAAATTAACCTTCTTGGTATTGCTGCCATACGGTAGTTATGACAAGGATAATAAGTAGAGTTACACGAAAATCTTTATTTTGAATGTTGTTGTTTTTTATACAAAATCAGGGGATATAATTTAATATTGATACAATGTGTAAGTTATAAACTGTGGTGAAGCCTTAAAGGAACAAATTTTTCCTTCGTCATATAAGCCCTATCAGATCATCTTCGTGATGATCAAACCTCAACAAAAAATAACATTTCTTTATCATAAAAATTACCAGTTTTATCAAGGTGGTTAGTGCAGTTTTTGAGAAGAACGTAAAACTATAAAATTGAGAGATTTTCGACTCCAGGGCCCTCTATTTCGAGGAAAAAGTTGCCGTAAAATTATCATCACATGATTTAGGTTTTCATCAAAACAAAAAATATAACGTAAAACATCGATTTTAAACACCTTCGGCCTTAATAAAGTAAATGAATAATTGAGGTTACAAAACCAGTGACAAAGTAAATACTGAAAAACATCGATGGTTTTTGGTAGATATTTTTAGTATCAGACATCAATGTATTGTTGTTAATGTTGGATCCATTAACCGAAATCCAAACTGGTGATCTTTGATTGTGTGATTTGATTCTAGATGATGGTGGAAGATAGTTGTTCGTAGATATAATGAACAGGAAAGGGGTGCGGTCAAAATAAGTAGCATAAATATGTGAGATTTACATATTTTATTATAGCCGACGTTTCGACCCAAATTTTAGGACATCATCAGGGCTCTTTGACTTTCAAGGTCAAATAAAGACGAAAGAAAAGTTTGATAGGTAAAGAAATTTAAGAATGAGTTTTTCCAGGATTTTGCTGCCCATAATAAGTACAAGATAGATAAAATTATAGGAGGATGGGTGCTTCGGGTTGAGGTATCAATTTCACAATGAATAATTTCTAGGTATCAGGAAAAGACAAATGTTGTGCGAAGAGCAGCATTGTAAAGTATTGCTTTTTGAAGAAGCCGTTTTAAGATATCTAATGTAATTAGAATATTATCTAGGATCTTTGTGGGGAGGAAATCTATGAATGACTTTAACTAAATTTCAAGTATGTTATGGATTGTTTTCAAATGTCAAGCTGTTTGCAGTTTTTTATTATTTTGAAGGAAATGGCTAATTAAGAAATTTCAATAAATTATCGTATTAATAATTTAATTTATTTCCACAAGAGTACCAACCCAGCAGCCGGAAAAAAATTCCCTATTTTTTTAAATTTAAACTGTAATTTTTTTACCACCATTATTGATCATAGGAAATAGGTACCATGGACTGTTCCTTTTGCAGATCGGTCACTTACAAATCTCTCATCTCTCCCAAATAAATATAATTTCGATTCGTCGGAAAAGGCTAAATTTTCCCGTTGGTCCCGTTCCAATAATCACAAAAAAATGTAAGTTGGCTTTATTTTTTTTTTTATATGAGTGTTTGTTTTTACTAAACTTCTTCCAAATATTCCGAAATATCTTAACCTCCAAGATTAAATCTTCGGGCTCACATCTGACAAATTTTCTCGTCTTAATTCTTTGCAATGCTGGTAGAAAGAAGACTTATTAAGGACGTCATCAGCGGATTTTCTCCCAACGATTCTGTCAAATCTAAAGGTTTTACATGTTGTCACCCCCCTTGGTCTCTCAATCAAATCTTCTTTGTAAGATGTTTTCATTAAATAGTTGCCGGTACTTTTAATTTTTTTTTAAATGTTTGCGATTTCACTACAGCATTTCCCTTTTTATGAAACTCTAAAAATTATTTCACGCTTATCTAAACTATTATTTCGACCCATTTTTAAAACTGAACTAAAATATTTTCAAGACAAATGATAATTATTAAGTAAGCCACATTCCTTGTATAGCTAGTGTGTCCGGATACCTTTGAGCAGAAGAAACTATTCAATCTTAACATTTTTCTATCTCATAACTGACAAAATCAAAACTAATACATTTATGTTTATTGTACGTTCCCTGTAAGTTTGTATGTATTCTAAAATCAGTAACTAAATATAATTAATATAAACAGATAAATGATATAACTAAAAAGTTGCGAAAAAAAATAAGAAAAATAATGCTTAATGGGAGGTTGTATGTACATTTGTTTTAAAATGTCGTGTGTGTATATATATTCATTAAGTATATGGAGATAAGTTAATAAAAAAAAAATACGAATATGGAAACAAATAAATATTTAGGAAAAAATCACTGTGAAACGAATAACTAGAATAGTCTGTCAGTGTTTTGCATAGTAATCGCTTTAAATAAATGTTTCTCAGAGGTAAAATGTATAAAATTTTCATCAGTTTTTACGTCGCTGAATCGAATGAGACGACCAGTCCCGAGACGATGCAGTCATTAGTTGAAAAATAATTATTTATTATATTTGTAAAATCACATTTTAGATATGAAACGTTTTTCCAAATATACATGGGGTAACACTAACGTAAAAAATTGATTAATTTTACATATCCGTATAGATTTATTTACGCTTGTCTGTAGACGTACAATATATGAATAATTGGCTTTATTTTACAAATGTACATCCACCACCTTATGAATATTATATTTGTATTGTTTTTTTTTAATTTTACAGATTATTACAATAAATATTTCTCAAACTTAGTTACAGATTTTTTTTAATTAGAATTACATACAGACTTAGGTAAAATGAAAATTTGATCTCTTATTACTGATTATACGCCGTAAAACGACGTGACATTGTGACTAATGGGGTGACTTTGTGACAAGCCTATTTTTCTACAGTTTTTGAATTTCCCTCCTTAAAAAGAATAAGGTTAGGCAATT
Organism: Aelia acuminata; assembly: GCA_911387785.2. Classification (NCBI taxonomy): domain Eukaryota; kingdom Metazoa; phylum Arthropoda; class Insecta; order Hemiptera; family Pentatomidae; genus Aelia; species Aelia acuminata. The sequence continues at coordinate 18,063,575 of OU426980.1, forward strand.
CAGTGTACTTGTCAGTTGGTCAGTAATGTGCTGCAACCTACTGGCCCCACATAACTTCTTTCATTCCATTTACCATGGTGCTTTATTTCATATATGTTTGATTGTTTTCATTTAGTTGAAACTTTGAAATAAAGCACCATGATAAATGGAATGAAAGAAGTTATATGTGGCCAGTAGGTTGCAGCACATTACTGACCAACTGACAAGTACACTGAATTGCCTAACCTGATTCTTTTTAAGGAGGGAAATTCAAAAACTGTAGAAAAATAGGCTTGTCACAAAGTCACCCCATTAGTCACAATGTCACCTCGTTTTACGGTATATGATATATATGCTTAAAATTAATTAACAATTTTGTTGTATGAGACATGATTCAGCTTCGAAATGCGGTTTTGCTCCTATAATCTGTTATAAATGTTGATCTGGTGGCTCTAACGTAACGAGAATGGTCGCATTATATTCAGGATCATAACAGCTATAAAAAAAATTCACCATTTGTCCTATTTACATCAGAAAAAATTTGCAGGCCTTCCCACATATCAACCCCGAGAAAATGTTTAAATTTATATTTATATTACTTTTTGTTTTGTTGTGAATAATATTTACTTGTTCTTACCAATATAAAACATGAAATTAAATTGAAATCAAGCTTAATTATATAATCAGTGTATATCACCAGACCAGTCTTTATCGCTTTCCGCTTCCTTTCAGGTATTTTAATATTAAGTGAGTGACTTCACGCGAGGTTTTATAAAGTGATATGTTTTTTTATTCAAAACTAAAACTGTGTTTCGTTAGCTTTTATTTATCTTAATGAGCATTTTTTTCTTTTTTTTTTCTGAGCACAAAGGTTAGTATGTTCCCGTGTAATTTTTTTATTCTATTTCTGTTTTGTGATGTAATCTTTAATAATTTGGTTATCGAGTTCTATTGCATATACTGTAACTGAATTTTGTGATTTTAATAAATCTTTAGCCAGGAAATCTAAAAATTCTGAACCGTGATAGGCATAGTTTGTATAAAAGGTAAAATTTATTAATTTACGACGAAGTTTGATTGAGAAAATATTTCAGTGTCAAAAAGAAAAAAAAATATTTTTTAAAAGTAATTGTTTTCCAATTCAAAACATTTCCAAATACAACAATAAAATAGGTTGTTAGTATGTAAGTATATAAAGTTATATTAAGGTTGGAAATGGTTTCGATTATTTTAAAACAAACTCCACGGCACAGGGCAATGTTTTGATTTCATTAAAGGTTTCTTCGAAACTTCTGTGTTTGTTAGTCCATAAATTGTAATCAAAATAAAACTCGTCTGTTTTTCTTCTTAAGGTCTTGCTCATCAACTAGTCTGAAGTTTGCCAAACAGGTTGCCGCGGACGTTTTTGTGTTCGCGCTGTTCATTTATGCAATTTATTCAGTAAAGTGCCCCCTCCAATTGATCAATTTTGATGAAATTTTTACTGTCACATCGCGGGCACATACATATGCTAAATACCAAGTTTGATCAAAATCGTTAAAGCCGTTGTTGGGTAAATGAAAAAAAACACGTAAAAGTGGGACGCAATTTATTAAGTAAAGTACCCCCTCCGGTTGATCAATTTTGATGAAATTTTTACAGTCATATCTCGGGTATATAAATACATCAAATACCAAGTTTGATCAAAATCGTTAAAACCGTTTTTGAGTAAATAAAAAAAACACGTGAACATGATTCGAAATTTATTAAGTAAAGTCCCCTCTCTGGTTGATCAATTGTGATGAAATGTTGGTTATCACATCTTTGGCATATAAATACATGAAATACCAAGTTTGATCAAAATCGTTAAAACCGTTTTTGAGTAAATAAAAAAAACATGTGAAAATGATACAAAATTTATTAAGTAAAGTCCCCCCTCCGGTTGATCAATTTTGATGAAATTTTTACAGTCATTTTTCAGGCATATAAATAGATCAAATACTCAGTTTAATCAAAATCGTTAGTGCCGTTTTTGAGAAAATCGAAAAAAACTTAAAAAGTTATTAAATAAAGTACCCCCTCCCTTTGAGCAAATTTGATGAAATTTTTGCTGTCACATCGCGGGCTTATAAATACCCAATTTCAGGTTCGCACGGTTTATAGTTTTTGAGCTAGTCTGTTCACACACACACACACACACACACACACACACACACAGACCATTTCGCGGGACTTGGTTATTTTGACTCAGGGGATCCCAAAACGTGTATTTCCGTTGAAAACCGGAAGTCGAAAATTTTCACGACCGCAATACTTCCACTTACTATATATTTCATATATAGGTAAGTGAAAGTAAAAATGTAATCATGATTATGACTAATAATCAAAAATGTGAATAATGATTGTAATAATCGTTTTTTAGCGCGGAATCATTAATCGTGAATTGTATAAATCGCTGATCGTGGAGTATTCATGAATATACTGTATTCAACAATCATGAATGACCATTATTCATTATTAAATGTGAGTCAGTAATCCTGATTAAGAAGAATTCATTTTTCATGATTACTCATTACTCATTAATCATGACTAATGGGAATTCACTACTCATGATTACAGATCATTCATTAATCATGAATAATATAAATTCATTAATCATGATTTAAAAAAAAAAAAAACACAATTCTGAGTCTTACTAATCATGAATGATGATTGAAAATTTGTTTCTTCTTTTCATTCTTGTCAATAGACCTTTACTAATACCCATTGGAATTTTGGTCTAATTCTTTACTTGTGACTTCAAATGCTGTTTAGTTGACTACACCCACTGCTTAGGACGTGTCCTTGCACATTAGGACAACTTTTAATACAGAAGCTGATAAAAAGTTTTTCAATTTTTGGTTTCACGGAATTATATCCGATGTTTCGTTTACGCAGTGAATATGTTAAATTGAATTGTTCATAATTAGACCTGGATCTTATGATTCAATTGAATTAATTTCTATATGCGATAGTACTGATTTTGAAAATCATTTCTTCTAACTTTAATTTTAATAGGTACAATTCTGAATTTGATTCTTATACAATTAAGCATAAGAGTGTATTATTCATTATAATATTATTATGCGTTTGAAAGTGTCTGAAAATTTTTATCCTCCGTGTTAATTTTCGATCTTATCTTTAAACACCGGGTTTTCATCAATGTGTAAAATTCGGTATAAAACGACGTTCATAGAACCAAACCCGATGAAACCTTGCATTTATTTGATGGCTTTGGGTAACGATTAAAATTTGTGTAAGAAGAATTTCATTACCTTAAGATTTAATTCGTTTGGTGTGACTATATTAGTCATTCTGTAAATCTTTCCCTTTTCAAAACTCAGATTGATCATATTAAATTTTGATTCTTTCGATATTCTTTTATTCTTTCGATTAATATTATAACGCTCTTAATTTAAAATGCTACTTTTGGACGCTATCTAAAAAAATATGCCGAAACTAAATACTTAAATTTACAGTTGAAATAAAATTACTCTTTATGAAATTTAAAAACCATGTCAAAATTGTGCTTAGGTATTTATACAAATTTTGTAAATTGTTTTTGAAATGAAGGACTTTTTATATTCAATTCTATTCTATATACATATTTTTTGAAAGAGATTTTATAATATTAATTGACAAATAAGTGATTTTTTCAGGATGATACTTAAGAAAATATTCCAACAATAATTATGATATTCCGATCCACTATACCTGTGAGGTCCCAAACTGGAGACGGGTCTCACTATGGGAGCCTGATAAGAGTCAGAGGGGGAGGTCGCGATACTAGTTGGAAAAAAAAATTCGCACTTAGTTAAATTTTTATTACACAATTTATTAAAACTAAACTTACTTTGTATAAAATTTTAATTAACCATTATGTTAAGAAAATTAAAATATTTTTTTTTCAATTTAATACTTTTTTTTTCTCATATGCCCATAAAATTAATTATCTTAATTAATTACTTAATTATATTAATCTAATTAATTATCTTAACAGGCTTTCATTTCATCAAGAGGTAGTCCCGGAGCCTGTAGCAAAAAATGTGCCTCATATGAAACTAAATTTTGTGCATATTAAATGAGTATAGCTATTGCCCTAATGTCATGTGAATTGCTCGTCTGCCTTCTTAAAGGAGGTGGGCTACAATTTTTTCAGTGTCTTCCTAATAACTCGAAAACATGCAAAAAACGCATCTGACTAATTAATTGTATTTCTCTTAAAACAAAAGACCATAAAACTTTGCGTCGCTTGTATCGCTAAAAGCTAAAATCGGTTAATTCGTTTTTCTAAAACTGACTATTAAAGTAGAAAATTTTCAGGGAAAAAATGAATCCCACTCAGGTTCCAACGCCTGCAACTCTAAAAAAAGCGTCATATCAAATTAAAAATAGTTATACAAGTTGTAGAACATCAAATATTGTGTAAAACGAGATCATTTATTTTACAGTGCAGATAACTACTTAAATAATGGGGGAATATGTGTTTCCTATTTGGTGGAAAAAAAATGTTCCTAGAAAACCTCTACTGTCAACGAACAATGTTGCATAAACTAGTTGTAGAGCATCAAATTTAATTAATCAAGGCAATTTAAGTTATTAACGCTTACAGAATTAATAGTGCAAGCTATTTAGTTAATAAGTATTTGATAATGAATTAATCGAACAAATGTGTAATTAGATTTCTACGAACTGCTTATGATAAAGGAAATATTTAATATCTCACTTATGGAACGATTTGTCTTTGAAATCACGTTTTTTTTTGTTTTTTTTGTTTTTAAGTCATTATAGGCTTTTAAGGAGTCGGTGGGTGGATTTGATAAAAATTTTTGTTTATTATTTATAATTGCGATAACGTCAACGAATAATAATGAATTGAAACCTGTTGATCAATATGAGAGGTAAATTGGTTAAATAAAAGTTATGGAATGATTTTTATTTTCCTCGAATAGAGTCGTAATAAAAGAATGTGAGAAAGCTTTTTTATTACTTGCTAGGATCCGTTATCGATCCAGGAGAGAGTTTTTATTTTTTTCCTATTTTTATAAAATTTCCTAGCAGTTTATAGTTTTTATTTCAGATTCTATTAATTTAATTTCAAAATTCTATAATAAACGAAAAAAATAAAACAATCCTTTTTTACTTTCACTTGAATGTGAATATTAAATATATGGTAAGTGGAAGTATTGTGAACGTGAAATATTTCGTCTTCCGGTTTTTCAACGGAAATACACGTTTTGGGTTTCCCTGAGTCGAAATAACCAAGTCCCGCGAAATGGTCTGTGTGTGTGTGTGTGTGTGTGTGTGTGTGTGTGTGTGTGTGTGTGTGTGTGTGTGTGTGTGTGTGTGTGTGTGTGTGTGTGTGTGTGTGTGTGTGTGTGTGTGTGTGTGTGTGTGTGTTTACTAACTCAAAAACTATAAACCGTGTGAACCTGAAATTGGGTATTTAGTGTATGTATAGGCCCACAATGTGACACCAAAAATTTCATCGAAATTCGTCAAAGGGAGGGGGTACTTTATTTAATAACTTTTTACATTTTTTTTTCGTTTTTCTCAAAAACGGCTCTAACGATTTTGATTAAACTGTGTATTTGATGTATTTATATGCCCGAGATATGGCTGTAAAAATTTCATCAAAATTGAACAACCGGAGGGGGGACTTTACTTAATAAATTTTGTATCATTTTCACGTGTTTTTTTAATTTAATCAAAAACGGCATTAAATATTTTGATCAAACTGGGTATTTGATGTACGTATATGCCCGAGATATGACTGTAAAAATTTCATCGAAATTGATCAACCGGAGGTGGGACTTTACTTAATAAATTTTGTATCATTTTCACGTGATTTTTTATTTACTCAAAAACGGCTGTAATGATTTCGATCTAACTGGGTATTTGATGTATGTATATGACAAAGATGTGATAGCCAACATTTCATCAAGATTGGTCAAACGGAGGGGGCACTTTATTTCATAACTTTTTTACCAATGTTTACCTTTTTTTCGATTATCTCAAAAACGGCTTTAAATATTTTCATCAAATTCGTGGTATTTAATGAAAATTAGGTGTTCTTTAATATCAGGTAAGCTTTATTATTATTAAAATTTTCTGAGTGGGCTTAAATGGGGTAGGGGCCTTTTTTGTTTTCCTATAAAGTACCTTTGTATTTGTTTAAATGGATAAATTATCTGTCTCTCGATTCGCCTAAAAATAAGAAATGGCTAAATATGAGATATGATAAAAATCAAGTAAACATATAGAGGAGAAAAAAAGAAAAATATTCAGTAAATTCATAAAACACTTTTTAAGCCCACGCATGCGAAGTACGCCTTTAATGACTGACCATTGTTCATAACTAAAGCCGATCTGTTCATTTAATGGCAATTATTTGTTTCATAGTAACTAAATGAAATATTCAACAAGTACATAGAGAATTATAAAATCAGACGACTTGGAGTAGTATGCTTGCATTGCCGAATTATCACAAGTAAATACTTATATTTAATAATAAAAGAAATTAGTGGTTTTTTTTTTTTTAGCAAATGTAAACAAAAATAAGAAATGAATGAGGAAAAATGTGCAACTTTGAGTAGTGGCAATTAACAAAACACATTAATTTCTAATCTAAGTAAGTTGGTAAGTGAAAGTTGTGTGTTGCGCGCACGCACCAGATTTTTTACTTTCACTTACCTATATATGAAATATATAGTAAGTGGAAGTATTGCGATCGTGAAAAATTTCGACTTCCGGTTTTCAACGGAAATACACGTTTTGGGGTCCCCTGAGTCCAAATGACCAAGTCCCGCGAAATGGTCTGTGTGTGTGTGTGTCTGTGTGTGTGTGTGTATGTGAACAGACTAGCTCAAAAACTATAAACCGTGCGAACCTGAAATTTGGTATTTAGTTTAGGTATATGCTCGCAATGTGACAGCAAAAATTTCATCAAAATTGCTCAAAGGGAGGGGGTACTTTATTTAATAACTTTTTAGGTTTTTTTCGATTTTCTCAAAAACGGCTCTAACGATTTTGATTAAACTGAGTATTTGATGTACTTATATGCCTGAAAAATGACTGTAAAAATTTCATCAAAATTGATCAACCGGAGGGGGGACTTTACTTAATAAATTTGGTATCATTTTCACGTGTTTTTTTTATTTACTCAAAAACGGCTTTAACTATTTTGATCAAACTGGGTATTTGATGTATCTATATGCCCGAGATATGACTGTAAAAATTTCATCAAAATTGATTCACCGGAGGGGGGACTTTACTTAAGAAATTTTGTATCATTTGCACGTGTTTTTTTAATTACTCAAAAACGGCTTTTTCATAATTAAAGTTGTTCTGTTCATTTAATGGAAATTATTTGTTTCATGGTAACTAAATGAGATTTTCAACAAGTACATAGAGAATAATAAAATCAGACGACTTGGAGTATTATGCTTGCATTGCCGAATTATTACAAGTAAAAACGTTTATTTAATAATAAAAAAAAGTTTTTTTTTATAGAGCAAATGAAAACGAAATGAATATGGAAAAATGTGTAACTTTGAGAAGTGGCATTAACAAAACGCATTATTTTCTAATCTAATTAAGTTGGTAAGTGAAAGTTGTGTGTTGCGCGCACGCACCAGATTTTTTTAGAAAGCGTTCTGTAAGAGGAATATAATATGTTCTTTTTTTTTCTTTTTTTTTTATTATGAGTTTTCCAAAGTAGGGTTTCCTTCACCTATAGATTGTCTATGGCCTCCTTCCAGACTTTTCTATCAAAGTCCCATTCTTCTTGTAGACCATGCCCCATCAAGAATTCTTCTATTTCGTTATCCCAGGTCTTCCTTGGTCTACATGTCTACATGGTCTTCTCGTTCCATCTATTTTCCAGGAATGAACAGCTTTCGGCGGCAGTCTTTTTTCGGGCATCCTTTTCAGATGAACATTTCAGCCATTTTTTTTTCTATTTCCTCCAGAATGTTTTTGTCAACTTCTATTTTTTCTCTAATTTTTTTCATTTCTCACCTTTTCCACTCTGGATATTCCTGCCGCTCGGCGTCAATAGTCCATTTCGGTGGTCAGAAGTTTCTTCCGAAGACTGCCCTTTTATGGTCCAGGTTTCTGCTCCATATGTCATGATACTTAATACTATACTTTTATAAATATTTTTGATGTTGTAGGGATGATATTTTTGTTCCACAGTATTGAATTAAGCACGGATATGGTACTTTTCCCATCCGAAATTTTCCTATTGATCTCTTTATCACACGAGCCATCCGATTCAATTATAGATCCAAGGTATTTAGAATGTTTGACTCTTTTCAGAGCCTGTCCTGAGTGTAGTTCCAAGTCCTCACTACTGGATGACATGAATTCTGTCTTCTCAGCATTAATGGCTAGTCCCCATTTTTTGTTTTCTTCATTATAACACATTCTTATTAAAACAAATTGCATATATTACAAATATATCTTAGCAAATATATCGTCCAATGCAAGACTGGTCTAACTAAAGAAAAAAAGGATTTTTCAGGAGGGATAATTTTTTTCTTTTCTCTTTCTTTGGTACCCCTTGCCTGCTCTATCCGATTGTTAAAATATTTCAGGTATCATCAATATCGCGGTCTATAAGCGACCTTTCACAGATATGACGGAGGAGAATCGGAAGATAATTAGTGAATTTATTTTTACTTTCACTTACCTATTTATAAAATATATAGTAAGGGAAAGTATTGAGATCGTGAAAAATTTCGACTTCCGGTTTTCAGTGGAAATACACTTTTTGGGGATTGTGTGTGTGAACAGGCTAGCTCAAAAACTATAAGCCGTGCATAACTGAAATTAGGTAATTGGTGTATGTGTATACCCGCGATGTGACTGCAAACATTTCATTAACGTTGGTCAAACGGAGGGGGTACTTTATTTAAAGACTTTTGTCTAATTTTTACGTTTTTCTCGATTTTCTCAAAAGGCTCTAACGATTTTGATTAAGCTCGGTATTTGATGTATGTGTATGCCCGCGATGTGACAGTCAAAATTTCATCAAAATTGATCGATTTCTAACCTAAGTAAGTTCGTAAGTGGATGTTCTGTGTTGCGCGCATCGCACCAATTTTTTTTTTTTTTTAATGCGATTTTGAGTTGAATCAGTCTTGCATTGCACGTAGGACATAACATTTTTTTTTTGCTTTAAAATTTCAGAAAACCGTATTTAGCGACTGTTGCATTAAAAAAAATCATCAAAACTATTTATCGACAAATTTTCTACATGTTTTAAATATTCCTTTGTCAGTACGAGATGTTTCATTCTGAAATTCTATATGATAACAAAAATAAAGACATACCTTTCTTATGATTTACATGAAACTTTAAAAAAAGTTAAATTTATTGGGTAAAATCAATCAATAGAGTGTGCTGTAATTAACTAATATTTTATATTTATATTTTATTAAATTCGATTGGTTAAACTCGGTTGAATTCGTAAAACCGCATTTTTATATACATTTTTACATTGGGTCCTCTCCTGCCGAAATATTGGGGGGGCGTCCCCCTTGCCCCCCTCTGGCGGTGAGGCCTGTGGTCGGAAAGACCGCAATCTTGAAAATATAATAATTAAGAATTAAAATATATATACACTCACTATACAATAATTTTAAAGGCTAATTATGAGGAATGTTTTGGTTTTTGTAGGGAATCTGGCTTGTACAGGGCATGGGCTATATTCAGTGAAATAATCTCTTCAGGATTAACGGGGCAAGAGCTAAACCGATTTGTCTGGAGGTTTCATCCTCTGAATCATCCATCCTGAATTTTAACCCTTTGTTACTCGCTAAGCGGCACTCCAAGTCGCAATTTTGGTAATTTTGTATTTTCGCGGTAATTTCTTAATTCAACTATATGAGAGCCACAGTATTCCTCATCGGATCTGAGTAGAATAGGAGAATGGTGTAGCCGAGTTTCTGCGATTTACAGGCAGTGTCTAGCAAGTTAAAGTGAAGAAGTCCACTTTTGCGGCATCCCGTGCCGCTAGCGTGTACGAACTGTTTGGATTCTGCAAACTTTTTCTGTCAACAATTTTAAGATATATTGTGGAGCTCAACCTCTTGGGCCATTCAGATCATCAAACAAACCGACAGATAGAGTAAAACGCCTAATTGAACCAATAAAAAACTCGAACCGAAATCTCACTACTGACTTATTATGAATCTAGGAAAGGTCCATGCCATGAATGTGGAAAACGTAGAAACAATAATACAACTGTCTGCGATTCGTCTTCTTCTGTACTATTATGTTTCCTGTTTTCGTTCCCATTTTGTTGATTACGTTTCGTTCGAAATTATTTATTTTTTAAAAATAAAAATGTTCATATTACTTTACCTATCTCATAAATACCCCTTCTTATTCTTTTGATAAAATGTTAGGTAAAAATATTTAAATAGTAGCTTTAAGAAGACGTCAATGTCGAAAAACAAAGAAATATACGAATGCGGCAGGCAGTGCCGCTAGTGGGCAGGAATGAAAGTCTGAGAACAAAGGGTTAAGTACATAAGTTCTGTGCATTTTAAAGAAAGGGGCTGATGCACCATATTAGAAACCGACCGCGTTAAAGAACCTTAGCGAAACGAATCATTAAGAGCTGTGAAAAAAAAGTTTATTTTTTTTAATTTTGAGATTTTTTCGTACAATTTTATCGTTATTCCTTCCTCTTCTTCGTCCTTCCCTCGAATGGGATGGGTCAACTGAGTTTGGCGAGAACCGCTTTCCTAAGACCTCCCGCAGAATGTATGTCTGAAGTATGTGGTTCGGCCATCTGTTCTGCATACACAAAGATGGCTAACACCAATATTAAATTTTTTATAACTTAAAAAAAGTATTCGTTCATGGGTGAATTTTGCTCCAATAACATATGAAGAAATTAAAATATATCAAAGAATAAAATAAACTAATTTACTAAAATTATGAGGAAGGAATCATTAATCCCAATAATAAAAGGCACTTAAGCAAGCGGGAAGCGATAAGGACGGCTGTATAGACTGATAATATGAATGAATGAATAACGCTTTTATTTAAATATATACAAAATTTATAACAAAAAAATAAAATAATCATAGACAATGGCAGTAAGCCCTCTGTCGAGTTGGCTACCGTGTGTTCATAAAACTCAAAAAAAAGTACACATAATTTATTTTTGGTTAAAAATTAAAATTATTGATTAGAAAGTGTCTGTATTTTACAATTTTACATAAGTAAGCGGAAAGTTTTACCCAGTTTGGCCCGTTCAGTATATTTAATACTTCTTCTAAAGTCAATTTCTCTTTACCCAAGTATTCTTATCTGAACTCCTTCAAAACAGGACATATTCCCAAAATGTGGTAGGTATTCACCCGCACTTTGCAAGTTGCACATGGCACAATATCCTGTCGCTCCTCTATGGTTGGTAATTTAGTCCCAGCAATTCGCCTCTTCCTCTAAATATTAATGATTTTCGATATAGACTCAGTGCTTTGTTTCTAGACTGATAATATTTAAGTTTAATTTGAATTTCCTTTTATCTCTTTTTATACATATATACACAGGGTATATAAAGGGTGGAATAGTATGTTTAGTTTTTTGGAAATCATAATTGTTCAATATTTTATCTTCAAGGAGCGGTTCAACCTTTTGATTCTTTGACTGTTTGTGGCACACCTTATTAGGTTATCATCAACTAGAAGAATGAGATAACTTAAACGTAGTGATCCGTGTTAAATCATAAGCACTACAATTTTCTTCCAGGCGGAAAACGTATGTTATACGAATATATTTTATTCTGTCGGAAATCAGACGTTATGCTTTTGAATGCGGGGTGAAAGAAATAGGAGGGGGGGAGAGTGGAAGATCAGGAAGAGAGGAAGAGGAGATTTATGTAAATCACTTTATAAGGAGGGTTGGGAGCACCTGCTCTGTCCACCTGGCCCCCACTGATTTTTCAATTACTCCCTAAGGTTCCACATATTGCTGGTACTTATATATACATTATTGGAGAAGGGTAGATTATAACAACATGTGTGCACGGGCGTTATTGCTGTCGCCATGCTTATGTTATAAACCAAGCGGTGGCTTATCAACAGTCTTATTGAACTCCTCATTAGGCCAGCAAGTTTTTCTTGGCTAAGGACTGAGTTATTTTAGTTTTCATAAAACTTTAATTTGATTACATGTTTATTTTATGCAAACAGCTAAAACAAAGAGAAAAGATCATAAAAATATTGATTCTGATACGATACTGAAAAGACGAAACCGCCCGCAGAACCCCATTTCTACAACTTTTACTCGAGAACATTAAAACTTCCAATTCACTAAAAAAAAAAATGAATCTATATGAAAATAATAAGACCTATCTGGACTTGGTGCTTCCACTAAATCATCAAATTCCTCTCGCATCCAATCCTATCAATCTAAAATCCTTAATACTTAATAACTATGTTGTCCCAAATAAAATTATCCACAGACATTCGGGCGTAATAATCACGAAATTTATCGCCCTAAAACACCTACTACTACTACTCCACAGACATTAATGTTCCTTATGTCATCGATTTGGCCCGATCCGGATACCAGTCCTTTCACAATAAACTCTTTACTCATCCTAAATCACTTGTTTCCAACCTTTCTTCTACCTTAATTCCAGAAAATCCTCCGAGGTGCCTGAAAAGAAGATGGACTCGGGTCTACTAAATTAGAAACAATATTCGAGTGCTACCAATGGGTATTTTCTATAATACAGTTGTAATATATATATATATATTTATATATATATATATATATATATATATATGTGTGTGTGTGTGTATGTATATATATATATTATGACGACGTTTCTTCTAATTCCAGCCATCTAACTTCCAAATATAAAAGTCCTCTGTTATTGTTCTTCTTAGCGATACTCAGGGGGGGGGGGGGGGGCATTAGCACTACTTACCTGTGTTCACTTAAAATATATATATTTTTTTATACTATCTAATCATAAATATACTCTATGTACTGGAAGATCTACAAGAAGACAAGAATAATTGTAGTAAATGTAGGTGGCAGAAAAAAGTGTAAGGCATGTGAACAATATTTTTATATAAAATTGACCAATTTACTATGTAATGGAATATAAGTTGTAATATAGAAATAGATGGACCAAGCCACCAGAAATTACGGAAAAAAATTGCCCTGAAGAGAGACGAATAGTCCGAAACGTTGGCAAATTAATGTAATTGTTTTAATTTTTAAATAAAAGAATTTTGGAAGAAGTATTTCACCATTCTATCATTTACATATTTTTTTTTTATTTTCTTTTAACATCTATCGATATTAAGAAATATGTTAAATGTCGAGTCCTCATAAATGAAGCATTTAATAGCTTCGAAGTTTTTACACTTGATGTTATTTAATGTGCCCATGGAGAAGGAAATAAAAACGAACATTACGTAAAAATGGACGGGTGCATGTCAGAATATTTTCTGAAATCCGTTGGCTAGGATGATATAGCAGAGGTATATAATAAAATATATGATTATAACAGGATCTCCGTAAATGGAAAATCATTTTCGGCAGTAGGCAAATTTAAATTTCTCTGCTCCATATGCTGCTGCATCTCAAATATCCTGTTGTTTTTTGTTTTTGTTTTTTTTGGTAGTTTGTTGTTAAACAAAATTTTTAATCCGCTAGCATCCATTTTCACTAGAAAATATGAATATGTTGAATTTAAATACAATTTAGCAAACAGAATCACACATTTAATTCATCCATATATCAAGATTTATAACAGCTAATCTGAGTTACAGTACCGGTCAAAAGTTTAGACTCACTTGTATTTAATTCACAATCTTCAAGTTTAAAAAAATAATTGTAACTCAAGAAATAACATTTCAAAAATTATATGATTGTTTGGAAATAAAATCAATATAAAGAAAGATGAAATTCTGTTAGTTCTTTTTTTTTGTTTGTTCTTTATAGAAATTCATACCGTTTGTCCTAAATTCTCCGAATTTCGCTAAGTGGTTCTTTCATACCAGGTGCGAACACCTGTCCATATTAAAATTGCATAACAGCCAATCTCTGGATATATATATTAAGGATATATAAAAATCGTTATGATCTCGCTTTACATTAGATTTTTACGAAATCAACCGTTGGAGTAAAAAAACTTTCTGTCCTAACGAACCTTTCTGAACTCACGGCTTTTCTCATTGTTTTCAAAATTCCGTGGGTGAAACCAGGATATTAAAGCTAGTTATAAATAAATTAAAAATAAAATTATAGTTGTTACGTTGTCTAATAAATAAAATGTTGTTACTTATTTATGTTACAAAATCTAAGGGTGATTTTAAACTTTTGACCGGTACTGTACCTCAGACAAACATGAAATTCTTTCAGAACTTATGTTTAACCATTTTTGTATTACAGTGACATTTTTATTTGGATTCTGAGAAAAATTTTTGGTTGTACACATGTATTTTGGTTGAAATGTCCGATCCGGTACTATTGAAGATCTTGAACTATCAAAGTGTTCACCTTCCATTAATTTATTATCTCCAAGGTTGTTATCTCTTGAGTTACAATTATTTTTTTAAACTTGAAAATTGTAAATTAAATACAAGTGAGTCTAAACTTTTGACCGGTATTGTATATTTTTTTCTAATACTGCATTTAGTTAAATTTAAAATTACAGGAGGTCTGGTTCGACATAGTAAGTATATATACGTAAAACAAAAATAAATAAATAAAATAAACAATGCAAATAAACCTTAAAAGTTTTTATTTAGACTTTCCAGGCTCTTTAAAATAATGTTAAGTTAATAAAAAAATATATACAATTCAAGCGTTCTTATTTATTAACATCTAACAATATATTAGTATGATTTTTAATATTGTCAGTTTGAATATATTATTATACAAAAGCATGGGCGGATCCAGCCGATCGTAAAGGGGGGGGGCTGCAGTCCTAAAGGGGGGGCTGCAGCCCCACATCCGTTCATTTGGATCTGCTAATCAGCTTTTTTACTTTTATATTCCCTTCCTACAACTAAAATTCTACTTGTTCTGCACATTATTTGTTTTTTTTAAATTGCTTCTTTACATTAAGGAAAGTCAGATTCTATCTTTAAATGACGAAAAATTTTCCAAAGGGAGGGGCTGTAGCCCCCACAGCCCCCCCCCCCCTCTGGATCCGCCAATGTACAAAAGCAATTGCCATGTTTTTTCAATATTTTACAGCTAAGTAGAAAATTTTCAGAATCAAATTTAATGGCTTTTCCATTTATGATAATGTGTGTTTTTATAACAATACGCAGTTGTGTAAGAGCTCTTAATTTATTTACATGGGTGTAGGAACAGAGGCATGGTGCAGGGGATCCAAAGTAACAAATACCTACTCCTATAGTGTTATAATATACTCCTAAAGAAATTTAAGGTTGAATTTATTACTTTATTTACTTTATGAAAACCATGAATTGCATTGGAGCAAATTTCCTATTTTGATTCCACCAAATTTTATTGATTAATTAATTATAAAAGATACACGGATTATTACTAAATTCGGCTTTATAATATATAATATTAATTAAATCCTGAATTATTTTGCACCAGCGGGCTTGTCGGCGCTGTCATTTATCAACACATTTTTATATTTGCGTGTTTTTAAAACCTACCCTGATTTAATTTCGTTGATTAATCATACAATTGTTTAATTGATTATAAAAGATGCACTAATTGCTACTTGATTGGGCATTATAAATATAATAATATTAATTGAAATCCTGAATTATTTTGCACCAGCGGGCTTTACGTCATTTATCAAACTATTTGCGTAATTTTAAAACCCATATTAACCTTATTTCTTTAATTAATTATATACTTAGCTGATATTAAAGATCTTACATATTTTTCTAATAAAATAGTATATGAAATTAATGGTTTTACGAAAATAATAATTTGCATTGGTGCAAATTTGCTCTATGATTCTACTTAATTTAATTGTTTAAATGAATATAATGGAAGAATGTTCCACTCAATCCGGAAAGGCTTCCTCAACGAAAGAGAAGTGACGAAGAAGACAAAGATATCGGTCTACAAGTCGACGTTCCTGCCCATCCTATCTTACCCCTCCGAATCATGGACCCTTACCTCAAAATACAAAAGTCAGATCCAGATAATGAAGATGAGATACTTGAGGAAGGTTGAAGGAAAGACAAGGAGAGATAGGATCCGCAATACAACTATAAGATCGAACCTCGAGGTACAGCCGGTAGAAACCATTCTAGGAGAAAATAAACTGTGATGGTTTGGGCACCTCCAAAGGATGAACATCGAAAGAACGGCAAGGATTACGTATGAGATGAGAGTTGACGGAAGAAGACCGAGAGGAAGACCACGGATCACCTGGGAAGAAGGTGTACGGGAAGCGTTCAGGAAGCGAGGACTGGATTGGAACAAGAGGAGAGAACTGGTACAAGAGAGGGGTACTTGGGTCAAGCTCTATAGAGGGCATCCCAACACTGCGCAGAGGTAGAAGGGGAAGGAATATGATGATGATGATGAATATAAAAGATCCACGGATTACTACTAAATTGAGCTTTGTAGATATAATATAAATTAAAATTCAGAATTATTTTGTACCAGCGGGCTTAACGGCACTGACATATATCATCGACATATGCATGTTTATGTATTTAAAACAACTTATTCTAGTCGAACTTCTTTAATTCTTTATATAATTGTGTACTTAATAACTTTTAAAAATAAAATAACAAATGCTATTAATGATTTTTTATTTAAATATTAATTTGCATTATGTTAACTTTTTTTTCTACATGCACTTCTGCTTTTGATAGCTAAAATGTAAATTGAAACTCTGAATTATTTTCATGATAGTGATACTTTTTCTTGCTAACAATTCCATAAAAATTAAATAAAAAACTAATTGGAAGCAGTACGACTTTAAAAAGGTATTTAAAAAATTAATATTGTTGGATTTTGTTCTTTCCGATCTTGCGACAAGTTAACCAGATATCGTTAAATAGAATAAGCAGTTTCTTAAAAAGAAGGTTCTACCATTCCTGATGATTATTTTTTACCAGCGAAGGGCCTCGATTGTTGATAACTTGGGTGTCATTACTAGGGGATATAACACACTGATATATATATTTTTTTTCTTTGGCAACAAGATTTTTTATCAAATCCTATTTCGCCACACTGATATTGCTAATTGATAATTTTATAAACATTAATATTTGCTTAACGATTTAAGACAATCCTTCATTTCTGAAAGGACTTCGATAATATAAATTAGTACTTGTTTAATTTAATTTTTCATGTTTTATAATATTAAATATTTATGAAAGATGGAATGGCATTTGATCTAGCCCAATATCTCGGTCTGATAATGTTCCGCGTGCGCTTCACGATGTTCTTAAGTATCCATCGAGAGCTCCAGCTTCCCTTTAAAGCTTACATTGGCGCTACGTGCGGTGCCCCGTTGTGGACGGGCCTGGGGTGAGGGCCGAAGTGCGAGGTGCAAGGGGATGAGCAAGGGCTGGGAGCGGTGCGCCGACGTGGACGAGGCTTTAGCTTACCACCATCTTAACATTGCGTTTTTCGCCAAAAAGGGGCCATTTTAACAGCGACCCTAGCAATATCAGTACTTTTGTTGCTAGTGTCAGCAAAATTACAACTATCTAGTAGTATTAAGTGTAGATGGAATGTTCTCTATGCGAGTTAGTTTCAACCATATTGATAATTAAAGGTGACTTACTCAGACCAAATGTTCAGTTACATTAAATATCGAATTCTTGACAATTTGGTTTATATTCACTAGGATCACCAATTCTGGTTACGGTGATATGAAACACCATTTACTGTAAACTTTAATAAAAACTAACCAATAATGCATTGAGACATACTGTTTGAGTCGTGAGCGTCTGTACAAGAACGAAACATAGCTACACCATCATGTTTAAATGCGGATACCACCATGATTTGTTAAGGTTAGCAACTTCGAAATAGTTAAAGATAAAGTGATAAGTAAAATAACACAATATTTTTAAATTGATCGTGCAGTTGGATTTGAAATCCACTATCACTCGCTTTGGTTCTGAATTCATTACAGTATACCCTCTGTAATAGATGTATATTGTACCTTGTTTTGCTTTATTTTTTTACACATTACACATAACCATTTAACACATATTACATTTAAATTTATATTACTAAATTGCTTAGTTTTTTTATGATTTGGAGGTTATTTATTTATTTATGTTTTTTACAGCTTGCAAACGGAAAGACGAATCAACGATCCACTCCGACCATACGTCTGCTCCCAAGAAACCACGATTGGTTTTCACAGACCTGCAGCGACGTACCCTGCAGGCTATTTTTAAAGTAAGACACTGCCTGTCAATATCTATCATTTTTCCTTATATTACTTGAGAATAATAAGACTCAACAATTCATCAAATGTCTAACTTTTAACATTGACATCGTTATTGTAGAATTAAATAACTGATGAACACTGGAGGCAATGATGTAAATAATACATATCACAGCTTTTTTAGAAGTCTACAAGTTTTGGGCCTCCCAAAATTATTTTTTATTTTAATTTATAAAAAAATAAATATTGAACCTGAAAGACTTCCTTCCCCCCCTAGCAATTTTAGTAGAATTATATATTGTTTAGTTCATTTACAATAGAATATAACATAATATAGACTACGTAGGAAGAAAGTTCTCCAGCAATTTTCAGAATGCTTTTTGAATCCATATGCAAGTATTAGTCTGATCGGTTGCCTGAGTTTTCATAGATGCATGGCATTTAACTTTCTCCCAGTGATATCGATATGATCGGCTTACCTCAGCTCTTCATTTGTCTACTATCCCAAAATAGCATTTGTTGGCTGCAAAGATTCTTCTTTGAGTTTCAGCTCCGCTTTCGTTATCTTCAGTTATTAAGGAAACAAGATCCCTCGATCCTCTCAAATGTACTCTCATCGACTTTGGGTTTATCACCATGGATTTAGTTTTCAACTGGTCGACTGTAAGCCCAGTATTCGCATCTGCAGCTCGTACGTTTTTAAAGGCCTCTGTCATGGCATTTAAATTTCTCCCAATGATATGGATATGATCGGGCGAACCCCAGTATTTCAGCTGAGAAGTTGAATAGTTTTTCTCACCTGGAGCCCTGACTTTCTTACAGCGCCCTCCAGAGAAAAATTAAAAAGTAGGCATGCTAGGCTATCAACCTGCCATAGATCTTGGTAAATTTGGAATGAGTTGAGAGCTCACCATCAACTCATACTGAACAGAGCATCGCTTCCATTGAGACTGGATAAGTCTCAAAAGCTTTGGTGGAACTTCCTTAGTCAGCGTTGCTTTATAAAGTTCTTCCCTTTTTATTTTGTCCTATGCGGCACAAAAATCTACAAACTGGTCGCGGGTTTGAAAACTGTATTCTCGAGCACGTTCTAGCATCAACCTGAGGGGGGAAAATAGGTCTGTCATGCTCTTTCCTCTCATAAAGCAAGCCTGGTAATTGCCAATTTCTCTCTCTGCGTGTGGCTACAGCCTGAGGAACAAAATTCCAGACAACACCTTGTATGCACTAGGAAGCAGTGAAATGCCCCAGCAGTTACCGCAATCCAGGATGTCCCGTTTTTTGTGAATTGGGCAAATTAAGGTGTTGTTCCAGTCCACTGGCATTCTTTATATTTTTTTTAGTGAGTTTTTTAATTTATTTTAATACAATTTATTTAACTGTTTTATATTAAGACTAAGGAACAAATTTAATCATCATTTCACGCCAAGGTGTTGAAGAACAAATATTACACACCAACTAAATGTATAAACAAGCAATGTTTGCTTAGCCATACTTGCTGATGTAGAATTTAATAAATGATGAAAACTGGAGGCAATGATGATACTTATCGCAGCTTTTTTAGAAGTCTATAAGTTGTGGCCCTCCCAAAATTATTTTTTATTTTCATTTATAAAAAAAGAAATATTGAACCTGAATTCTTCCCTTCCCCCTAGCTTTCTGCACTTTAGCTTCAGATCAATTTATTTGAAGGAGCTTTTACTCCTTCACAAAAATTCTCTCAATCAACCTGTGGTCAATGCCATGGAACAGATAAAATTGAGTAGGATAGAGAATTTCGGCTAGAAGGGCCAAGATCAATTTTTTAATCCCTTTTTTGGTAAACAGATTTTTTAAAAATCAATATGTTAAGTTCACTATTCAACCAAACTTGACCAATTAGATTGTCAATGTACAGCATGAATATCATTTTGACCTTATATGGTCTACTATATTTAATTAGTTGTGGGATAGTAGGCAGAATTTCTAAAAAAAATGTTCTGGCATATTGAAATATAATATAGTAAGAAAAGTCATTGGTACTTTTTTTAAATGTTATGATTAATATTTACTAAGTGGTACTTATTTATGTACGTATTTATTGTTCCTCACTTAATTTGAAATAATCATTCTGAACAAAATTATTTATCTTTATAGTTTTAGGAAAATAATGTTTAATTCATAGCTTCTCTAGTGATTCAGTGTGTGGTAAAAGCACACTACCACCACTGAGTCATTATCTATCATCTTCCAACATTAATATTTGATGGTATCGAATTTAAAAGTTAGCTGTATTAAGGCTTTACCTAAAAGTGTAGAATTAAAAAAAATTAAATGAAAAAAGCTTAAAACTAATTCCTCCAAATTCTTGCTTGAATGTTCATAAAGGAAATCATAGAAAGATAGATTTATTTTAATTTACATTACTATTGAGACATTCAGTTCTTGAGACTATATTGTTCAACAGGATATCAAGAAGGGGACCAAATTAGTCTCAACAATTCATTTTTTTATCATTTATAAGACGTTTCGGCTCTTTTGAGCCATCTTCAGTTCTGAAAACATTTAACAATACAACTAATCAATCAAAAATATTTGTGAATACAATCATTTAAGATCTTTATTTAATATATATACAGACCAGCAAAACAGGCAGACAAATCATTTGAAGTCACAAAGGGCAGATACAAATCTCAACCAATGTTCCCCAACCCCAAGACACCCAAAACACTCAGGGTGAGCAAAGTCCAATTTATTATAGTTCACCCTCCAGCAAAGGCCTATTATTTAGATGACCCAAAACTACATTATGTACAGCAGCTGTATACTTCTAATTAAAATTAATGACCCATACAATCCATATAAACTTAAGTATTAATTTTTCTTAATATTTCCCCTTATTGTATATTGAGACCCTTAGTGTCTGTTTTAAAATTGACAGACTTGTCAATATTTTCTGCAATATACATTGCTTTTAATAACTTCCTCTTTTTGTTATTACTTTCTTTATGTACAGTCAGGTCTGGTTTACAAGATTGATTGTTTGAGGTGCCCGGCTACTTATATTGGTGAAACTAGGCAATATTTAAAGGATAGGCTTTATAAGCATAAAAATGATTGTAAAAAAAGTGAAGAGAACAGGAAAAAGTCAGCACTAGTTCAGCACCACCATATAAGCAAGCATGAATTTTACTTTGAGGGGGCCCACATTTTACATAAAGAAAGTAATAACAAAAAGAGAAAGTTATTAGAAGCAATGTATATTGCAGAAAATATTGACAAGTCTGTCAATTTTAAAACAGACACTAAAGGTCTCAATATACAATATGGGGAAATATTAAGAAAAATTAATACTTAAGTTTATATGGATTGCATGGGTCATTAATTTTAATTAGAAGTATACAGCTGCTGTGCATAATGTAGTTTTGGGTCTTCTAAATAATAGGCCTTTGCTGGAGGGTGTACTATAATGAATTGGACTTTGAGTGTTTTGGGTGTCTTGGGGTTGGGGAACATTGGTTGAGATTTGTATCTGCCCTGTGTGACTTCAAATGATTTGTCTGCCTGATTTGCTGGTCTGTATATATTAAATAATATATTAAATAAATAAAGATCTTAAATTGATAAAGGTTGATTAGTTGTATTGTTAAATGTTTTCAGAACTGAAGATGGCTCAAAAGAGCCGAAACGTCTTATAAATAATAAAAAAATGAATTGTTGAGACTAATTTGGTCCCCTTCTTGATATCCTGTTAATTTTCATTATTCAGATTTAAATTCAAAATAAAAAGAAAAAAATCAGTCATTGATGTTTATTAATATTTGAAAAACAAATTTGGAACTCATTGTTTCATTAATCGTTTAGTTTTATTCAGTTATCAATTATTGAAATGATTGAATTGAAGATATTCTATTTCTCTCTTAGATAATATTCTCTAAAATGATTTATTTTGTTCCCCCCCATATAAAATCACTGTACCTACATAGTACTTAACCTTAGTATAGTACTTACCTACTATTGTACTTACACATACATATTACTAGACATAGTACCTAATAAGCTTGTAATCATATATTAATATATTAATATATAATCATATATTTCTTACAGTAAATGGTCAAAAATTATATTTGCTATCTAACCTTTCATAGTATAATAAATGCAGTTAATTTTGAAAACTAATATTATTATTATTGTAATTTTTTTTTTTTAGGAAACAAAACGTCCTTCAAAGGAAATGCAAGTTACAATAGCTCGACAATTAGGGCTTGAGCCAACCACTGTTGGAAACTTTTTCATGAATGCAAGAAGACGTTCCATGGACAAGTGGAAAGATGAGACCGAAACTAAGCCTACTGGCAGCCATCAGTCTCCTAGTGACAGTATCGTGCAACAAGACCTCTTGTGACATACCTCTTACCCCGTACAGCATCTCGTCTTTCTATGAGCTTACAAGGATAAGTGTCTTCTTTGCACAGACTTGCAGACTTTTGGTACACTATTTCTCATATATGATCTGCACAGTTCTTATATACTGAAATAGTAGACATTGCATGATAAGAATTGCAAAGCAAGAGATTTAGGAGATAAATTTTGGAATCCGTCCACTGGGTAAAGTACCCAACATTTTTACTGATAATAATGTTGTAACTCATAGCACTATACTTTAAATCACAAATGTCACTTTACACAATCAAAGAGTGTTTACAAAAAACTACTTAGATTCATTTCATTGCCATGAAATGGATTGTATTATATTAGAATAAAAATTTAGTATAAATTAACCATTAACCATTTTTAGAAAATTTTCATTGAGTTAAAAATTTATGACAGGTTATCTCAAAAATATAGATTTCAAGGCATTAATAATCTGTGGGACAAACAATTTGAAGTTATTCAGTGCATCATCTTAAAAGTTACGGCAAAAAGGACATGTATGATAGACATGATAAACATATGTTAATGTATGAGTTATATTAACAAGAAGAGCATTTTTGGTATATAATTACCGAATTCCTTGTAATTTATATGAATGGGAAGTGTTACACTCTGATCAATAAGAGAACTGTGTAAGATTGTGTAAGGGATATAGAGGTGCCTTGCATTGAGACAATAGAGCCCGAAAAGGGAATATATTTGTATTAAAGCTTTAATATTCCATTGCTAATGTTCAAAAAGTGTTGTAACACTTTGTGTAAAAAAACTGTTTTTAAAAATTGATCGGGCCAAAAATTAACTAGAAACATGCGTTGATATAATTTATTCTTCCTTTACTAATAGGAAATAAACCGTTGAAAGTTAATAACTCTTGTAACAATAATTTATAAACTTTAATGAAATGACTTCTAAAATACAATGTGTGTTTCTAAATTATATTTTTAATATGTAAACAATATATGAAATTGTAAGAAGTTATTAGTTGACTTGCTTCTTTCAATAAACAATAATATAATATAATCATCACTGGAAGTTAAAACATATCCAGTTTTTATGGAAGCATAGACAACTGAATACAAAGGCTCAAAAAATTGATCAAAATTAGTATCCTTCATTTCTAAATTATTATTATGAGCTATGTTTGTATCCTTTTATGATATATTTAAAGGAACATAACTCAACCCAAGGAACTTACCCTCTTATATAAAGATTGGTTATATCAACAATAATCCATCATTTATTATTCAATTTAATGATTATATATGGATTTACCTATTAAAGCATACATTTAAGGAATACAAATAATGGAAACAATTTAATATTTACTTTTATAGTATACATATTTATACTTTAGAAATACAATTAATTGGCCTTACCTTTGTCATTATATTCCCAAAAGCTAGGGGCAGGTTAGCTCATTGAGCTCTTATCTACTAAAACTGGGTTCGATTTCAGCTGTGGCTGGTAACTATTTGTTTTAAATCAGATTTACATGAGCCCTGGTGTCCAAGGATATTCAAGGACGGTCCCAACCTCTATAGTGTGGGTATCCAGAATTGGGTGGAAACCTGGTTGTGGAGCATCATCCAAACACTTTCATAACCATTAACTTGAAATAGTAATTCCTTGCACATTATTGAGTCTATAACTCTTCATGAATAACTAACCCTGTTGATGTTAAACAGGTTTTTGTTGTTTTTCTAAAACCTGCTGTTTTAAATCCTTCATTGGCTTTGGGAGTAAAATGGGTCCTGTTATTATCACGACCTATGTCCCCTATCTATGTGGCAAATCATAGAGCAATTTTGCCTGCTCTTCTTCTCAATGAAAGTCAACAGTTTCATAAAAATATTTTAGTTAGTTCCAACGGCATTACCTTATTATATTCAATGAATCAAGATATAAGCAACCAAATATCAGGAATAAATATTTTTTTACCTAAAAGAAACATCGTATTCAAATTTTGCCTCCTTTTTAATTCTGCTGCACAAGACAAATGCTCCCTCACAAAGACAGTCTTCCCACACATATTTTGCATGTACAGACTCATTCTTAGCTCTCTGTGGGGTGCAATATTATCCATCCCTGCGACAAATCATGCCTAGCGCAGTCTTACCAGTCCAATAAATCGGCTAACAAACAGGTTATTAAATAATGCCTTTTCCAATTTTGAGGTGATTCCTTGAACCTTTCAAATATACCGTAGAATCCTGCTTTCAAAGCTGAGCAGGAATCTCTTGAGTGATCTAGTAAAGGTATTATGGTCTGTCTAAAAGCTACTACAAAGATGCTTCTGGAGAGAGATTAGCTACTGAAATTATACTGTCTATTTTACAATCAATACCTTCTCAATCCCACATTGTTGATAAGAATATGGTTTAATACCCTTTAACATCAAAACATAGTTCAACATAATGCAATATCATCTTTTATTATTATCATAGCACTGGGTCAATTGCTCATCCTCATTTTCATGCTATTCCAAAAACTACAAAAGGTTTTTTTTTTTTTTTATTCACAAAAATATGCAGATACTTTTAATTGTTTTAAAAATGAGAACAAAAGATTGTTTATCAGTAAAGCTTTAAAATAGTAAACTAATTGGATTTCAGTGACAAACTTAAAATTATTTTACTGCTATAGGCAACCTGTTTTAGGATTATGAACAGTTAAATTAAGCTCCTTTAACCAGAGCTACATTTAGGGAGGGGCAAAGGGGGCATTGGCCCTGGGTGAAAGAATTTAGGGTATGGAAAATTTGTAAAAGTTATATATATTTGGCTTAAGAAAGAATATTTATTTATAGTTTTTTGTTGTTTGGCCTTTATTGGTAACTTTGACTTTAATTGGGGGATGGGATCAAAGAAGACTGGCCAAATTAAGCTAACCATCCACTCCTGGGAAAAATTCTAGTTCTGGCCCTGCTTTTGACTGTAGGAAATGTAATCCTAATATCATCCATGGTTTATAAAATTTATTTGATTTACTTATTAACATAAAAACTTCATGTCATCAATCCATAAAAAGGAGTATAAATAATAATTTAGAAATGAATGGTTGTAATATTTAATCAATTTAATGACACTGTATATGAAATGTCTATTAAAGGTTGAATCATTCCTGAGAGACTTTTTCTTTATATGTGATTATATTTATATATATATATATATATATATATATATATATATATATATATATATATATATATCAAATATATTATATACAAGAATTTAGTTGTAGTTTTTTTTTTTTTTTTTTTTGTGAAATTTTTGTTATTTCAGAAATTAGTACCATGTAAATACACTTTATGTCTTTATATACTAAGATAATATGTGAAAGGGGCCATTCGGTTACTAATGTTAAGGAGGTTAGAATGAATTTTATAAACTAATATATTATTTATTTATTTATTTATTTATAATGTTTATTTAAATTAATTTATATTTTAATACAGGCATACATCTTTTAAAGAAATGTATGTGTGTATGTATATGTATTGTTTTACCAAATGAAATGTGGCAATATTTATAATGTACTGTATATTTTATATTTAAGAAAAATTATTCTTATTACTTCAAAAGATAGATAATTTTTTATAGTGAAATCAAATTAAATAACATTTGTTTGTTTATCCGGGCTAATTTTTGAAAAGCTGATTCATAATAATGTCTTACAATTTTAATTAAAAAGATTGATGACATCAGTAAATAATGTAACATAATTTTAATAAAATAGTTTCCTTATCCCTTCAGAGTAAGGAAACTCCTACCATACCATTTAGTAAATACAGTTTCAAAAGTAGTTGGATGTTATATTGAACAGCCTTTTATTATTATTAAAAAAAAAAAAGATTAACTTACCATTTTAATGTTTAACAGCTTATAAATGGCCCTTTCATTTTCAGAAATCAATAAACGAAATGATTAAAAAGATGGATGAAGTATGCTTTGTTATCTTTAAAGATTGTGATTTAAAAAGAGAGGAAAATAAATTAATACCACAATACATTCCTTTTGTTAACATTGTCTAGTCAGCAAAATATATAAAATTTATCTAGTCATTTCTTAAAAGTTAGTCATCGTTGTGAGTATTAAAACTGAATTCTAGTCAAAAGATTATTAATTATACCAAAGTAAAACTTTTTTTTATAAAGTTAAAATGTGCCTAACTTACTGCTATAATCAAAATAGCAGAAAAAAATATTGTAATAGAACTTTATATTTTACATGGTTTTAACCATTTATATGTTCGTTATTTAAGAGATAATGTTCCACAATGCATATATACTTTACAAACAATTATGATTTAGCATTTCATGAGCTCTAGAATAAATTATTCTCAATCTAGGGATGGTTTAAAACCTCATGGTAAAAATTATTGTTTAAAATATATGAACAAAGTAAAATGGTCATTGTCTTTGAAGGTGATAGGCTTATAAAAGTACGCTTATACAAAAATAAATACCAACACAGTTTTGTTTATAAAAGAGTATAGTAATATTAGGAAAATAATGTTACGTATTATTATAATGAGACTTAGAGAAGATGAATAGTTAAAATGTATTTAATTTGTTCTAAGCATAAATGACCAATGTGCTTTTTTTCCAAAGGGCTAATTATTTGGTAACTGATACTTGTAATAAATTGCCAAAAATGGACTTTGTTTAAATATGTATCAATGTCATAAAAAAATTTTAAGATAGACACATACTGTTAAGAACAATAAATTGTATATAGCTGAACCATTTGTCTGACATTAAGAGGTAGATTGATTTTTTACTTGAATACAATTTATGACAGGTTTTATTCATTTTCTCAATTAATTATTTGCTGTTATTATATAAGCACAAAAAATAAATACAAACCCTAAACAAATGTTTTTAAAACTTAACCATTTATTTTTAACAAATTAATAAAAATTAAAAAAGTGCATACGCAAAAACATTGTCTTGTGGCAAGAATTTAATTTTTTTTTTACTTTTAACATATAGATGATCAAGTTTGAAATGAGCTAAACTTAATTTACCTCTTAAATACAGTACTAATAGTGTTCATCATAATTTCAAGCACAAATTTTTTGTTGTTTAAATTGTGTTTAAAGTTACTGTGTTTAATACTTTATAATTAAAATAATGTTAAAAATTATATATAACATGAAATGGATTTATGATGTGCCTAATTTATATTTATGGTAGTACATACACTCATTTTAACGATTTTACAACCAATTTTTTACAAACTAACCTTTTTGAAAGAAATATTTGAGTCTGAATCTATGTTATTTGTTGGGTTTTTTTTTATAAGGGCTTTATTTTTCCAATTTAGTTTGTTTCCTGATTGTTGATTGAAATTTAAACTTATAAAATCCTGTTGACAATCACAATTGTATCAGATCAATTGTATCTATAACAGATTTAATAAAAGAAAGAAATTAATTACAAACAAAGTAACAGCAGCCAGAATAGGTTCACATAATAGCTACAGAAAGAAGGAATACTGAAAAAAAAAATATTAGAGTTCACATTGTATCAACAAATATTACAGTATTTACTTAGTTTTTATTTGTCCATTATAGGCATTAAAGTATGTAAGCTTTATTTGTATGCCATATAGCTATGAATGAATGAAACAAGTATAGAATGTTTGAGAGCATGTTTTATTTTTTAAGTTTATCAAAAGCTGCTGTAATTACACGAAAAATGCACCAAAGTGTATGTAATAGAATAAATATATTCTATAAAATATATGAGTTTATTGTGTACATTTGTATAGAGCACGTAGGCCCACAAACGTTTAAAATGTTCTTAATATACTGTTTTATTTTATATATAGTAAATAAATCTTAGAATAGAATGTTTACAACAATGATTCTGTATTTAATTTAGTCCTGATTTTCCCTTCCTTTTATGAAGGATTAGGGAGGATAATACATTTAATATTTGAGGAAAGTAATTTTTTTAAAAATTAATAAAGACTTAGTTTAAAATCATGTTATGAAAAAAAAATATAATGTTTACTTATTCATGAGTGTAAAGTATGAATAAAGGATCAGGAAAGTATAAGCACAGATAGGGATTTATATAGTATTTTTTGTCTTTGATTTACGTAGTTTCATAACTATTTTAAAGTTTTATTTTTAAAAACCTATAATTGTTATATACCTTATTTATTAAAATATTTATGTAATGAAGAGTTGAAGGGGAAATGATTAAAATGTACATTTTTAATACTGAATTATTGTATATAATGGCCAAAGATAATTTGTAACCTATAAATCTATCTTGTACAGAAGTACAAAATTTCAAATGCAGCATGAATTAATTAATATAATTAATAAGAATATAATTGTAGTGCGGTTTGTACAAACAAGCGCAATAATATTAATGTATATATGCCGAATAGTCACGTATGTGTGGGATTGTGCGAAAAGCACTTGCTTTATAGATCCTCTAAAATGTAAACATTGTCTCCTCCAAATTTATTCTTGTGTGATGTTAATGTCAATATTTAACTTATGTAGTAAAAAATCATCTAAAGAACCCAATATACAAAATTATTTATCATTCCAATGTCCTTACAGTTACATTAATGAATAACCAATGTAAATATACTTACCAAAATCAAAAATATTAAATATTTTTCAGAATTCTATAGTTTAAATAAGTGGAAACTATGTATTTTCAAAGCATTCCTTATTTCATTGAATGATAGAGTATATTTTTCATTATAGACAAATTACCATTCTGTTATTGCTCCCAAAATTAATTATAAAATAAATTTGATAAAAACAAAAAGCTTGATTATTAGATTTTAAATCCCTTAAGAACTACAGATTAGAAGTAATATGTATTGTCCACAACCAGTTCTACAAAAATCCCAAAATGAATTTTAAAATACTTAAAAAAAAAAGGTGTAAGGAAGTTTAATATTGTTTACATAAATTTTAAACAGAGAATTTTTTTCTTTAAAATATATATTATATTTTCATTATTATTTTTATGATCACCTTATTCATTATTACACAAAATTTAAAAAGAAAAATTGATGACTTGAAATATTAATCTTTATGTATGTATTATTTCTTAAATAATAAGTCTGCCATTTCAAATTAGATGAGATCCAAAATGACAGCATGGCCATATTAACTGAACACTTTTTTTGATTAAT
This sequence comes from Aelia acuminata, assembly GCA_911387785.2. Lineage (NCBI taxonomy): Eukaryota > Metazoa > Arthropoda > Insecta > Hemiptera > Pentatomidae > Aelia > Aelia acuminata. The sequence continues at coordinate 18,093,542 of OU426980.1, forward strand.
CACAAAATATGGCACACAATCTTGAATGAAATAAAGAATAACACAATAAAACAAATTTAAATAAAACGTGAAAATTGATAATAAAAAAATAGAAGCAAATCATATTACACATAATGATAAACAAAGAAAGGACTTTTTTTTTTTTTTGTGCTCCCCTTCCTCACCATTTAGGCTATACAGGGTTCCTGGGCCAGGGGTATATTAACATTGTAGCTTAAAGTCATTAGGAGACATATTACTCAATAGTAATATATTGAGTAAATATAAACGAAAACAAATATGACAAAATAATTGGACCTTTGAATAATGTAGTTTATAGAATGAAGTACATACAATGGAAGCAATGCCACAAAATGTCAGAAATAGAATTAAACTGCACAAAAATAATATAAAGAATTAAAATAATATAAAGCCAAAGCATTAGATAAATGTTGTATTGTATTGTGCCCTACAACCCACTAGCGAGTCATGGCCCCCTGGATCAGCCTACGCCAGGAGTCTCGGTCTTGCTTTCTAGTTCTTAGTCCTTAGAAGGCATCTTGCATCGCGAGTCAAACCATCCTGCCATCTCAGCCTTGGTCGTCCTCGCCGTCTGGTACCACGGAGCTATCCATTCATGACTCTCTTTGGAATCTCTGTGTCAGCCATCCTTACCACACCCTATTGCAATCGCCCAAGACTTATAATCTTAACATCTGGTCCCTTTATTAAGTCATATACCTGTTGGTTGATGCGCTTTTGCCATTCACTTCCAACTCTAATTCTTCCATAAATACAGCAGAAGATGCGCTTTTCCATTTTTTTAATTGAATGCATATTAGTCTCCGTCATCGTCCAAGTCTCAGAACCATATGTGAGTATAGGGTACCTAACCTTGAGGGTAGAAAAGCAGTTTTTGTCCCTTGCAATAAGATTGCTTCTCAGTTGCGGTCTGAGGCCAAATAAGCACCTGTTAGCGGCTATTATTTGGCTGCTTATCTCAGCAGAGATATCGTTGTCTGCGTTCACCTGTGTTCACAGGTATAGAAACTCTGCCATTTAATCAAATGAATAATTTTCAAAGCCCACCTTCTCTCCCATCTCTGCACACTGGCCAGTGACTCTGTATTTGGCCTAGGTTTCATTCATTGTTAACCCTAGACTATGGGCATTCTTCTCCACCTCCAGGAACACTTACTCTATTGCACCCTTAATTATGCCAATGGTATCCATGTCATCAGCATAACCCAGGATATGCACTGTTTGGTACATGATTGTTGAGTTGATTTGGATATTTGAATTCTTGATGGTCTTTTCTAGGGCAAGATTAAAGAGTAGGCATGCCAATGCATCACCTTGTCCCACATCAATGGTGACTGGAAACTCCTCTAAGTGGTTGGCCTTGCTTCTTCTTCCTCATTACGACATATCCTCACCAGCTTCCTGGCGACGTTACAATCCTCAAGCACCTTGTTAAGTTCCTCCCACTTCACACTATCATATGCGTTCTTGAAATCAATGATTAGGTGATTGGTCTGTGGCGTATATTCCATTCCTTTCTCCAGTATTTGCCTCAACGTGAATATTTGGTTGACTGTTGACATCCCTTTTCGGAATCCACATTGATACTTGCACATTGCTCTGCATTGGGAAGCAATCGCTGGAAGACAATGTTGGATAGAATTTTGTAAGCCACAGGCAAAAGTAAAATGCCCTGGTGATTGGTCAATAGTCAAGGGCGTTGCCATTCTTATAGATTTTTTCTATTTCATATTAGATATAATAAACATGCAATAATCATACATTAGATTTCAATGAAATAGAAATATTAAATAAAATAAAAAAATAATAGAATTACAAAATATGGAGAGAATATGTATTAAATTTTAAAATGGATGTTAAAATATTGGGTAACATTATTTTCATAGAATAAAAATCAATACTTAAAATAATAAAATAAGACTGGAGAGGAATTAAATTAAAATAATAATATTTCATCATATTCACTACGAGTAATATAAATTCATTTGTTAAATTCCTATTATTATTTGAAACAAATTACAATGTATTAAGAAAAAAGAATAGGTTACTAAAATGGTCAATAGTTTCAATTGAGAGGATGTTTTGAATGCCTGTCATATGAGATGCCGACTATGTACATATTTCTGTAAGTATTTATTAAGGGCAGAGTAAAATATGTAGATATAAAATGAGAAAATTTCTGTTTGATTAAAAATTGTAGGCTCAAGATAATGGTATATTTTCAATAATGAAATTAAAAAATAACATAATTTTTAGATTCAGAAATATAAATCTATACTTTTTTAAAAAGTTACCGCATTAAATTGTTAAAAATTATTTTTTAATATGTTAATCAAATACAACAGTTCAGTTGGAAATAAAATATGTCCTGATCTTTCCTAAAGGTAGATGTAACAATGGTCCACCCCATCGGAATGAAACGCATAATGATTCTCTTACCTCTATATGGGATACTTGGCTAAAACACTTTTACAAATTCATGACATAGAGATGCCACAGGGGTTCTCTAAAGGGTAATTTAAAATGTCATCTCTTTGGCTGAGGGGCCCCGAATCCCTAGCCTTTAGTAAGTAAAAATTGCCTAAGAGTAGTGACGATCGCTCTGATAACGTAAATTGAGATATTAGAGCAGATGAATTTAGTTTGGGCAGGGATAGCCAGCGTTTTGGAGATCAGTCCTTTAGCATGCTCGTGCCGAACGGCGGCGGTTGGAATCCGTCCTGGGAAGGTTGACATTTATTTCGTGGAGGTCCTACAGAAAAAATCTCGACATACCCACCATGGCTAGAATAGGTTGGTTACACCTGTAGAGTAACCCCCCGTAGAAATTTTAAGAAACGAAATCTACACATTAAATATATTAGTATTCATTTACTATATCTATTATACGCGTTAGAATGATTGAGATCCCGAAGATAGCAATTCAAAAGCCGGATCCAGGTCTTGTTGTCCAGGTCGGATTGCGGTCGAATTCTAGGTTATTTAGGACGCTGATTGTGAAAATGATATCGATTTTCCGTTTACGCGGTCAGGTATCGATTTATTACAACTTACACGATAAATATGATATTGTGGTCGGCTAATAGGTTAATGAAGGTGCTGAATTTGGAAATTATATAGATTTTTCGATTACTCACTCAGGTATCGATTTATTACGACTTCAATAACAAACGATATTGTGGTTTGCTCATGGGTTAATTAAGGTGCTGAATTCGGAAATTATATCGATTTTTCGATTACGCGCTCCTGAGACCTATGAGCCAACCAAAATATTTTTTTTTATCGTGTAAGTTGTAATAAATCGATACCTGAGTGTGTAACCAAAAAATCGATATAATTTCCAAATTCGTCACCTTCATTAGACTATTAGCCGACCACAATATCGTATTTATCGTGTAAGTTGTAATAAATCTATACTCAAGCGCTTAATCGAAAAATCGATATCATTTCCAAATTCAGCACCTTCATTAGCCTATTAGCCGACCACAATATCGTATTTATCGTGTAAGCTGTAATAAATCTATACCTGAGCGCGTAATAAAAAAATCTATATCATTTTCACAATCAGCGCCCTTAATTACCTAGAAGTCGACCTCAATATTGTAAATAACAGTTAAGTTATAATCGATACCTGAGCGTGTAACCAAAAAATCGATATAATTTCCAAATTCAGCACCTTCATTAACCTATTATCAGTCTTAGAGTACCTCTCTAACCGTAAAGACCTTATCTGTGCGCCTCTCGTTAAATTATTATTTATTTATTCTCTCAGTGGTTATTTTCACGGAGTAGTTTATTTTTACTCTTACAGTTTACTTATACTACGTGTAAGTATTTAATTACGTTGTAGCGAAACACTGCAGTTCTATCGTCATTATTAAAATTAATAGAAATTAAGTGCCCGAAGACAACACAGCGGAGTTGAAGAAGTGGGGAGAGCTCATACTGCATCAGCCTAATCCCACCGTCCCGGCACAACAAACAGGTGTGTTATTGTTTTCGTCTTACTGCTTGTTTCTATTAGCAACTGTAGGAAAAAAAATGGTTAATTGCAAACTATGCAACAAGACAGTGAGCAGGGAGGATAAAAATAAAGTGGCATGTGTCACGTGTCAAAACATTTTTCACTCTAAATGCTGCAATATCAATTGTTCCGACCCAGAAGTATTAAAGGAAATAAGTAAAGGGTGGAATTGCAAAGACTGCGAACCGGCTACGCGCTCTGTACCTTCCTCGGACCCTAGTTCAATAATCGGTCTACTGAGGGCGCTGACCGAGGAAGTAAAGGACATGAAGGCCAAACTGAAAGGTATAGAAGAACTCAAAGAGATAAAAGACACACTGCAAAAGCAATCCGAGCTGTCCTTCGAAAATATGGACAGACTCGTGAAAATTGAAAATCTTCTAGAAGAGCAGAAGAGTAACGTGGAAAAACTTTCTCAGGAAAACAAAAATTTAAAGGACCAAATCTCCGAGCTGGAAAGCCGCCTAAACAATGCAGAGCAGCTGCAATTGAAAAATACTGTAGAAATAAGAGGTGTCCCGGAGAAACCGGGAGAGACGGTGACGGGCATTATTCTCAGCGTCGGTGCGGGTCTAGGCGTCAAACTGAGTCAGGAAGATTTAGACCACGCCGTGAGACTCAGGCCAAAGCAGGACGGGACACCAGGGCCAATTATCGCCCGATTCGTACGTCAAACCGTCAGAGATGAATTAGTGAGGCAAAGAAAAATAAAAAGGGATTTCTCTTCAAGGCACCTGGGCTGGGGGGAAAACGAAGCCCACCGAATATATTTAAGCGAAGCTATGACGCCCACTAACAGACACCTGTACTGGCTGGCCAGGCAGAAGAAAGCAACCGCGAAAATAAAGTATGTTTGGTTCAGCGGAGGACGGGTGCGCTGCAGGCAGTCAGATGGTTGTCCAGCGGTGATCATCGCCAAGCCAAGTGACTTAGATGCCTTCAACTGAAAGCAGTACCGAAGTTGCATCAAGATTGCGAACTCTTTAGGTTTCAGGAAAAATATACATTTTTTTTATGTTAATATATTAATTTTTAATCGAGACAACATTTATATTACAAAGAACTCTATTCTCACTTTAAAGATTTTTGTTTTCATTCTCAATATTTCCGTTTTTATCACAGGTATTTGTATCTTAGTATGGTTATTTTTAATTTTGATGCATATATTATTATTAGTAGTGGAGTTATCTTTACTTACTTTTAAAATCAATAACTTTATTTATAATATGGATTTTTTAATTTTCACCATAGATATTTTTGATTTATATTATGTTTCCTTTCTTGTTATAGAAATTTTTATTCGCGTTATAGATATTTTTTATTTTTGCCATTGCCATTTCAATTTTAATTCCTATCACAGTCATCTTCTCTGTTCGAGTTCGAAGCTTATTAGTATTTCTATTGGTATTTTATTATATTTTTACTTACTTTCTCATTTTCAAATTAGATTTATTTTAATTTTCTTTTTACTATTATTTTCATTTTTTTATTTTTCGTATAATGCACAATAAGTTAAAGTACCAACATCGATTTCAAACAACGGATATTTTGATAGATTCTAATATATTATATTCAATATTTGAATTATATTCACTCTATGCGGCCTATTGTAACTCCAAATCGAAAAAATGTTTCAAACTTTCCTTCATCTTCACTCCTGTCTTATGCAACTCCCCTCCTTTATCCTCTCAGTTATGAATAATATCCTAACCTCCTGTCACGTTAATGCACAATCCCTAACAGCACATTTTGATGAATTCCAGAAATACTTCCTTGACAATATCCATCACGTAATTGCGATAACCGAAACCTGGCTAAAACCGTTCATCCCTTCCTCCCAGATTTCCCTCCCTAACTACCTCTTTTTACGTCATGACAGGTCTAACCGTACGGGAGGTGGTGTCGGATTATACATCCATGAAGACCTAAAGGCCAAAGTCCTCCTTCAGTCTCCTTCCCCCGACTTCCCTCACGTAGAGTATATGTTTGTTGAAATCTCGTCCCTGTCCTCTTCCTTATTATTTGCTGTAGTCTATAGACCCCCTCGTGTTCCTTTCGACAACCTCTTCGAATCTTCCCTCATCAATCTTGTATCCAAGTATCCTAACGTCATCATCACCGGAGATTTCAACGTAAATATCCTCTCAAACTCCCCCGAGAAGTCCTATCTAACCGACCTCCTGTATTCCCTCAACCTTTACCTAGTTCCTTACTCCCCAACACATCATACACAATATTCCGACACATGGCTGGACCTTTTTATTTCCGATTCCCCCACCAAAATCGTCTCTTCTTCGCAATGCCCCGTTCCGTTTCTCTCATCACACGACCTCATTCAGATCTCATACGACCTCCCCGTCAAACGTTTTACTCCCAAGGTGATATCTTTCCGCAATTTAGATCTCCTCTCCTATGAATCCCTTCAATCCGACCTTGAATCCGTTCAATGGCACACCATATATTCCTATGACTCAATCGATCCTATGGTTTCCATCCTCACCTCAAATTTAAAATCCATTTTAGATATCCATGCTCCACTGAAAACCCGAACCTTGTGTCGTCCTGCTGCACCGTGGCTGACTCCTGAAATAAAGGATATGATAAAAAGAAGGGAAGCTGCAAGGCGCAAATTTCGGCGAACCCGTTTGGCAGCTGATTATGCGTCTTTCAAAAAACTTAGAAATGTGACCCAATCCGAAATCCGACGATCTAAATCCCTTCACTTCCACAATGCTCTTACCAATGCCCACGATCCTAAAAGCAAATGGAAAATACTCCGACAATTATCCCTACCAGGTTCCAATAACCCTAGCTCCCTTCAGCTCTCTCCAGATGATCTCAATAACCATTTTTCATCCTTCGCTTCTAATTCATCCCAACCTGCTGATATTAATCAGCATCATTTTAATCCGGAAAATTTCTTTTTTGCTCACATAACCTACGAAGACCTACTTACTGCTATCCTAAAATCCCACACCAACGATTATGGTCCCGATGATATCCCAGTAAAGCTAATAAGATCCTGTCTCCCAGCACTTATTCCTGTTCTTTATCACATCTACAACTTTTCCTTACAAAACTCCATATTCCCTTCTTCCTGGAAAACCGCCCTAGTCCGACCGTTAAACAAAACCGCAAACCCTTCCTCAATGAAAGATTTCCGTCCAATCTCTCTCCTTTCAAACCTCTCAAAACCGTTAGAACGCCTCGTTCAAAATCAGCTATCAAACTTCCTAGAAGAACGTTCCCTCATTAACCCTCTCCAATCGGGCTTCCGAACTGGCTACTCAACTCAATCTGCTCTCCTGAAAATTACCCATGACCTCCAAACGTCCATCGAACACCGAAAATTAACTATTCTCATCCTTCTTGACTTCTCCAAAGCATTTGATACCGTTGACCACAATATCCTTCTCACCAAATTACAAAAGCTCCATTTATCAAGCAGCGCCTTACATTGGTTCAAATCCTTTCTTTCAGACCGGTCACAGTTTGTAGTCGTCCCAGGCCAACCTCCATCCAAGACACTTCCCCTCTCCTGTGGTGTTCCGCAGGGTTCCTCTCTATCCCCCACTCTGTTCGCCATTTATATCAACGACCTTCCCCGTCAGATCCATCACTCCCAATATCATATCTATGCAGACGATTTCCAGGTGTACCTATCCTTTCCTCCCTCCGAGCTATCCTCTGCAACAAAAAAGCTTCAGGATGATTTAAATCGAATCAGTCTCTGGGCAGAGGCTAACAAGTTAAAGCTGAATGCAGAAAAAACGAAAGCAATTTTAATAGGCTCCAACTACCTCCTTAAAACCGTCCCTAACATCCCTACCCTGCTCCTAAATAATAATCCCATTAAATTTTATCCAACTGTCAAAAACCTCGGAATGACCTTTGACCAAACCCTTTCCTGGAAAAACCACATCTCCAATATTTCCCGCCGTACCTTCTCTACCTTAAAGCAATTAAATCACCTCCGAAGCCTTTTACCACTTGAAACACGTAGGCTCCTGGTCACTTCCCTGGTATTTCCCCACTTTGACTATTGTTGTGCGGTGTATGGGGGTGTCTCTGGGGATCTCGAAGCTAAACTAAAACGTTTATTTAATTGTTTCGTACGATTTATCTTTGGGGTCCCAAGAGACGTCTCCGTTTCACCTTTATACGAAAGGTTAAAGTGGTTATACCCATCCTACCGCCGCAAATATTTCCTGGCCTCTTTCCTTTTCCAAGTAATCCGATCCCGCCGTCCTTCATACATCATCGAACTTCTCCATTTCAAGTCCTCTGTTCATTCCCGCAATACCCGTTCTAGGTCTTCAGATCTGTACACTCCGGCCCACCGAACGTCAGCTTTTGAAAGATCTATCATTATCCGGTCCTCATCCCTATGGAACTCTATCCCCCCTATCATTCGTCATTCCAACACTCTCCCTACCTTTAAATCCCGCCTGTTCAATCACCTCCTATCCACGCAGTTTCCCGAAGTATTGTAAACAGTTTAACTGTGAATTGGTATAGGCCTTTATTATTTATTTATCTTTAAAATATATGATCCATTTAGTGTATGTGTAAATAAGTTTATATAAGTTATTTTTCATTTCAAGTCAATAAGGATTTACTTTGTTTTATTTTTTTTATTTTTCTTTTATCACCAGAAGATTTCCTCATTATTTATAATTTTTTCTCAGTTTTTTTTTTTTTTTTTTTTTTCATTTTAATTTGGTCCATTTGTTTTGTTCTTTTATATAGTACTCTAAGGCACTGAAGCCTATTATATGTATCTGTATAATTTGTTCCTAAGGGACTAGTTCCCGGGACAATCAATAAAGAGTTTATTATTAGCCGACCACAATATCGTATTTATTGTAAGTTGTAATAAATCTATACTTGAGCGCGTAATCGAAAAATCGATATCATTTCCGAATTCAGCACCTTAATTAACCTATGAGTAAAACAAAATATGTTTTTTATCGTGTAAGTTTTAATAAACCGATACCTGAGAGAGTAGCCAAAAAATCTATATAATTTCGAAATTCAGCAACCTTCATTAGCCTATTAGCCGACCACAATATCGTATTTATCGTGTAAGTTGTAATAAATCGATATCTGAGCGCATAATCAAAAAATCTATATCATTTTCACAATCAGCGCCCTTAATTACCTAGAAGTCGACCTCAATATTGTAAATAACAGTTAAGTTATAATCGATACCTGAGTGTGTAACCAAAAAATCGATATAATTTCCAAATTCAGCACCTTCATTAACCTATTAGCCGACCAGAATATCGTATTTATTGTGTAAGTTGTAATAAATCTATACTTGAGCGCGTAATCGAAAAATCTATATCATTTCCGAATTCAGCACCTTAATTAACCTATGAGTAAAACAAAATATGGTTTTTATCGTGTAAGTTTTAATAAACCGATACCTGAGAGAGTAGCCAAAAAATCTATATAATTTCGAAATTCAGCACCTTCATTAGCCTATTAGCCGACCACAATCTCGTATTTATCGTGTAAGTTGTAATAAATCGATACCTGAGCGCATAATCAAAAAATCTATATCATTTTCACAATCAGCGCCCTTAATTACCTAGAAGTCGACCTCAATATTGTAAATAACAGTTAAGTTATAATCGATACCTGAGTGTGTAACCAAAAAATCGATATAATTTCCGAATTCAGCACCTTAATTAACCTATGAGCCAACCAAAATATGGTTTTTATCGTGTAAGTGGTAATAAACCGATACCTGAGTGTGTAACCAAAAAATCTATATAATTTCCAAATTCAGCTCCTTCATTAACCTATTAGCCGACCACAATCTCGTATTTATCGTCTAAGTTGTAATAAATCGATACCTGAGCGTGTAATCAAAAAATCTATATCATTTTCACAATCAGCGCCCTAAATTACCTAGAAGTCGACCTCAATATTGTAAATAACAGTTAAGTTATAATCGATAACTAAGCGAGCCTGAGGTTTTATATCGATATTATTTTCATAATCAGCAGCCTTAATAATCTAATAATCGATATTAAGATCGATGTAAGGTAATTTATTATACCCTATAAGATTTCCATAAAAACGGTTAACCCAATAATGTACACCAATATGGAGAAATCCGAAAAAAAAGCTAATAAATTCATCCTTGAATAATGAAAATCAAGCTTTGGCTCTTATATTAGGTATCATAGTGATAAAGATCATATCAGGACTTTTATTTTCTGGCCCGAAATATAAAAGTCATGATGTGATTTTTATTTATTTATTAGAAGTATAAATGTCCGGATTTGACTTTTATTCTGTTTCCGAAAAATAAGAGTTAATTTCAAACTCTGCTATTAAGCATTATATAAACACATATTTTAACGTTTAAATATCAATAAGTTCATTATAACAATTAATTGAACCTTACAAGGTCTGATACCTCGACCCCTTCGAGAATTTTACCAGCCTGCCTCCCCTACACAAAATCCTGCGGACGCCCTTGGGTGAGACCTACAATTATGAATACGTATTTCTGAGGCGCAAAGTTGTGCATAATTCATCTTATAAAATATATAACGATTTTTTAATTTAAATTTTCTATCTTTCGATATGTCTAATCAAGATAAATACATCATCCGTTGTCTATAATTAACGAATAATTTAGATTTATCTGCCAACTTTTAGAATCAATGGTGGGTTCAGAATACTCTTAAGTATTAAACAAGTATAGAGTGCATAAGCTGCCCGAAGTATGCTTCAATACCAGGAATGAGGTGGTTTGATGTTAAGAAGCTTAACACGTTAGTTGCAGCGGCGTATTTTAGGGGTAACCTGAATTGAACGGTATCGGTCTCCGGGGTCCGACTGCTGGGATGAGCCACAGACGGTATCGGGCGTCGATGTCCGATGGGAATGCTTTGACGAAAGCATTATCTTTTGATTGAAAGGGAATTAAATGAGCGTCTCAAGGGCATTATCTCTTGCTAAGGATTGGAACTAGACATAATAGGCGCAGGACAGGCCGATACAGGATTTACGCCATCCTTTATCGAAAATAGGACCACGGAGTCCGATTCTAAAAAACAAAGCTGTTAGCAATATTTTCTGCAATATAATCTCATTAAAAATCGACTTAATTGAGTGTCGAAAAACGAACTTTCGGAAATTTTCATGTAAAAATCGGCTGTTAAGAAGGGAATGTAAGACATCGGACCCCGGTGAACGATGCCGCACCTAACGTATTAAAGAAAAGAAGAGAACCGGCGTCAGTACTCATAGAAGTTCAGAGACTTCCTCAAGAACTTACAAGAGGATATATTGTAAAAGAGTGGGCAAAATGTTCCTCAATCATTGCAAAAGTAGTAGAAGAAATATGCAAATACCAAAGCCTGTAGAGCCATGATCAACAGGCTGACTCGTAGAACTGTTGCGAGCACCGGTGAAAGCGTCGGAAAGAGAAGCGAGGTCATGGAAGCAATAACAGACTGTGAAGTAATATTGGCCTAGAGGAACTAGTAAAGTTTCGATCCGAAAATGAATCAAGAAGATTTTACCAGAGAATCAACAATACTAGGAAACCATTTAAACAGATTTCGACCGTGCATGAATCAGGAAGGAGCCTTGTTAACTGTTGATAAAGCTTGCTGCAGGAGTGAAAGAAATGTGTTGCGGCCTTATTGAATCAAGCAGACCATATTTCCACTGGATATAAGGTGAATGAAGAAGAATTAGAACCACCCGATGAGAAAAAATTTGTTCAAGCAATTAGTCGGTTGAAAAATCATAAATCTCCTGATATCGATCCGCTCACTGCGAAACTATTTAAACAGTAATTGATGGAAATAATGAAGTCTTGTTATTACAAGAGAGGGCTGTAGAGGGCTATCTTTGCTTCCCAGTGTACACTAAAATTTATAGGTACAACGTTTTATTTTGAAGGCTTCCCCCAGTTTGGGATGTTGGCCTTTATCAATGCAGATCTACAAGAGATCAAATTTCCAACCACCGATTGCAGGATAAAGAGGATTTCAATAAAAATCTTAACGCTAGAAAAAACCCTCCGTATTACACTTGAGAGAGAAAGGAGGTATAACTTGTCTCCACATCGTCTTCATGCTGACTTCAAGTCTACTAACATTTATAGAAAAGATCTCTATAAAGCATTGAGCGAGATACATTTTCCGACCAAGTTAATAAGACTTTTAATAGTGATAAAAGTTGGAAATCAATGGAATCTTCTTCGTAAAGAAGAAAAGTCAGACAAGGTGGTGCATTGGTATGCCTGTTGTTTAACATGGCGTTGGAAGAAAACGATAAGGTGCGGCAGGTGTTGCCTCTGGACCATAGAGATTTAGGGGTGCTAGTACTGAAGTGCGGCTTATGCGCCGTTCACTAAAGCGCCCTTCAAAGTAAGCCCCGATCATCACTGAAAAGGACCCTTTTGGTGGTTTATTTATCTCTGAAGAGCAAGCGGGAGTCGAAATCTAGAATCTATTAAAGCCAATCAAGGCACTTATTAACTGAAAAAAAGGCGATGGGAGTTCGATAACATCACGGTCACATAACCTCTCACGCCCACAAGCCACAAGCCGTTTTAGGTAGGTTTCAGGCTATGGACCAGCTCCGCCATCATATTAAAATAAAAGGTTTTATTTTTTCTTTTCTTTAAAAGTACATTTATTTGTTAAAAGGTTATGGGTCAAGGCTCAATAGTAAGTGTTTTTCTAATGTACATTAACTTAGGTAGTTATATGAGCGGTAATTATTCAATCAGTGTTGTGAACTAAATCCCAAAAATGTGTTAAATTCGAGAAACTTCTTTTCGATTTGTGTATTAAATATGGCCGCCGGCACTTTCAACTTTAATGCGGTCTAAAGTACCGTAAACTATTAAAAGTCTAATCGTTAAATTACATAACAACATACAATGTATTTATTTGACGTATGTCAACTAGATCCCGTCTGTCTGGACAATTGTTCAGCCCCCCGGTACTTCGCTACAATGTGGCGAGACTTGGAGGGAGGGATCACAGAAGAGAAAGATTCGATCACGATCGGAACGGACTTACGGTTAGCTCAGTGGTAAGAGCGCTGCGACGTAGATGCAGAGGACCTAGGTTCGATTCCCGGCCGTGGTCGAATCTTTTATCTTCTAATAAAATAGTTTAAAAATTATAAATTAATTATCTAACGATAACTAATTACTACATAACAACATACAATGTATTTATTTGACGTATGTCAACTACATCCCGTCTGTCTGGACAATTGTTCAGCCCCCCGGTACTTCGCTACAATGTGGCGAGACTTGGAGGGAGGGATCACAGAAGAGAAAGATTCGATCACGATAGGAACGGACTCACGGTTAGCTCAGTGGTAAGAGCGCTGCGACGTAGATGCAGAGGACCTGGGTTCGATTCCCGGCCGAGGTCGAATATTTTATCTTCTAATAAAATAGTTTAAAAATTATAAATTAATTATCAAACGATAACTAATTACTACATAACAACATACAATTTTATATCTTTAATGGAAAACAGAGAGTATATAAAAATTTAATTGTAATTCACAACATTGTAATATTCTCATACTAAAATACGGTCCTTCGTGACTCATGGAAAAAAATAAATAAAGTGCGCTCATCCCTCAGAATATTTCTTGATCCCCTACTGTAGAATAAAGTTTTCAGAATGACAACCTGAAACTCATTCCCTTCCACCAAGAGGGTTCTTAGTCCGGGAGCTGAGGGCCAAAAAGGTGCCTGATTTGAAGAAATTTTTTGATCATATAGGCTGAAAATACACATTTCATAGACAACAAATGTGAATGTCTGCCACTTCAGATCGGTTTCCATCAAATTTTATAGGCGAACAAAATCGACATTTTGGATTTTTTTTCAATTTTTCGCTAATAACGCGAAAACGATTTATCGCAGAAGAAGTTTATTTCTTTCTAAAATAAAAGGGCATTCCATTTCGCGTCGATTGAGGCCGCCACAGTTAAAATCGAGTTGGTCTTTTCGCCAAAACCGATTGTCAATTTAGCCATTTTAGCGGAAAAATGAATTACGCTCATGTTCGCCTGCAATTTAAAGAGGGTTACTCCAAATAAAAAATGTTACCAATAATAGTTGTAGTATATCGAATCCTGTGTAAAACGATCTCATTAATTTTAAAATTAGCCCACTCCTGTGGAGACAAAGTAATTAAAACGTGAACGTATTTAGCGACTTGTAGTCTAAAATCCATGAAATTTTTTGGGATTTTTTTTCAGTTTCTCGCATGGAATATGGCAAATACAGATCACAAGTACAATAAAGTATTGCTTCCTTCTTACTATAAGTTTCTAAACTATTACAAATAGAATGATATATTTGAAGTATAAATTGGTTTAGTGGTTTAGCCGGGTTCGGTACATCAAAAGTCTGTAATTTTTACGATTTTGGTGGAAGCCGTGTTCCAACGCCTCTAACTCAAAAAAATATAGTTTAAATTAAAAATGTTTTAGATAAAAGTTGCTGAGCATCAAATTTAGCAGGAAATAAGCTCCGTACACACATCATTAGCTAAATCCTGGGGGAAATACAAATCAAAACGTAAAATTATTCGTAGTGCTTACTTCCTGCTAAGACTTCGGTTTTTGAAGTATGGACTATTTTGAACTAATTAAACAACCATCTTCCTTGCCAAGTACATACCTGTCTAAGTAGTTATTTTTATGAATATTTTATCAAATCCCCTGTTACTTCAAAAAACTGAAATCTTAGCTGGAAGTAACCACTCCTGATTCTTTCACGTTTTCATTTGTATTTCCACGCAGAGATTAGCTAATGTTGTGTGTAAGGAGCTTGTTTCATGCTAAATTTGATGCTCTGCAACTTTTATCGAAAACATTTTTCATTTAAACTAGATGTTTTTGAGTTAGAGGCGTTGGAACACGGTTTCCACCAAAAATCGTAAAAATTGCAGATTATCTGCTATTATATATTGCAGATTACGGCTAAACAACTAAACCGATTTATACTTCAAATATATCATTCTATTTGCAATAGTTTAGACTCTTATAGCAAGAAGAAAACAATACTTTGTAATCTGTATTTGCCGAATTATATGCGAGAGACTAAACAAAAATCCCAAAAAATTTCACGGATTTTAGACCACATGTCGCTAAATACGTCACGTTGTCTCCACAAGAGTGGGGTAATTGTAAAATTAATGAGATCGTTTTACACAGGATTCGATATTTTACAACTATTTTTTATTTGGACCTTTTACTATATAACAAGGTAAAATTTTTTATTTGGAGTAACCCTCTTTAAATTGCAGGCTTTGGGACATGAGCGTAATTCGTTTTTCCGCTAATTGACGGTTTTGGCGAAAAGATTTGCCTGATTTTAACTGACTTGAGAACCTCAATCGACGCGAAATTTAATGCCCTTTTATTTTAGAAAGAACGCAATTTCTTCTGCGATAAATCGTTTTCGCATTATTAGGGAAAAATGAAAAAAGTTCGAAAATGTCGATTTTGTTTGCCTATAAAATTTGATGGCAACCGATCTGACGTGGCAGACCTTCACATTTGTTCACTATAAAATGAGTACTTACAGCCTATATGATCAAAAAATTTCTTCAAATTTTCGACGAATTCAAGATTGGTGCAGAAGCATTTTATTTTATGGACTAGAAATTTAAAAGGAATCGAAAGGTGAGATGAAACTGTGCAAAACTTCCTTTGGATAGAAACTATTAGAAAACTTTAGTATTATTGGCTGTAAACCAGTTTCATCGCCAATGTTACAACCTCCAGAGAGCTCGATTTCAAGGAAAGCTACGGACAAGTCTTATCTCTTATATTATTTCGTATCGCCAAGCTTTAGGGTCTCTAATATATATTACGGATCTAATAAAGCTGATCAAACTCCTTTATAACTGAAAATGAAGCAATGTGAGTAAGCATTTATTACGGTCATATAACCTATCGAAATAGGCTAAGCCTAGATGTCGTATAGCGATAGCTGTATCTCTTTTTCTTATCAAACTTAGCTACATTTTAAGTAAGCAGCACCCAACTCGATGTGAAATTTTAGAATTAACTTGGTAAAATGTACAAAATTTTACTAACAGCGAATCTGGAAGGTTGTCATAATTTTTCTAGCTCATCTAGTTATTCAAATCGTTTCATAGACTTTCCAAATTTGGTACATTAGTGGAAATGCCGCTCGATGTTCAAAAAGATAATTCTGTACAAACCTTGATTTTTTGAGCTTGCCTCTAATTTTAAAATTCTGAAAAATATTGATTTCTTCAATGTTTGTTTGTATACTAACGAAAACTATCCATTCCCACACAAAAAAC